>VDFB02256132.1:222397853-222455448 GCA_007258455.2 Sequoia sempervirens | reverse complement strand
ATTCAACAATTGGTATCAGAGCAAGGTTCCTTGGAAGAAAGTTTAATCACTTGAGGTAGATCTGGGATGGCAAACAAGAGGGATACTCCTTTGTTTGATGGATCAGGCTATGTATTTTGGAAGACAAAGATGGAAGGTTTCCTCATCTCTTGGACTTGGAGTTTGGAAGTCTATTCAGACTAGATATACAATGCCTACTGGTGGTTTGAGTATTGATGATGAGATCAATGCCTATGAGCATAATGGAAAAGCAAGGTATGCTCTTTTAAGTGATCTTTCTAAAAAAAAGGAACTTGTGAAAGTTATGAATTTGAAATCTACTAGAGATATCTAGATAAATTTGGAAAGTATTTATGAAGGAGATGATAAGGTCAAGAAAGCTAAGATGCAGAATTTACAGATTACATTTGAGAACCTGTAGATGTCTGAAGATGAGAAAATTACAAGCTACATGCAGAAGTCTGACAAAGTTCTCAATTCCATCAGAGGTCTTGGTGGAAAACTTGAAGAAGAATAAGTGGTAAAGAAGGTATTGAGAACTCTTCCTAAATCTTATAGTCATAAAGTTTGTGCTATTGAGGAAGCTCAAGATTTAAGCAAATATTCTAGAGATCAGTTATATGGTAATTTATCTACTTTTGAAATGAGATAATTTGGCCCAAGTAATGCAAAAGTCGAGATTACTTTTAAGGCTGGGAAATAAGAAAGGACTGAAGAATCAAATTAGGAGGATCTTGATAATGTAGAAGCAAAATTTGTGAGAATGAAAAAGGGTACTGGTAAATACAGATGTAATTTACCTTTCAAATGTTTGAGTTGTGGAAAGATAGGTCATTATGCTTCAAGATGTCCAAAAAGAGCTTTGAATGACAAGAATAAAGAAAACAAAAGCAAAGCAATGAAGAAAAGTTATTAAGTTAGAGAAGATGTCAGTATATCTGATGATGAATCTAACTATGGGGATGATAAGGATAGTGAATGCTTGTTCATGGCTATTAAAGATGGAACTAATTTTGCTAACTCTGAGAGATGTATGAAGGAGAGTGCTCCGGAAGCAGTTACTAATACTGAAGGAACTATGGTGACTTCTTTTCATGCTAAAAGGGAGAACTATTGGATTATCAAAATTGGATTCTCAAATCATATGACCGGTGACAAAAGTAAGTTTGTTAAACTTAAGAAATATGAAGGAGGTTTCGCTAAGTTTGGTGTGATACATTTGCTAAGATATTTGGATTGGTTCAATCAGTTTTGATGGCAAGCATAATACAGATGTTCTTTATGTTAAGGGTTTGATACATAACCATTTGAGTATTGGAAAAAATGTGTAGCAAAGGATATAATCATAGGTTTTAGGATGATGGATCATGTGAGATCAGAAAAGGCTCTGAAACTATGGTTGCTACTGGAAGAAAGACAAATAAAAAATGTTTATTAGCTTAATGGTGTTGATGGTCATTACTTTGACTCAGATTAATGAAAATTGGCTATGACATAGAAGGATGTGTCACATTAATTTTGATAGCCTAGTGATGATCAGTTTAGTTCAAGTTGTGAGAGATCTACCAAGGATTACAAAGCCCATTAATGTTGCCTGCAAGGAATGTCAAATTGGGAAGCAAGCAAGAAGAAACTTCAAATTCAAAGAATAATCTACTACCGAACTATTGGAGTTTGTACATGCAGACCTTTTTGGTCCTACCAGAGTAATAAGTCTTCAAGGTGACATGTATTTCATGCTATTGATTGATGATTATTCTAAAATTACATGGGTTACTTTTCTCAAAGAAAAATTAGAAGCTCTAGATAAGTTTAAAGCATTCAAAGTCATGTTTGAGAATGAAATGGATATGAAGATCAGTGTTTGAGGTCTGACATAGGTGGAGAGTTCACCTCCAATGAGTTTAACAACTTTTGTTAGAATCATGGGATAAATAGGCATTTATCTTCCCCTAGGATTCCTCAGCAAAATGGAGTGGTTGGAAGAAATAATAGGATTGTTTAGCAAGTTGCAAGAACAATGATGAAAGAGGACAACCTACCAGAAGTCTATTGGAGAGAAGCAATTCATCTTGTTGTCTACATTCTTAAAAGAGTTCAAGCAAGAGAAAATAGTGCAAAGACTCCCTATGAATTGTGGTATGGAAGAATTCCTACTGTCAAATACTTCAAAGTGTTTGGAAGCAAATGCTATATCAAAAGAGAATAATAGAACTTAGGAAAGTTTGATAAAATATCTGATAAAGGTATCTTCTTTGGATATTCTACAAGAAGCAAAGCTTACAAGCACTACAACAAGAAGCTAAAGAAGATTGTTGAGAGTGCAAGTGTCAAAGTGGATGAAGACTTACAAAAGAATTTTTTGGTGATAGATGGATATGAATCAGTTGAGTCCTCTTGTAGAGAAAATGCTAGAGATGAAGGTGAGGAAAAAGAGTTTAGATCGAAGAGGAACAAACTCCAAAAAGGATCCCTAAGACTCCCAAGTATGTGCAAAAGAATCATTCTCGAGATAAGATCATTCTTGAAAAAAGAAAAGGTGTTTTTACAAGGAGAAAAGATGGTATGGTTGAATAGCAGGTAAATCAATGTTTACTTCCAAATTTGGACCTAAAACAGTGACTGAAGCATGCAAGGATGAGTATTGGATCAAGGCTATAAAAGAAGAGCTAATGCAAATTGAGAAGAATCAGACTTGGGAACTTGTCCCAAGATTAGAAAACAAGAATGTGATTGGAACTAAGTGGGTATTCTAGAAAAAACTGAATGAGAATGGAGAAGTCATAAGAAACAAGGCCAAACTTGTGTGTAAAGGCTACTCACAAGTAGAAGGAATAGATTTTAAGGAGACATTTGCTCTGGTGGCAAGAATGAAAGCTATCAAAAAAAATTAGCTTTTGTAGCACACAAAGATTTAAAAGTCTATCAAATGGATGTGAAGTCTACTTTCTTGATTGGTGAGTTGGAAGAAGAAGTATACATTGAACAACTAGATGGATTTCAATTATTAGACAAACCATATATGGTATGCGGATTGAAAAAGGTATTTTATGGATTGAAGCAAGCTCCCAGAGCTTGGTATGCAAGGTTGGATAGGTACTTGATACAACAAGAATTCAATAAAGGTACCACATCTGGTAATCTTTATTTCAAAGTTAAAAAAGATCAAATATTGACTGTTGTTGTGTATGTTGACAATATAATTTTTGGAGGAAATGAAGCTATGTGTAAGAAATTTATGAAAGAGATGTAGAAAAATTTTGAGATGTCTATGTTTGGGGAGATGAATTTCTTCCTTGGGCTAAAAATTAATCAAACAAAGAAAGGTATATGCATTTCACAATCAAAGTATGTCAAGGAAATGTTGAAGAAGTTTGGAATGGAAGATTGTAAACCAATATGTACTCCTATGGTTAATTTTTGCAAGCTAAGTAAGAATGATGAATCTCCTAAGGCTGATTAGAGCAAGTATAGATCAATGGGTGGAGGACTGCTATATCTAACTGCTACTAGACCTGATATCATGCATGTAGTTTGTCTTGTGAGTAGATTTCAAGAAGATCCTAGAGAATTACATGTTGTAGCAATCAAAAGGATATTCAGATAATTGAAGGGAACTTGAGAATATGGTTTGTGGTATCCAAAGGATACTAATTTCTCTCTGAGTGCTTATAAAGATGTAGATTGGGTAGGATGTGTTGATGACAGGAAAAGTACAAGTGACAGTGCATTCTTTTTTGGCTGCAGATTGGCGTGTTGGCTAAGCAAGAAGCAAGATTCGGTATCTTTATCTACTATAGAGGCAAAATATATGCAACATCTAGTGCACACAAGTGTTTTGGAAGAGGAAAACCTTGAAGGATATCAAAGTGGTATATGATGAACCAATTTCTATCTTTTTTGATAACACAAGTGCTATTAACATTTCAAGTAATTTGGTGATGCACTCAAGGACAAAACATATCTCAATCCGGTATCACTTTTTGAGAGAGAAGGTTGCAGAGAATGAAGCGAAGCTTGAGTATGTGCCTACAAAGGATCAAGTTATTGATATATTCACTAAGGCTCTTCCTAAGGATACTTTTGAGTATCTCAAAGAGAAGTTAGGGGTCATTACCCCTCCTTTGAACTAGATGCATAAGGATATACATCATTCCAATGGATTTCAAGATTCATTCTTTGTTCTGCA
The DNA here is from genome assembly GCA_007258455.2 of Sequoia sempervirens. Taxonomy (NCBI): domain Eukaryota; kingdom Viridiplantae; phylum Streptophyta; class Pinopsida; order Cupressales; family Cupressaceae; genus Sequoia; species Sequoia sempervirens. Next base: position 222,451,259 of record VDFB02256132.1, on the reverse strand, counting down.
CTGATGTTGGAGGCTATCTCTCAAGGGGAGTAGGTAGTGGCTTTGTTGGTTGTTGCAGCCAAGGGGAGTAAGTACTAGTGTTGGTTGGTGTTGTCCTTTTTTCGATGTGTCAAAGGATATGTGAAGTGGTTGTTAGTTGATACATTTTTTTGTGTGCTCCTAAGGTTGTTGCAGAGTAGTTGTTTCCTTTGGGAGAAAGAGAAAGTGTGTATGTTTTATGTCAAAGAGGGAAAGAGATGCAAATGTATTGTCGTTTTCCATTAATGTCGAAGGGGGAGAGGAAGCAATGTGAAAAGGATTAGCTAAGAAATGGGAGAGAGAAAGTAATGTGAAAAGGATCAGTTGAGAAAGAGAAAGAGTTTATATGGAGTAGTATGTTGGTGATTAGAGTTGTTATGTTTTTTGTTGATGGTTTTTTACATCATGTCTTGCCATCAATGATGAATGGGGGATTTTTGCAAAAATGAGTAGTTGATGTTGTCATTGATGTTAGAAGGCTTATGTTGGTGTTGTCATTGATGTTAATTGGTGATGGTTGAGAAGTTGTGATTATGCTTTGATTAGTTTCATTATGTTGTCATTAGTAAGTTCTACTGGTGTCAACCTCTAGTTTTGCTTTGATAAGATTTTTTTTATGGATGTATGGTTGTGTTGTTGTAGGGAAGTGGTGAAGTTGATGATAATTTGTTTTTGGTGCTTGGTTTCTAATGGCTGGTTTCCAAGTGTTTTTGAGAAAATTTGAATAAAAAAGGAAGCAGTGTGTTGTGGAGGTGTTCTAGCATACAAAGTGGTGTTTTGGTTTTGCTCCACATTTCTTCAATGTTGAAGATCTGCTTGTGCAATTCGGATATGTTGATCAGAGGTGTTCATAGATGTTATATCCAAAATTTCTTGGTGTAGATCATTGTGTAGAAATTTTGTTCACTAGTGTGTGAACTGTGTTGTAGTGATGTTTGAGAGAAATGGTTTTGCTTTGCATTTCTCTGCATTTTTTTTCTACTCTTGCAGTTCTGGAAGTGTGCTAATAGGGTTCATATCTACCTTCAGTTGAATTTATTTGTAGTTTGGTGCTCCAAAAGGTGGTTTCGTGAGTTACAATGTATGGAAGGTTGTATAAGTGTACTAGGTGTGTACATTCTTTAGGTAAAATTTGTTGTGAAGGAATTTATTGGATTTCATGGTGTTTATGGAATATTCTAGATTGTGTTCAAGTGATGTGTGTGGTCTGTGAGTCATCTTTGGAAGCATGTACTTAAATGTTAATGGTGTTTACATAGGTTCAGCCAACCTTGGGTGTTTACACTAATTATGGATTTGCTTCGGTGACTGTGGAAGTGTGGCATGTTATATATGTATGATTTAGGTCCAAGTTAAGGTGTGATGTGGTTTTCTTTCATTCCTTTCCACTACGGGAATTTTTTGGTGCCAACCTAATTTGAATTTTCATAGTCAAGGTGTATAGTTGACCTTGGAGAGTGTTTTCAAGGTTAAAGAAGGTATAAATTAGTGTTGTGTTGATGAAGGATGATGGCATAGTGTGTGTGATGTGAATTGTAAAGTTATGAAGTACAAATTTGTGAAGTGTAGTGCGAGATTTAATGAGTTAGACTACTGGAAGTAGTGAGTAGAAGGTGTATACAATTTTCAAAAAGGTTGTGAATGTGTCGTTGATGTTGTGGTGGATTTTTTTGTTGCTTTGAGATTGATTTCTCATTGTAACATCCTTCTTTCTTCTTTTCTATAATCTGGAAATGAGCCCTTCTTTCTTTTGGGCAGTGAGCCTTTTGTATTCGGTGTTGCAATTACTTTATATTGTGAGCTAATCCTCATCGTGTTTTTTCCCTTCTTGGGTTTTCCATGTAAATATAGTGTTTTATTATGCATGGTGTTGATGTGTTTCAGTTTATGTTATTTGCTTTCATGTTAAATCATTCTAACAAATTAAGGGTTAATTAAGTTGATGTGGATCTGAATGTTTATGAGGATTTTAATATTTTAATGTACAATTGATTCACCCCCCCTCTTAGTTGTCTTGTGCATTCAACAATTTCATTCCCAAAGTGTCTTGATCCTTTTGGGATCCATTACACCAAAATAGTTTGTTAAGAGCCCTAAGAGAAAAAAATTGCCAAACTTTCACCTTCTTGTTCTATCAAATTGTTGCACCTAGGAATGCCTTGTTTCCACCTATATGTAGATTTTGGTTCCATTTATATTATATTTTCTTAGTTTTTTTCAACTCCAAACCATTTGATCGTGCCAATAATGAATGTGTTATTATAAATCCCTCATTTGAGAGCAATGTAAATATTCCAAGGGCCAATTTTTTTCCTTCACACCTTGTGGGAAAAATTGACCATGCTAGCACATCAAGGTGCATGGGTGATTGCTAGGGGAGGTACCATTTATTTTGCAAGTGTCCTGATCTTTCCAAGCTACATTACATTGAGATGGTCTCTTGAGAAGATTAAGAGCAAAAGGTTGCCAAACTTTCACATGCTTGTTTTCTCAAATTATGGCACCTAGAAATGCCTTGTTTGCACCTACAAGTGGATAATGGGTCCTTCTATATTACCTTGTCTCATTTTTTTTCAACTCTAGACCATTTGGTTATGAATAATGGATAAAAGTACCACATTTGAGAGTACTGTAAATGTGCCAAAAATATATTTTTAATGTACCTTGTGGTACCGAACTGACTATGCCAACATGTCAAGGTGGATGAATGAATGCTAGGGAGGCCTTGTTTCATTCCCTAGGTGTCTTGATCCTTCCAAGATACATTACACCAAGATAATATCTTGAAAGCCCTATGAGAAAAAAGTTGTCAAACTTTAAACTACTTGTTCTCTCAAACCATGGCACCTAGAAATATCTCATTCACATCTACAAGTGGATATCAAGTCCCTCTACAATACCTTTCATTATTTTTTGTCAACTCCAAACCATTTGATTATGCCACTGACAAATGAATTTTACAAAATACCTTATTTTAGAGCAATGTAAATATGCTAAAAGCCATATTTTTTCTTTCACACCTTATGGGACTAAACCAACTACACTAAAATGTTAGGGTGGGTCAATGAATACTATAAGAGGCCCCATTTTATACCTCAATTTTACTAATCCCTCTGGACTATGTTGCACCAAGACAATCTCTTTATAGCTTCCCTAAGAGAATTTAAAAGTTTCTAAACTTTCATGTGCTTATTCACTCAAATTTTTGTACCTAGGAATATCTCATTTGCATGTACAAGTGGATGTCAACTCCCTCCATAGTTCCCTATATTATTTTTGTTTCAAATTCAAACTATTTGACCATACCAATAATGAATGCATTTTTATAAAATGTCTCATTTGAGAGCAATGTAAATGTGCCAAGAGCCTTATTTTTTCTTTTGCATTGCATCTCATGGGACTGAATGTGCCAACACGTTGGTGTTGGTCAATGAATGCTATGGGATGCCTTCTTTCACTCCCAGATGTCCTAATCCTTCTAGAATACATTACACTAAAAAAATATTTTAAGAGCCCTAAGAGAAAAAATTACAAAACTTTCACTTTCTTTCTCTCTCTAACCATGGTATCTAGGAATGCCTTGTTTGCACCTATAGGTGGATGTTGAGACCCTCTATAAATTCCTTTTCTTTTATGGATTGAACTCCTTAATATTGTCCTATTATTTTCCCAATGAAATATTCCATTATGAAAATTTCTAGGAAGATTATATGGGAATTGAAAAGAGATTTATGTGCCATATAAACCTTATCCTATCTATATCTCCTTGACTACTGTGGAAATTTTTTTACCAAAGGATGCCAAAACAATAAAAAAATCCTTATGAAAATCATGAAATTACCATGGAACTTGATAAGACGACAATAAGCCCTTAATGTTATAATGACCATCACTTACCCAAAAATGAACTTATGAATTCCAAATATCCTTGAGATGACTCATTAAAACCATATGAAATTCCTAGAGGTTGTTGGCAGTTGTTGTCATTGATGTCAACACTAAGGAGATTGTTGGTAGTTGTTATCTTTGTTGTCAATACTAGTTGTTGATTGTCTCTCATGACAAAGATTGTTATATGTGATTGTCATGTGTGTCAATATTGTTTATCATTGGCACTGGCTATCATTTTTATATTCAGTTTGGGCCAACATTGGTGGTGAAGTTCATAGTTGGATGTCATGCCTTATCAAAGAAGAGTTGTTGAAGTTCATATAATGCATTATTACTGTCAACAGAGTTGATTTTATAATGATATATTAATATGAGGATTAAAAGTATTAAGATGAGGATTAGAAGCATGAATGATTATGGAGAGATGTTGTTGATGGTCTATAGTATGTCTTATTCTCTCTCCTGATGTTCCTGATAAAGTATGTGTTGTTGAAAGGAAGTTTTGGCCTCTACAAGTTGCTTAAGTGTTTTTGGTTCAAGAAGCTACATTGAAGTCTATCTGGGAGAATGCTCTGCATTCCTTTGTCGTTGATAATTTGGTCTTACGGTTTGGTATTCAATGTTAATGTTATGTGTATGTTTCACTCCTATCTTTTTAGGTCGCCAATGTTGTCGAGGAGATTTTTGTGAATTGAAAAAGGTTGGTAGTGTGGTTGGTTGTCCAAACTAGTTCAATAAATGCTCTGCATTTCTCCGCATTGATGTCTCTACTCCTACGGCTTGGTGAATGTGCTCTCAATGTTCATGCAATGTCTTAGTTCCAATCTCATGTATTGAAGTGGTATACAAGCTAATATATTAATGTTACATCCCATGTCTATGTATTTTATGCTTCCTAGATAAAATATTATGTACTTGTCTAATTTGTGATGGTTGTTGATGACATGACAGTATGGAAGAAGCATATCGAAGTGTTGTTGGGTATTCAAGTAACATCCCCATGTGATCCACAAGTTTCTAATTGGTTGCTTTGATGTTGTATTATCTCTGGAGTTGGTGTTTTGGGTTATTTATGGATATCTAGATGATAAGGATTGTTCCTTTGCTTGTGCCATGTGCTTGGGGGGCTGACAATAATGGAAGATGTGTTATGATAGATTTGGGTATTGCCCTATCATGTTTTGGACCACAATAAGTAATTTCAATTGAAATAGTGTTTATGGGTCGATTGGTTATGCACTTCAATATTTCATCCTCATGTTTCCTCAATGTCAACTTAGGTTGATGTACGCCTACATGTAAATGGTATTGGGTCACATTAAAAGAAGTGCTAAGAATTTTTTTGGTCCTCTCTATCTTCAAGATAGGACCGCATTATGTTTTTGGTGGCCAACCAGTTGAATTCATTATTTATTCTCTTCCTCACCAACCTAATTGAAGAATTGAAGTGTTACAATGTATATAAATGCAAGATCATTATGGATGCAAGTGAGCAGAGAAGTGTACAAGTGCAAAGAAGTGTGTGTGTGTGTGTGTGTGAATTGTATTAAATATCTAGTTGAAACAGTGCTAAAGGTTGTGAAAGGAAATATCAATTGTGTTGTAATGCCTCAGTTAACAAAGTGTTGTGTTGAAAAATTATTGTAATTCTCTCTAAATCATATTGTATCCTACTTTGAGATAGTGAGTCTCATTAGATCCTTGTATCTTTCTCATAAAGTCGTGTTATATTTAATTCGATAAGTCCTTTGTATCTTGCTTTAAGGCAGTGAGCCTTATATTGTGGGTTAACTCTCACCGTGGTTTTTCCCTCATTGGGTTCTCTATTTCCTTCTCTTTTTTGTTGATATAATTATTACTACATATTTCATTGGTAAAGTTTTCTAAAGTTGATAAAGGTTCAAATTACTACATTTTGTTCTACTTAAGGTTATATCTTCATCTACTAAAGGAGTTTGAGTTGTACTAAAAGTTTTAAGTTTTTGAAGAGGTTAAGTTTTTGTGTAGGCTAATTCACCCCCCCTCTCAGTCTCCGATAACATTCAAAAATTAGTATCAGATCCAAGTTCCTTTGTAGAAGCTTAAAAACTTGATGCAAATATCTGGTATGGCACATGATGGTTGATACAAGGGTCCTAGGTTTGATGGGACTAATTACTCCTATAAATTGAGAATGGAAGGATACCTAAACTCTCTTAGGTTTGGGGTGTGAAAATTAGTAAAATGTGGTTATACTGCTCCAACCACTCCTCTTATAGATCTAGCTAAAATCATATTGTATGAATGTAATTCCAAAGCCAAGAATGCTATCTTGTGTGAGTTGGCTGATTCAAAACTTTTGAAGGTGATGAATTGTAGTTCTGCCAAAGATGTTTTGGAAAAGCTTAGTAGAATCTATGAAGGAGAAACTGAAGTGAAGCAAGCTAAGATGTATATCTTCAAAAGTAGATTTAGGACTCTAAAGATGACTGAAGATGAAGACATTGCAAGTTATATGCTTCAGGTACAAGAAATTGTCTCTAGCATCTCTGGACTTGATGGAGAAGTGAAAGAAAGTAAAATTGTAAAGAAGGTTTTGAGATCTCTCCCAAAATATTATAGTTGTAAAGTGTCATCCATTGAAGAATCTAAAGACTTGTATCAATATTCAGTTGATGAAATTTTTGGTACTCTTACTGGCTTTAAGATGAGAGAGTTTGGTCAAGATGTTCCAAAGAAAGAAGTTGTGTTCAAAGTTAAAAAAAATTGAAGATGAAGTTGATGATCAAATTGATGAACTTGATGAAGTTGAAGCAAAATTTGTGAGAATATTGAAGAAAGGAACTAAAAAATACAAAGGTAAGTTACCATTCAAGTGTTTCAATTGTGGAAGAGTTGGTCATTTTGCATCTAGATGTCCCTATAAATAATCTATTGATGATAACAAAAGAGAGAAAATAAAAAGAGGATTTTATTCTAAGGAGAGTAGTTGCTCCTTTGAAGATGAAGATAATGATGAAAATGATGAAAATGATGAAAATATATTCATGGATTTGGAAGGAAAAAAGAATAATATTGAAGAATGCAAAAGGTGTGATACCTTGCAGAATAGAAAGGTTAATGAAAGATCTATGGCAGTATGGACTACTTTTCATGAAAAGGAAGAGGCAAATGCTTAGGTGATTGACACTCGGTGTTCTCATCACATGACTAGTGATAGAAGAAAATTAATTAGTCTCAAGAAGGTCAATGGTGAAGTTGTTAAGTTTGGTGATGATAATTGAGCACAAATTTATGGAAAAGGTGATATAACAATTTATGGAAAGAACAAAACTGAATATGTGCTTTATGTCAAAGGCCTAAAACATAATCTCCTAAGTGTCAGTCAAATGTGCAAAAAAGGATACAATCTCACATTTCATGCTAATAGATGTGAGATCATAAAGGAAGGTTTTGGAAGGCTTGTTGTTGAAGGAACATAGACTCGTAGTAATGTCTATCATTTAAAGGAGGCTAATGGAAGAATCTACTTGTTGGCACAATCCAAAGAATTTTGGTTGTGAAAATAATGGGGCACATCAACTTTGACAACATGGTGAAGATCATTTCCTCTCATGTAGTGAGAGATATGCCTAGGATAACCAATCCTACAAACACCTTGTGCAAAGAATGTCAAATGGGAAAGAAAACAAAGACTAGCTTCAAAATTAAGGAGTCTTTTGTTTCAATGCCATTGGAGCTTATTCACACTGATCTATACAAACCTACAAGGATAAGGAGTCAACAAGGTGAAAGGTACTTTATGTTACTTATAGATGATTATACTAGACTAACCTGGGTCACATTCTTAAGAGAGAAATTAAAATCCTTTAATAAATTTAAGTTTTTTAAAGCAAAAGTTGAGAATGAAATGGATGCTAAGATCAAATGATTAAGTTCAGATAAAGGAGGTGAATTTACTTCATATGAATTTGAAAAGTTTTATGAAGATCATGGCATTAGGAGACATTTGTTTGCTCCTAGAACCCCTCAATAGAATGGGGTAGTTGAAAGAAGAAAAAAAGTGCAAGAAATGGCTAGGACAATGACGAAAGATGTTGACCTCCAAATATATATTGGAAGGAAACAGTTCACATTGATGTCTATCTACTTAACAAAATGCAACTAAGGGTCAATAACAATAAATCCCCTTATGATTTGTGGTATGGAAGACCTCCCATTGTTAGATATTTAAGAATCTTTGACAAAAGATTCTACATCAAAAGAGATGAAGGAGACCTCGAAAAGTTATTCAAGGTGTGATGAAGGAATATTTATTAGTTACTCAACCACCTAAGCAAGGCATATAGATGCTACAACAAGAGATTGGGTGAGATGATTGAAAGTACAAATGTTAAGTTCGGTGAAGACTTGCATCAGATCTCACATAAACTTGAGGTTCTCAGATCTTATATGCTTCCCTAAATTGAAGAAGAAGAAAAAGAGGAACTAGAACCAGTGAAGGCTTTCAAGACTCCAAAAAATGTGTAGAAGAACCACTCCCCATATCAAGTCATTGGAGACAAAAATGAAGGTGTGTTGACAAGAAGAAAGTTTGCAAGAGAAAATGAGCAAGTGAATTTGTGCCTATTGTCAAAAGTGGAGCCTAAGAACTTTGCTTATGCTAGGAAAGATGAAAATTTGATAAAGGCAATGGAGGAAGAACTAAATCAAATATAGAAGAATCAAACTTGGGAATTAGTTCCCAAACCTGTTGTGATAGGAACAAATTGGGTATTTCAGAACAAGTTGAATGAAGATGGTGAGGTGGTAAGGAACAAAGCTAGATTGGTTTGCAAGGGCTATTCTTGAAGGTATTGATTTAGAGGAAACCTTTGCTCCGGTAGCTAGACTAGAGGCAATAAGAATGTTTCTTGCTCTTGTTGCTCATAATAAGGTATATCAAATGGATTTAAAGTTAGCTTTCCTAAATGATAAAATAAGAGGTATACATTGAGCAATCAGATGGCTTCCAGTTACTAGAAGATTCAAACATGGTTTGCAAACTAAAGAAAGCTCTATATGGTCTCAAGCAAGCTCCCAAAGCTTGGTATGCTAGACTGGATAAGTACCTACTTTAGCAAGGATTCAAAAAGGTTAATGCAGATAGTAATCCATATATCAAGGTTCAGGGAGACAAATTGTTGATTGTAGTAGTATATGTTGATGACATCATCTTTGGTGGAGATGATGGTATGTGTAAAAATTTTGCAGGAGAGATGAAGAAAGAATTTGAGATGTCAATGATTAGTGAGTTTTCCTTCTTCCTTGGGATTTGTTGATGGGTTTTTTTGCACTTCTCAACACAAGTAATGCATAAGTCCATCACCTCTCTTGAAAGATAACTTCCTACAAGCAAGATGCAGAAAACTATCCCAAGGTATCTCGAGTGTCAGGTCATGACTTGCTTGGAATTTCTCAATTGGTTCATGTGATTTGTTGGAAATCACAGGGTAGCCTTACGTATGTTAAGTTGGAGGGATATTGGATCCTTAAATGGAGCTTGTGGAATTCTGAAATAATGCTATGTTGCTACAAGTTCAGGATAGCAGTCTAAAACTCCATCTTTGACATCAGATTTGCGCTTTGTTATGATGCTTGAACTTGGTTTTAACTTCTACTTCAAAGAAAGGTCAAAAGGGAAGGGAAAGGGAAGAGTTCCTAGACCTGCAACTACCAATGAATAGTGATAATGGAGGATACTACAGTGGACAGCCTTCCTAAAACTAAGTTCCACTTAACCAAATCAGCTAACAGTATCATGAAACTAGTGCTATCTTCTAAGGTCTGTAGATTTTCAACTATTCATTCACCATAAAGCATGAATAAAAAAAGAATTTTAAGTGCAACAATGAATTTGTGTTCAGACTAGCTTTACACTGTTGTTTATCATCAACAAACAACAAAAAGCATGAACAAGGAAGGGCATCAACACAGCAGTATTCTTCAACATAAATGAACAGCATTCATTAAACTACTAAAAGTATGCAAAATACATAGAAAAGCAAATTAAATCTACTCAAATCTATCAACTATGAGGAGATGAATCATGAAACACGAAGGAAACTCAAGAATCCACCAAAAGCAGTGAATTTCCATTAGAATTTCAGCAGCATGTCATTACAACTCAACTCTCCCTTTGAAAATGAGAGGAGACCCCCTATTTATAGTTTTCCAAAAAAAAAATGAATGGCCAAGATTTAATCTCATTGTGTGGCCAAGATTCATTACAAATTATGGTTTCACCTACCCCCAATATTTCTCAATTTAAAATACATTTCTTATCTTTTCCCTATTTTGTCTTCTAGTGGCCTTTCACTGTAGCACTTTGTCCTATAGGGGTTTTCCCTTTTGGTTGTAGCTACACAGTGAGGAACTCATCATCTATGACAAGCCTTCCTTGATTCTTCTAGATAGTGGCATACTCCATGAATTTACCCATCAGTACCTAAAGTTTATTCCACTCGATGATGTCTGATTGAAGCACCTGGAAGGATAGTTTCTTTGATTTTCCAGTGAGAAAACTCCAATTCTTTGTACACTTAGGTGTGTGCTTGACCACCTGCTCCAACTAGGTGAAGGCTCATGCAGCAAAATACATGAAGTTCGTCATTAATGAATTTGTGGCCCCATTCTCCATTTTCTTGTGGAAAAGTGGCCTGATCTTCTCTAGATCTAACTCGATAGCAGGCATGTCGTAATATATCATGAGCTTTAGATATTCCTCATGGTTTGTCCTATGTTCCTTGACCCATTCCAAGTTGAGTTCTACTTCATGGAGCACCCACTCTAGGACTTCCCTTCTGTGGTCAAGGCTCATTTTCCATGTCTCGACCAGCCAATAATCATCCTTTGCTAGGGCCAGCTCCTTCTCCCAGGTTTTCTTAGGCATTTTGAGGATGGCGTCAAGTTTAGGATATGTAATCCTATATAGTTCAAGGAAGTTATTACAAATTCTCTTTGTGCCCTCAAGCTGCTTTTGTACTTCCTGGAACTTGTTGGTCGTGCGGACGGCATGGAAAATGCCCATATCACCATTGTAGAGTACTCACTGGAATCACTCCACAATAGCCTTGGTCCAGTTATTTCTCTTTTCTAGCTTGCTTATGTGCTCTTTGGAAAGAAGCAGGGGCGGGGCCAATGAAGTCGTTGGTAGCTCCTAAGTAGAAGACCATTGTTGAATGTAAGCGGTGAGGTCTACCACTTGTGCCTTCAATTCCTCTTTGGAAGATTGATCATTGCTCATCTGATGGAAAATCGTGGCAACCGATCCCTAGAGTTGATCAATCTTTTTCTCTCTCGTAGCGGTACCCAAGTTGATGGTAAAGATATTATAGCTAACCCCCTCTCCTTTGTCTATTACTAGGGTGGCAATTTGCATTGTCCTTGATCCAGATTCATCCATTGTGATGTGGAATCAGACTCTCGGCTTCTTTTCCTTCTTTGTTCCTATTTGGGCTCATGCCAAGATAGCCTCCAGTCTCTCCTTAGGATCCATGAGAACAGGGGTCTTCTTTTGTAGCTGCTTTTCCAACCAATCAGGCACTTGAGATCCCTCCTTTGGTGATTCATGATCACCTTCTTCTCTTTGAGCATATTGGATCTCCCTTTCCTCATGGTCTGAGTCTTCTTGTTCTATTTTCTCTTCTTCTTCTTCACCTGAGTCCCAAATCAATATGGTATTTTCCTCATTTGGCCCGGTAGCAGCTATGTTTTCTTTAGGGTTGTCTTACCCTTTAGGTACCCTTTCTTCTTCTTGTTTGAGCTCTACATGGTGTCCTGGTTTAGGGATCCTTCTCATTTCAGTCTCTTCTTCAGGCTTGTCTTCTTCTTCGGCCTTAACTTCTTTCTTTTCCTCCTCTTCGAGAGGTATTTCTTCCTCTCGGTCAAGGCCTTTGTCTTATCCACTTACTGGAGGCTCTGTAGATATCTCCATGTCATCGTCAATTTCCTCCTTTTCTCCAAAAGGTTGCCTCTCAACTTCTTCCCCGACGTCCTTGAGTTGTTTGGACAACTCCTCCTCAAGCTCCTGGCCATAAGACTCTACTACATATTTGGCACTAGGGTCTTCAAAATCTTCTTCTGAGGACTATGATCCTTCTTCTTCATATGCCACCTCATCGATGGTCATGTTCTAATGCTTTGGGTGCTCATGGTATTTATCATTAAAGGGATCCTCGAGTTCCTCATCAACTCCTTTAGTAGCCACCCTCTGTCATCTCTCCATTTCCTCTGATATTTGCATAGTTGCTTCCATCTTTGGTGGTTCTGTCAGAGGAGGGATAGGGAGACCAGCCATAGCTTGGGCCATCGGAGCTTGTACTGCAGGATTCATTAATACCCCTAAGAGTCCAATGGGTATATTTTGCATATGTCTGGCAAAGGCCTCTGATAGGGTGAGAGTAGGCATTGCAGTTGTGGATGTTGAAGGGACTACAGTTGAGGGAGACATCGAGGAGGATGAGAGTGGAGAGGTTGGATCAAAGGAGGAATCCTTCACCATAATTGGAGCGATTGGGGAGGTGGAGGCAAGGTGAATCTAGATGTCCACTGCAAGTGGAGAGGAGATGGGTAATGCCTAAAATGTGGGAGGGGGAGTAGTAGTAGTGGTAGTGGTGGTGATAGCAAGAGCAGAGGCGACAGGTGGTGACTTTGGTTGCTTGACCCCTTCTTCTTCTCCTTCGTGTAGTGGGTATTCCTTGATTGTGGGCATTTCAATAAACCTGCCTGATTTCTTAGCCTTCTTCGAGGTCTCACCCTCTGAGGCCTTCCATGAATCAACCTTATATTTGGGTTGGCATTCAATTACCTCTTTTCTCTTTCTTGACCTTGTGGCTGGAGGAGACTTGGGAGCTTCCTCAGTTGGGACAGCGACAGTCCCACTATCTGTCTCACTCTCAAGCTCATCCTTGAGCTCGTTGTAAGTCAGGGTGGCCCCCTATAGCTTCAACTGAGCTATCTAAGCATCAATCCATTGCCTTGTTCTATGCTCCACTGGCTTTGTCAGAATGTCGAGGTCGTTAACCTCTTCTTAATCCTAGTCTATTAAGGGCAATGGCAGGTTAGTGACATCATATCTTGGCTCCACAATGATGTTTTCATCTTCTACAATCTGATCTAGTACTGGGAGTAGATTGACTATCTTGAAAAAGTAAGCAATCATATGCATATAATTCCTCATGCGTACCTCCTTGTCATCTTGGTAGTTAGCCCAAAAATATTCAATGTGGTGCAAGTGGGCGTATTCTCTTCTAAAAAACTTCTTCAATTTGTCGTAGGGGTCCATCCTTGGTCTGGCCGTGTGAAGGCCCAAGTTGTATTCAATAATCTCCTTTTCTGAATATTCCACACATTGGGCAGCTGTGAGGACATACATTCCCTGCCCGAATGTGAGGGGATATGGTATCCCTACCCGATGCTTGCCACTGAGGAGAGTGTGTGCATGTTGCAATTGCCTAGAAACTTCTAGTAAGATCAGCCTGTCATTTTGGTACCGGGGCACCTTGTATGGCCTTTTGGAGAAGCCCTTTGTTTTGATGTAAGTAAATTTTGGGAACTGTATAAACAAAAACCCAAACCTATCAATGAATGCATAGGCACTGTGCGTGACTCTCCTCTCAAACTCCCTCCAAGAAGTCTAATAATATGCCCAATGAAGGCATCATTTACCTTGCAATAATCCTTCTTGAAATTTCGGTATTGTAGTTGCGAGTGCCTGTCGTATACCTTCAACTCCCTTCTTGGAGTTGGGCTCTGTGCAACAAATAAACCTCTGTAGGGGAATGGCTCGGCTAGGAGATACACCAAGTAAGAGGTCATATAGAACTGAGAAGTCTTCTTGACTACCAGGAATTGTTGATCCAAGTTATCACTGATCATTTTGTCCCAGTGAAACTTGGCTTTCCCTCTGATAATCTCCTCAATGAAATAAAACATCAAGTCATGAAAGTAAGCAACAATGGGAATTCCCATGACTCTTCTCAACAAGGTTACTAGGTCATGATAATCCTCATAAAAGTCACTTTTGAACAACTCTTGGGGCACCTTGTTAGCACTCCCACTCTTCTCCTTTAACCAATATTGGTTAATTAACTTTTTGCATTTTAGAGGGTCGACCTTCCACATATTTTCTATGTACTCCTTTTGTGTCTCTTCCATAGGGTTGAAGGTAGGAATATGAAATGTTTCACCTATGGATCTAGTAGATAGATTTTCCAACACATTTCCCTCATGATCAACAATCCTTTTGGTTTCTGCCTGATAAGCTTCCCTGCAAGCCATTTCCTGTTCTAGGGCTACAAGCGCACATGGGAAACCAATTGCCTTGGCCAAACCACTCTTCCTAATTTTTTTGGCATTGTCTGTAGTGGGGTTGATGATGACCCTTTGTTTGAATTCATCTATGCCAACCTGTCTGAGGTTGGTATCTGTGATTGTGTCCCAAGCAGTAGTGACCCTAGAGGTGACCTCTACCCCCTGGAACTGATACTTCATCTAATATTTGTCCTCTTTTCCTCTTGGGACCTTGGTAGACTTCTTCCCTTTGTCTTTCCCTGTGGATGCTCCTGATGGTCCTACAGTCGATTGCATAAATCTTGCAAACAGAGCCACAGTAAGCATATTCATGTATAAAATGAGGGGAGCGTTAGTGAAATCCTACAGAAAGGAGGGTCATATCAAGACTTTCATCATAAAAGATCGTAACATTTGTTAAAATTCATCATTTGACACTCGTTTGGGGAAGATGAACAATGCGGGCCCAGGGGTGTAGGTTTCCCTGGGTTGGCAGTCATTTTGGAGAAGGCAACAAGGAGGTAGTGCAGAGGGCATGGCGGCCCACATGCAGCCACCCGCACTCACCTTTCTGCATTTGAAATTCAAGGTTCAATCAAGTTGTTAAATCATTTAGGTTCATTGGTCAATCATTGATGAAGTCTCGGAGGTGCTAGTTCAATTACTTTGTATGCGGGCCAAGAGGGTGCGGAAGCCAAGTTCGTTAAGGCCATTTTGCAGCTCCACAATTTGGAATAGCACTGGCATGGCGGAAATCCACAAATGGATCCCTACATTGTGGGACCCGCAAGCAGAGATGGCGGCTCAGTGTTAGCTTTAAAGTTCAAACCATTCAAAATGACGCAAGCGGGGACCTACAGGAGGATGTTAGGTAATGGTCATTTGGATCGGTCAAGACAGGATGGTAGCCCACAGACGGTAGTCTACACCACCAAGCTCGCACTAGTATTTACATAGTCATTTTCACTCTCGGGGCCAAAGGGGAAATGGACAGTGCGAGGTCTGCAACGCGGACGGACGGGGCCTCACGGTCATTTGCAAACAACGGAGGCAGGCGGCACCCCACAACGGGAAACCCGCATAGGCAGGTCCGCATAGGACCTATGCATTGATCATTTACTTTCAGAGGACTAGAAGGAAAAGGAGAGCTCAGGTTCCACCACACAAAATGACGGTAGGGCACGGTTGTTTTGCGATGGTGTTCACATAGAGGTGGGCCGCAAGCGGCAACCAGCAAAGAACCGCCTGCAAGGGTACTTTAGAAATTTTCAATGAAGGCTCGAGGGAAAATACACCATCAGGGCCCACAAGCCAGACAAGTGAAGGTCATCAGCTGATTCGCAAATGGCAAGGAGAAGGGGGTAGCCCACAGATGAACCCCTGCTAGGTCTCACCCGCAAGGAGGTTTTAACTTGAGCTTTTGTTGGGCGAGTCTAGAGGGTGAAGGAGATCACGGTCCCCGTGACATGGAAAGGAGTGTAGTCCTGGTCGCTTATGATGGCATTGATAATGACAGAAAGGAGATGGTGGAATCCCATAGAGAGTAGCCCACGACGAAGACTTTAGGGCTTCGGTAAGTTTAGCGAATGCAAGTGTTGCGAAGCCCACAGGGCGAGGCGGCGAGGTCAAATGGTGGTTGAGGAAACGATGATGGGTGTAGTGCTGCTCGCACACAGAAGTCTGCAAATGCAGACCCATAGGGGCTTTAGACTCTCATTTTACTTAGTTTTATCCTTACTTCCACAAATCACGGCGAAGGGGCGGTGTCCACCAGTGTGCGCAGACCCGCCTAGGGCGAAGGCTTCAGGCTTCATGGTTGAAGTTCATATAGCAGAAGGAGGGTTGTGAGCTGCAAGGGCATGAATGCCATGGTGAAGAACAATAGTCGAGGCATGAAGTTTTGCATGATCTTTGGGGCTATGTATGATGAGGTTTCAAATTGTACCAAGGTGGGTTTTGTGCGGAATTTAGTGCTCTAACTGGTTTAAAGGTTTTCTTTTTCAATATTTTAATAACTTTGCAAAACCCATTGAAAAAAACATCACCAAGGCAGTGGTAGAAAATCTACCTAAATATCCCACAAGAACTTGTTAAGAATCTGACGGCTGCAACATTTAAACGATGACAAGATCACACGGGCATGAAGGCAGTGATGGAAGGCAGAGCTCTAACAAATTTTATAACCAAAGGAATGAAAATGACAGGTCAACTGGGCTATTTATAGGAAATTATTCATTAATGAACCACATTAATTGCATGTATGGCAGCCGGTGAGGTAGTTGGGCATGACTTTTGAAATGACCGGCAATGGGAAGGTTGGGTCCCATGATTAGGAAAGCAACCAAGAGTTTGTCGTTTGATGGGTCGGTGAGGGATGATAGCAATGGAGGATGTGGGCTCCACCATGTGGGAGGAAATCCTAGCTCAGTCGCCGCTATAACGGCGAAAGCAAAAGGGAATCCCACTAAAGGAAACCCGCATGGGTGGACCCGTAAGGCGCAAAGGATGGCAATTTCAATATCTTAAGGAAAAGTGCCAAAGGAACCCCGCCAAGGCAAAAGACCTAAAATTTCCAAGATATGAAACGAAAGCGAAAGTGACCCGATGAAGGCGAAAAGAGAGGGTCCCCATTCCGAACGAGGCGTGTGTGCTACAGGCACAACAAATGGCGACTCTGTTGGAAGAGCACTCTTGAGCATTTTAAGGATAAAGATTCATTCAAAACCCAAAATCTTTGGCTTCGCAAACCAAGAGCCGATTTCCATTGGACGAACTAAGGGACTTGAAGGAGAATAGGGATCCTTAACTGAATCAGATTACAGAAACATCTCAAAAGTGTGTGCATGATGAGTTCATTCCCCTTCTTTAGAAACTATGACAAACAACTGTTAATCAAGCAGAGCAAGCTATGTAAATTACCTAACCCCAAAAGTAACCTGGACATTGCTCCACTACTAGTCAGGTGTCCATAGCCCTAATGAAGTTGTCACTGTGACCCTATGAACATTGCTCTACTGCCAGTCGAGTGTCATAGCCCCAATAGAGTTGTTTGCACACACACACACAGTTGTTTTATTCTCATTACTTTCTTTCTTTTCTTTATCTTCAAATATTTTCTTTTGGTGCTCTTTCATTTGCTCAACTGTGTAAGCATCAAAGCTTACTATGGGTTTGAAATCATAGTGGTCACTAGAGCAAACTTAAGATTTTTTACTTGCCCGACCCTCATAATGGCCATTGTACATCTCTTTAGAAACCAAATTAATGTGCATTTTGTGCATGATCTGACATGAGTATGAAAAGATTCAACCAAGGGTCATGTTCTAGGTCAAGTCAGAGTTCAAATAAGGAAACCACTCCACAGAAGCGATCAGAAATCAATAGTTGGGAGTGAATATTTACCTAGAGAACACAAAAAGCAGGCAACAAAGTGAATCATTTCATCAGGCCGAGAACGGCCACCGCATTAGAAAAAAAAGAACACCCTCAACAAAACAAAGCGATCAGGAGAACAAGCAAAACAAAAGCGAAGCGTGACAGCGAAACAAAGGAAACCTAACTATCCTATATATAGGTATTTACAAAGACGAACTCAGAAGAGCTTAGGCAAAGAAGTAATGCTTAAGGTGTTGCCCGTTGATAGGCAATAGGACATCTTCACCAGTTAGTGTCTTGAGGCAAAAAGCATTATCTCCTAAAATTTTGGAAATCTGAAAGGGGCCAAGCCAGAGCTTGTCAAATTTGTCATGTCCCCCTTTCTTTTCATGGGCCTTGTCCCAACAAAGGACTATGTTAGCAATTATAAAGGCCTTAACTTTCGCTCAACAACCGAACCATCTTTTGACCATGCCCTAATGTTTGGAAAATAATTTGATAGCTTGCTCACAAACTTCTTCTAAGTGGAGCAGTTCAGCTAAACAGGCTTCTCGACGGTCTCCCTCTTCATAAAGGGTGTTGATAAACTGAAGGGTAGGGATCTTGAGATGGACGGGAAACACAAGATCCAATCCATAAACAAGATGGAATGGGGAATCACCCAAGGAGGCCTTGTGGCGTGTACAATCTACCCAAAGGGAAAAACGCAGCTGGGTGTGCCAATCTTTGGGATTTTTATCGAGCAATTTCTTGATCATGGTTATCAAATTTTTGTTTGTTGATTCAGCAAGGCCATTGCCTTGAGGGTAGTAATTGGATGAAAACTTAAGGGAAATGCCATAATCAAAGGCCCAACTAACAAATTTGAGTGAGGAAAAGGCGGGGCCATTATCACAGACGAGAGCATAGGGACAACCAAAATGATTCAAAATAAAGCTTTCAAGAAAATTAATAACCACCTCAATAGTACATTTCCTACATGTAATTGCTTCTATCCATCTAGTACAATAATCAGAAGTAGTTAGAATGTACATGTGACCCGCAGAAGATGGCGGGCTTACCAGACCAATGAAGTTGATACCCCACTGAGTGAACGGTCTTACCTCCAGGACTAGTTCCAACGAGACAGCAACATTTTGTTCTCTGGTTGTAGTAGTCTAGCACACGTGGCAGGTTCGAACATGATTGTGAGCATCCTTAAACACTGTCAGCCAATAGTACCCGGCCGGCAAGATTTGATGAGCGGTGGAAGGGACAAATCCATGGACTGTGCCAAATTTATCATGAAATTCCTTTAATACACGTACTACTTCCTCTTTCCCAAGGAATTTGAGGTAGACCCCTTCATGAATTCTCTTGTATAGAATAGACCCCTGCAGCATGTAGCCATTGCTCTTCATCCAGAGAGCATGCTTTTGTACCCCTTGTAGGTGGGGTGGGCACTTTTTATTCAACAGGTAGTAGACAATGTCGTCATACCACTCTTCGGGGGAGAAATCTTCAAGTTGATATTTTTGAACAGTGAGCTCGGGTCCTACATCAGCTATTGTTTCAGCTATCATTTGAGTGAGGGATTTCTCTTGAACCAACTTCATGGGTTGAATTTCCATATCATATTCTTGCAGTAGTGTAACCCATTTGGCTCTCCTTTCTCCTAACTCATTCTGCATCAGTAGAGTTTTTACTGTCAAATCAAGCACAATGGCAAACACCTTGTTCTGCAAGATGTAGTGTCTAAATTTCTTGACTCCCCTGACCAAGGCATATGTTTGTTTCTCCACATTATGATACCTCAGTTCTTCATATTTTAATGGAGCACTCATGAAGGCAATAGGGTGCTCACTTCCTTCATCATCCTTCTGGGTCAGTATGTTAGCGCACGAGTGATCTGAAGCAAAGGAATAAATGTAAAATGGCTTTAGGTAATCCAGGCTAAACAACACTCATGCATTAGCAATGGCTTTCTTAATTTCCTTGAAGGCCTTCTTTGCCTCTGCATCCATTCAACTTTGGCATATTGCTTCAACATAGCATTAAGCGTCTTGACTATCTCGGCGAAGCCAGTGATGAATTTTCTAACAAAATTTATCTTTCCAAAGAAAGACTTCAACTCCTTGCTGCTTGGCAGCTGAATTTTCAGGATAGCTTGGATGCGCTTAGGGTTAATTGAGATTCCTTTCTCTTAAATTACGTGACCCAACAGCCTACCTTCCGTGACTCCAAAGATGCACTTCTTCAGATTTAGGGAAATTCCAAATTCTTTGCACTTCTAAAAAACTTCACACAAATCAGAGACATGATCTTCTCACTTCTTTGAAAACACCATGAGATCATCTATGTAGATGATAATGCACTTTTTGATCAGATATTTAAAGGAAATATCCATTGCACATTGGAATGTTGTGCCGATGTTTATCAATCTGAACAACATTATCCTGTAAGCAAAGGTTCCCCATTTAGTGGTGAACATTGTCTTATGCCTATCCTCATACTGTACCATTACCTTATTATAACCAGAGTACCCATCCAAGAAGGACATCATCTAAGATCCATTGATGATCTGCAACACTTTGTCTAAGGAGGGTATTGGGTAGTTGTCTTTTTCTAAGGCTTGATTCAGGTTACAAAATTCTACACACAATCTAATTTCTCCATTCTTTTTCCTGACCGGGACTAAATTGGCCACCCACGTGGAGTGTCTGACTAGAAAAATAATTTTGGTAGATAGCAATTTCTAGAATTCCTTGTAGATGATGGGTTCCAATAATGCATTGATAGGACATTGTCGCTATCGAAACGGTCTCACGTCCAGCTTGAGAGGAATGGTGTGCATGATGATCGAGGTGTCATATGTCTCTAAATCCTCGTAGCTCTAGGAAACCACATCATGGTACTTGCATAAGGCATTGATGATCCCTTTCCTTTCCTCTGGCGTGCACACCTTTCCAATGAATACATTTTTAATTTCCTCATCAGTCCCTAGGTTGTGAGCATCACACCGATTGTCAATAGAAGCCTTCTTTGCTTACTCATCCTGATCTCTGATCTGATCTAAATCAAATATACATTCAAGTTGAACCATACCCCATGGGATAGTGTTGGTCTTAAGGTTGATGACCCCTTCTATATCCAATTCAACCTCTTCAAGCTCGACCTCATCAATTATCTGAGTTGCAAACACATCAGAGCTCGTGATGAAATCCAAAATGTGCTTGTTTTCATTAAACTCTTGGAATTTGGTGATGTTATCAGGCACCGATGGAGAGGAGGTAAGCTCAACGGTGAACTTTCTCAAGCCTGATAGGGAAAGAGGCTGAAGGGTGCTAGCAGCTTGGGCTAAGGCATCAGTCGTATGGTTCTTGGAGCGAGGGATTAGTTGGATATTAAATGCATCCAAGCCTTTTATAAGGTCCCAAACTCTATGCCTATAATTTGCTAGTCTCCTATCATGGCAAGAATATACTTTTTTGACCTACTTTACCACTAACTCTGAGTCACCAAAGACTTGCAGCATTTTGACCTTTTTCCTTAGAGCCATTAAAAGACCATGGACTAATGCTTCATACTCCGCTACATTATTTGTGCAATAAAATTGAAGCCTATGAGCAGTGAAATAGGTCTTACCCGTGGGACTAATGAGTTCAAACCTAGCTCCTACTCCTTGCTTGGACTTGGACCCATCAAAGCACAGTGTCCCAAACTTGGAGGAATCTTTAGCTCCAAGGCTGATTATACATTCATCTTTCTTTGGTTGTACACTTGCATCTGCAACTTCTGGAAAAGGCATAGATTCACCATTGCTATGGTCAAGTTATCTCATTTGGGGTTCCTTTCTTGGTGAAATTTGGCCACTGATATGAGCAATTACTGTCTGACAAAGGCAACATTTGAATTCTAAATGGGAAGTGTTATGGAAGCTACACCAACTGGTCAATAGGAGCTCTTAGAAATCCATCCTCGTTCCTAAGTTGAGCTGATCTTGCACACATTTTTTAATAAATTCTTGGAATCCGTCTAATAATCCCAAATTTCCATCGTCATTGGATTCCTCATCATCTGACTTGACTAGTATTTCTATGCTCTACGGTGCATAGGCTAAATCAGTGGAAGGACTACATAGGACAAGAAGGACCTCTTCAGTCACCCCCTCTTCTTGAAACTCTAATTCCTCCTGATAAGCCACAGGACAGTAATTTCCTAACTCCATTTCGGCAAACAACACCTCATTAGTGTTGTACTTTGTGATCATAAATTTCATGTGTGGCTCCTCGTTTATGCGGATCTGGTTTGGAAACCCCTTCCATAGCAGCCACACGTGAGAAAATTTTGTCGCGGCATATCCATTTAATGCCTGGGTGAAGTCTCTTCCCAGTATTATGCCATACGTGTCTAGGATATCCACAACTTGAATGTCGATGACTTGTTACACCCTCGGGTCGGCAGCGATCTACATAGGGATCCAGTTGATTTCACAAACTATACTCACCTTTGTTTTATCTAGTTGGGTCACCTTCCTTCGTGAAGGGGTAGGGACTATTCCCAATGCTTTACATACGGTGAGAGGCATGACATTGGTCGATGCTCTTGAATCGAGCAAGCAGTTTTGTAGGTTCTTCCCAAATATTCTTATAGTAGTGAGGAAGGGCGGTGTTTCTAACTTCCCTTGGAACAAACTCATGAGTGCATCTACCTGGGCTACTTGATTTTTATCTTTCTCATTGGTCTTATCCTTGGTTGGCACTTGGTTTTTCTCCTTGGTAGGTTGTTTTCCTATTTGTTGATTTGAGGGGGCATCTGTTTTCTTACCTAAGATTTCCTTAATCACAGGTTCACTTTGTGATTCATCAAAGGAGACCCTCTTGGTAGGTACCTCTTGTGTTGGCTTGGAAGAGGAAGTCCCATTAATCATTCTAAAGAAAGCATTCCTAACTGCTGGGACTTTGAGCAATTCAAAGGCTGACAAACTAATTTTAACCTTCTTGAATTCCTCAGCTATATATTAACCCATTTTCTTAATTTTGGCCTCAAAGGACTTTCCTTGGGAGGAGCCGACATACTAGTTTTTCATTTGACTTGACTGTCTATTTTTATTGAAATACTAAGTGGGCACATAGGGGTAACCTAGATTATTGCTAGCATTTGGATCGGGTGGGGTGTTGAAGTTATTAGGTGGAATAGAGGTCGTGAACGGGCCACCTACTTGTCAACTTCTTAAATTATAAGGAGTTTCCTTTTGATGGAACATCTAGACCTCATCCTCACGTGAATCCTCTTCATCTACTGGACCATTATCTATTGAAGTGAAAAGTTGAGATAAAGAGTCTTTACTACTTCTTTTTCTTCTTCATCTTTTGGGGCAGTGGTATCCTTTTTAGGCGTGTTACTTTCACTCCTCAAAAATGGGGCTTGGTTGACCATGAGCACAGAAGAATCGTACGGTTCAGATGGGACTATGTCTCGGCAACCAACATTGTCCACAACATTTTAAACTTCCACTTGAAAGATCTCTGCAACTATGTGGAACTTTGGGCAATCCAATTCGGAATGCCTATTCGTTTTGTGGATCTAACACCATCCAGACAAGGCTTCCTCGACCTAGTACACTCCACTAGTTGTCTTCTCTGCACCGGTCGGCTAATCAAAAGGTTAGGAACACCTCTATTATTTGGCCTTGTATTCCATGTCCGGCCTTGTCTCTGCAATGGCCTCCTTTTGAAGTTTTGATTGGAATTTTGTCCTCTTTCATAGTTTTGTCTAGAAGAGGCACCCACATCATAGTTGTCTCTATTATCCCTGTTGAGGTTGGCCTGAATGCTTCATTGAGAAGCCTACAGCTAGTTGTTCTAATTCCTTAAGTGTATCATCTCAGTAGACATTTTCTTGATCATCTCTGTAAATTTGTCTATTTGATCCTTCTCTGTGTTGTTCGTCTATGGTATTTGATTTTGGAGAAAGACTGGTTGTACCGCTGGTTGGTTTTGTTGAACGGACGGGAACTCAGCCCCTGCAAATATGTGAGTACTTGAGGTGGCTAAGGATAGACTTGTTGCTACTGTGGGTGCAAGTAGTGAGGCACTAAGGGTGCCTGATTTAGTGGTTGTCCTAGATGAGGGACCATGGGTAGTTGTGGAACTTTGTTCATAATGGGCATCTGATGTGCCAAGGCTTGGGTGAGCCCTTGAATCTGCATCAGATGGGAAACTGCTCCCAAAGAAGGCAATGGACTAGCAACATTTTGTCCCAAGTTTGTACTTGTTGTGACTGCTTCAGCATAAGCTTCCACCAGACTAGCAGGTGGTGGGCGCATCCTCTTTACAAGTTATCCAGGGCAGCATAGTAGACCAATCGAGCTGAAGGATCATCGACCACATATGGAGCTTGCAATATCATATATGCACGGTGAAATCGATCATTGAAGGAGCTGATTGGTTTGTTGACTTCCCTTCGAACAGCCATGAATTGTTGATACAACTTGGAAGGGTTGATTGGAATCTTGAATTTTTGCAGGGAGGCATTCTTCAAGATATCCCAAGTGGTGATAGACCCCGTCAACAAATTAATGTACCAATAAAAATCATCTTCCCCCAACAAGTAAGGGAAGAGCCGACAAGCCACATCTTCCAAATCTATTTGCATGTCTTTCAATGTTGTTTGGAAGATTTTAATATGCTCCTTTGCTATCCATTGTGGATCACGAGGATGGAAATTTGTGTAGAATCCCTCTGGGTTCTTTGGCATATCATGGTATACTTGGAAGGACAGCGGTGAAGGATTATTTCCTAGCCAAGCCATGACGGGAGGCAGAGGTTGTGCTTGTTGCGTGATAGTAACTTGGGGCTACGTAGGGGCAGCAACAATTAGGACTACACCTTGGACTTGAAGAGCAGGGGCAGGGGCAGCACCCTGGCCGTGGGAAGTGAGCGGCTAGAACTGGAAAAGAATGATGAGTGTGGTGCGAAGGGATAGAAGGGAGAGGTGAGGATGGAGGTGAAATTGATGGAGTGGATGATGCTGATGAAGTTGCTTCCCCTATTTTATCTCTCTTAGCCTTGGTAGGGGGAGGTAGCTCTTGAAATTCTCATTTGTTAGGTGTAGATCCCAATATTCTTTCGAATCTTTAAGGGGAGAATGAACCAATTTGATCCAGCTTAACAAAAGGGATGCCCTCCTTCTAGCGCCAGTTTTTTTGATGGGTGTTTTTGCACTTCTCAACACAGGTAATGCATAAGTGCATCACCTCTCTTCAAAGATAACTTCCTACAAGAAAGTTGCAGAAAGCTATCCCAAGGTCTCTCAAGTGTTAGGTCATGACTTGCTTGGAATGTCTCAGTCGGTTCATGTGATTTGCTAGTAATCACAGGGCAGCCCTACGTATGTTAAGTTGGAGGGAGATTGGAGCCTTAAATGCAGCTTGTGGAATTCTAAAATAATGCTCTATTACTACAAGTTTAGGACAGTAGTCTAAAGTTCCATCTTTGACATCAAATTTGGGCTTTGTGATGATGCTTGAACTTGGTTTTAACTTCTACTTCAAAAAAAGGTCATAAGGGAAGGGAAAGGGAAGAGTTCCTAGACCTACAACTACCAATGAACAGTGATAATGGAGGATACTATAGTGGACAGTCTTCCTGAAACTAAGTTCCATTTAACCAAATCAGCTAATAGTATCATGAAACTAGTTTTATCTTCTAAGATCTACAGATTTTCAACTGTTCATTCACCATAAAGGATGAATAAAAGATGAATTTTAAGTGCAGCAATGAATTTGTGTTCATACTAGCTTTACACTATTGTTTATCATCAACAAAAAGCAAAAAGCATGAACAAGGAAGGGCTCAACACAGCAGTATTCTTCAGCATCAATGAACAACATTCATTAAACTACTAAAAGTATGCAAAATACATAGAACAACAAATCAAATCTACTCAAATCTATCAACTATGAGGAGATGAATCATGAAACATGAAGGAAACTCAAGAATCCACCAAAAGCAATGAATTTCTATTAGAATTTCAGCAGCATGTCATTACAACAACTCAACTCTCCCTTTGAAAATGAGAGGAGACCCCCTATTTATAGTTTTCCAAAAGAAAAATTAATGGCCAAGATTTAATCTCATTGTGTGGCCAAGATTCATTACAAAGTAGGGTTTCACCTACCCCCAATATTTCTCAATTTAAAATACCCTATTTTGTCTTCTAGTGGCCTATCACTATAGCACTTTGTCCTATAGTGGTTTCCATTTGGGTTGTAGGTACATAGTGAGGAACTCATCATCTATGATAGGTTTTCCTTGATTCTTCTAGATAGTGGCATACTCCAAGAAATTACCCATCAGTGCTTGAAATTTATTCTACTTGATGATGTCTGATTGAAGCACCTGCAAGGATAGTTTCTTTGATCTACCAGTGATCAGCTCCCAATTCTTTGTACACTTAGGTGTGTGCTTGATCACCTACTCTAACTGGGTGTAGGCTCGGATAGCAAAATCCACGAAGTTTGATGTTAATGAATTTGTGGCCCCATTGTCCATTTTCTTATGGAAAAGCGGCCTGATCTTCTTTGGATCTAACTCGACAACAGGCATGTTGTAATCTGTCATGAGCTTTAGATATTCTTCACAGTCTGTCCAATGTTCCTTGACCCACTCCAAGTCAAGTTCTACTTCATGGAGCACCTGCTCTAGGACTTCCCTTCTATGGTCCAGACCCATTTTCCACGTCTCGACTAGCCAATAATCATCTTTTCCTAGGGCCAAATCCTTCTCCCAGGTTTTCTCGGGCATCTTGAGGATGGCCTCGAGTTTAGGATATGTAATCCTATATAGTTTAGGGAAGTTATTACAAATTCTCTTTGTGCCCTCAAGCTTCTTTTTTACTTCTCAAAACTTGTTGGCCGTACGGACAGCATGGCCAATGCCCATATCACCATTGTAGATCACTCACTGGAACCACTCTGCAGTAGCCTTGGGCCAATTCTTTCTCTTTTCTAGCTTGCTTATATGCTCTTTGGAAAGAAGTAGGGGCAAGGCTGATGAAGTCATTGGTAGCTCCTCAATAAAAGACCACTCCTAATGTTAGCGGTGAGGTCCGCCACTTGTGCCTTAAATTCCTCTTTGGAGGATTGATCCTTGCTCATCTGATGGACAATCGTGGCAACCGATCCTTGGAGCTGATCAATCTTTTTCTCTCTCGTAGTGATACCCAAGTCGATGGTACAGATATTATAGCTAACCCCCTCTCCTTTTTTATTACTAGGGTGGAAATTTGCACTGTCCTTGATCCAAATGCATCCATCATGATGTGGGATCGGACTCTCAACTTATTTTCCTTCTTCATTCCTATTTTGGCTCATGCCAAGATAGCCTCCAGTCTCTCCTTAGGATCCATGAGAACAGGGGTCTTCTTTTGTAGCTCCTTTTCCAACCAATTAGGCACTTGAGATCCCTCCTTTGGTGATTCATGATCACCTTCTTCTCTTTGAGCATGTTGGATCTCCCCTTCCTCGTGGTCTGAGGCTTCTTGTTCTATTTTCTCTTCTTCTTCTTCATTCGAGTCCCAAATCAATATGGTCTTTTCCTTGTTTGGCCTAGTAGCAGTTATGTTTTCTTTAGGGTTGTCTTCCTATTCAGGTACCCTTTCTTCTTCTTGTTCGAGCTCTACATGGTGTCCTTGTTTAGGGATCCTTCTCATTTCAGTCTCTTCTTTAGGTTTATCTTCTTCTTTGGCCTCAAATTCTTTCTTTTCCTCCTTCTCGGGAGGTATTTCTTCCTCTCAGTCAAGACCTTTGGCTTTTCCACTTACTGGAGGCTCTATAGATATCTCCATGTCATCATTAGTTTCCTCCTTTTCTCGAGAAGGTCGCCTCTCAACTTCTTCCCTAGCGTCCTTGAGTTGTTTGGACAACTCCTCCTCAAGCTCCTGGTCATAATACTCTACTACATATTTGGAACTAGGGTCTTCAACATCTTCTTACAAGGACTGTGATCCTTCTTCTTCATATGCCACCCCAATGATGGTCACATTTTGATGGTTTGGGTGCTCATGGTAGTCATCATTGAAGGGATCCTCGAGTTCCTTATCAACTCCTTTAGCAACATCCCTCTATTGTCTCTCCATTTCTTTTGAGATTTGCATAGTTGCTTCCATCTTTGGTGCTTCTATCAAAGGAGGGACGGGGAGACCAACCACAGCTTGGGCCATCACAACTTGTACCATAGGATTCATTAATACCCCTGAGAGTTCAATGGGTATATTTTACATATGTCTGGCAAAGGCCTCTAGTAGGGTGAGAGTAGGCATTGTAGTTGTGGTTGTTGAAGGGGCTACAATTGAGGGATACATCAAGGAGGATGAGAGTGGAGAGGTTGGAGGAGAGGAGTAATCCTTCACCATAATTGGAGCGGTTGGCAAGGTGGAGGCAAGGTGAACCGATATGTCCACCGCAGGCAGAGAGGAAAAGGGTAATGCTTGAAATGTGGGAGAGGGAGTAGTAGCAGTGGCAATGGCGGTGATAGCAAGAGCAGAGGCGGTAGGTGGTGACTTTGGTTGCTCGGCCACTTCTTTTTCTCCTTCATGTAGTGGATCTTCCTGAATTGTGGGCATTTCAGTAAACCCGCCTGATTTCTTGGCCTTATTCGAGGTCTCACCCTCTGAGGCCTTCCGTGAATAAACCTTATGTTAGGGTTGGTGTTTAGTTACCTCTTTTATCTTTCTCGACCTTGTGGCTGGAGGAGACTTGGGAGCTTCCTCAGTTGGGGCAGCATCAATCCCACTATCTGTCTCGCTCTTGAGCTCATCCTCGAGCTTATCGTAAGTCAGGGTGCACCCCTAGAGCTTCAATTGAGCTATCTGAGCATCAATCCATTGCCTTTTTCTATGCTCCACTGGATTTGTCAGAATGTCAAGGTCGCTAACCTCTTCTTCATCCTAGTCTATTAAGGGCAATGGTAGGTTGGCAATAGCATCATATCTTGAGTCCACAATGGTGTTTTCATCTTCTACAATCTGATCTGTACCGGGAATAGATTGACTGTCTTGACAAAGTAAGAAATCATACACATATAATGCCTCATGCGTACCTCCTTGTCATCCCGATAGTTAGCCCAAAAAAATTCAATGTGGTACAAGTGGGCGTATTCTCTTCCGACAAAATTCTCCAATTTGTCGTAGGGGTCCATCCTTGGTCTGGTCGTGTGAAGGCCCAAGTTGTATTCAATAATCTCCTTTTTTGAAGGTTCGGCACATTGGGCAGCTGCGAGGGCATACATTCCTTGCCCGAATGTGAGGGGATATGGTATCCCTACCCAATTCTTGCCACTGAGGAGAGTGTGTGCATGTTGCAATTGCCTGGAAACTTCTAGCAAGATCAACCGGTCATTTGGGTACCGAAGCAACTTGTATGGCCTTTCGGAGAATTCCTCTATTCTAATGTAAGTAAATTTTGGGAACTGTATAAACAAAAACCCAAACCTATGAATGAACACATGGGCACTATGCGTGACTCTCCTCTCAAAGTCCCCTCTGAAAAGTATGATAATATGCCCAATGAAGGCATCATTTACCTTGCAATAATCCTTCTTGAAAATCCAGTATTGTAGTTGCAGGTACCTGTCATATACCTTCAACTCCCTTCCTAGAGTTGGGCTATGTGCAACAAATAAACCTCTATACGGGAATGGCTCGGGTAGGAGATACACCAAGTAAGAGGTCATATAGAATTGAGAAGTCTTCTTGAATGCCAGGAATTGTTGATGCAAGTTATCACTGATCATTTTGGCCCAGTGAAACTTGTATTTCCCTCTTATAATCTCCTCAATGAAATAAAGCATCCAATCCTGAAAGCAAGTAGCAATGGGAATGCTCATGACTCTTCTCAGCAAGGTTACTAGGTCATGATAATCCTCATAAAAGTTACTTCTGAAAAATTGTTGGGGCACCTTGTTAGCACCCCCCCTCTTCTCCTTTTACCAATATTAGTTAATTAACTTTTTTCATTTTAGAGGGTCGACCTTCCACATATTTTCTACGTACTCCTTTTGCATCTCTTCCATAGGGTCAAAGGTAGGAATATGGAATGTTTCACGTATGGAACTAGCAGACAGGTCTGCCAACACCTTGCCCTCATGATCAACAATCCTTCTGGTTTCTGCCTGATAGGCTTCCCTGCAAGCCATTACCAGTTCTAGGTCTACAAGAGCAGGCGGGAAACCGGCTACCTTGGCCAAACCACTCTTCCTGATTTTCCTGGCATTGTCTGTAGTGGGGTTAACAATGACCCTTTTATTGAATTCATCTATGTCAACCTGTATGAGGTTGGTATCTATGATTGTGTCCTAGGCGGTAGTGACCCTAGAGGTGACCTCTACTCCCTGGAACTAATACTTCATCTGATCTTTGTCCTATTTTCCTCTTGGGACCTTGGTATACTTCTTCCCTTTGTCTTTCTCTACAGACGCTCCTGATGGTCCTACAGTCGATTCCATAAATCCTGCAAACAAACATACAGTAAGCATATTCATGTATAAAATGAGGGGAGCGTTAGTGAAATCCTACATAAAGGAGGTTCGGATCAAGCCTTTCATCATAAATGATCATAACATTTGTTTAAATTCATCATTTGATACTCGTTTGGGGAAGATAGAGCAATGTGGGCCTAGGGGTGCGGGTTTCCCTGCGCTCAGTGTTAGCTTTAAAGTTTAAACCATTTAGAATGACATGGGCGGGGACCTACAAGATGATGCCAGGTAATGGTCATTTGGATCAGTCAAGATGGGATGGAGACCTGCAGACGGCGACCTACGGACGGCGGTCCACACCGCCAAGCCTATATTGGTATTTACTTAGTTGTTTTCACTCTCGGGGCCGAAGGGAAAATGGATGGTGCAGGGTCCGCAACACGGACGAGCGGGGCCTCACGGTTGTTTGCAAATAGTAGAGGGAAGGCAGTGCCCCACAATGGGCGACCTGCATAGGCGGGTCCGCAAAGGACCTAGGCATTGGTCATTTACTTTTAGAGGACTAGACCACAAAGGTGAACTTGGGTTCCACCATGCAGAATGATGACAGGGCACAGCCATTTTGCGACGACGTTCACACAAAGGTAGGCCACAAGCGGCAGGCCACAAAGAACCACCCGCAAGGGTACCTTATTTAGAAATTTTCAATGAAGGCTCGGGGGAAAAGACACCGTTGGGGCCTACAAGGTAGATAGGTGAAGGTCATCATCTGATTCGCAAATAATGAGGACATGGGGGCGACCCACAGATAGACCCCTGTTGGGTCCCACCCGCAAGGAGGTTTTAACTTGAGCTTTTTTCAAGCGAGTCTAGAGGGCGAAGGAGATCGCGGGCCCCGCGATGTGGAAAGGAGTGTGGTACTGGTCACTTGTGATGGCATTAATAATGGTGACAAGGAGATGATGGAAGCCTGCAGAGAGCAGCCTACAATAGAGACTTCAAGGCTTCAGTAAGTTTAGTGGACGCAAGTGTTGCGGAGCTCGCAGGGTGGGGCGGCGAGATCAGATGGCAGTTTAGGAAACGGTGATGGGTGCAGTGTCGGCCGCATGTGGAAATATGAAAATGTGGACCCACAAGGGCTTTAGACTCCTGTTTTACTTAGTTTTATCCTTACTTCCACATATCACAGCAAAGGGGCGACTTCCACTCGTGTGCGCGGACCCGCCTAGGGCAAAGGCTTCAGGCTTCATGGTTGAAGTTCAGACGATGGAAGGAGGGTTGCGGGCCACAAGGGCATGAACACCTTGGTGAAGAACAATGGTCGAGGCATGAAGTTTCACATGATCTTTGAGGCCATGTATGATGAGGTTTCAAATTTTACCAAGGTGGTTTTTGCGCAAAATTTGGTGCTCTAACTGGTCTAAAGGTTTTCTTTTTCAAGATTTTAATAACTTTGCAAAACCCATTGAAAAACACATAACCATGGCAACAGCGAAAAACCTAAATGAATATCCCACATGAACTTGTGAAGAATCTGATGGCTGCAATGTTTGAACAGCGACAAGATCACGCGAGTGCGAAGGCAGTGATGGAAGGCAAAGCTCTGACAAATTTTTTGACCAAAGGAATGAAATGATAGGTTGACTGGGCTATTTATAGGAATTTTTCATTAATGATCCGCATTAATTGCTCGTATGACAATCGAAAAGGTAGCTGGGCATGAATTTTCAAATGGTCGATGGCAGAAAGGTTGGGTCCCGCAATGTGGAAAGTAGCCAAGAGTTCACTGTTTGATGGGTCAGCGAGGGATGACGACAACGGAGGATGCGAGCTCCACCATGTGAGAGGACATCCTAGCTCGATCATCGCTATAATGGTGAAAGCAAAAGGGAATCATACTAAAGGAAACCAGCATGGGCTGACCCGCAAGGCACAAAGGACGGCAATTTCAATGTCTTAAGGAAAATTGCCAGAGGAACCCCGCCAAGGCAAAATACCTAAAATTTCCAAGGTGGTGAAACTTGGTCAACTCAAAATTATAACTTTATGACTCGACCAACTAGGACTCAAAACAAGGGACACACAAAATGATATGAAAGCGGAAGCAACCCGACGAAGGTGAAAAAGAGAGGGTCCCCATTTTGAACGAGGCGTGTGTGCTATAGGCACAACAAGCTTCAAATTATTTAGCAAGATGGTGAATCTTATTTTATTAAGCTAAATATTTCAAGGAGATGCTAAAGAAGTTTGGAATGGAACTATAAACCAATGGGTGCTCCTATGGTGACAGGTTGTCACTTAAAAAAATTTGATGAGTCTTTGGAGGTTGATTAGACTCTTTACAGGTCCATGATTGGGGGTTTGTTGTATTTAACTACTTCCAGACTAGATATCATGCATGTGGCATGTTTGGTTTCCATATTTCAATCCAATCCTAAGCAATCTCATGAGAAGGCTATAAAAAGAATCTTTAGATATTTGAAGGGTACTCTAGATTATGGCCTATGGTATAAAAAGGATCAAAATTTCTCTCTAAGTGCCTATACTGATGTTGATTGGGTAGGTTGTGTTGATGATCGGAGGAGTGCAAGTGGAAGTTCATTCTTTTTGGGAGACAGATTGGTCTCATGGTTTAGTAAAAAGCAGGATCCAATGTCTTTGTCCACAATAGAAGAAGAATATATTGTTGTAGCATCTTGTTGCACTCAAGTGCTTTGGATGAAGTAGACTTTGAAGGATGTGAAGGTGGTGTATAATGAACCTATTCCTATATTGTGTGACAATACAAGTGCTATCAAAATTTCTAAGAATCTGGTAATGCACTCAAGGACTAAACACATTTCAATTTAGTATCACTTTCTAAGAGAGAAGGTTGCAGAACATGAAGTTAGAATGCAATATGTGCGTACCAAGGACTAGATTGCAAAAAAATTTACTAAGGAACTTTCAAAGGATACTTTTGAGTATCTCTAACAAAAGTTAGAGGTTATTTCCCCTCCTTGTTCTAACTAGATGCATTAATGGTGCATTTTTCTAGGGGGGAAAATTCATGACATATCAGTTTCCTTGGATTAATGAGTGTTACCTCTAAGGGGGAGCTGGTAGAAAGGGGGAAACCTTAAGAAGTTCTGTAGTTTTTGTGAATGTATAGCTGCTTGAAGAAGATGTGTTGTTGGTCAAAGGGGGAGTATGTGTTGTTTCAATAGAAGATATTTTCGCCCCTTGTCCTTGAAGTCAGAATAGGCGTTGTTGCTTAATTTAGACATATATGGCCCTTTATCCTTGATGTCAAAGGGATGAAGTGAGCAGTGTATTTCCATCAATGCCAAAGGGGGATATTGTTGGAAGTTGTTGTCATGGATGTCAAAACAGATGATTTCCATTGATGTCAACACTAAGGAGATTGTTGGTAGTTGTTGTCTTTGTTGTCAACACTAGTTGTTGATTGTCTCTCATGACAAAGATTGCTATATTTGATGGTCATGTGTGTCAAAATTATTTATCGTTAGCACTGGTTATTGTTGTTTTATTTAATTTTGGCTAACATTGGTGATGAAGTTCATAGTTGGATGTCATACCTTATTAAAGAAGAGTTGTTGAAGTTCATATAATGCATTATTACTATCAACAAAGTTGATTTTATAATGATATATTCAAATGAGGAAATGAAGCATGACTGATTATGGAGAGATGTTACTAAGGTCTACAGTATGTCTTGTGTACTCTCTTGATGTTCCTAATGAAGTATGTGTTGTTGAAAGGAAGTTTTAGTCTCCACAAGTTGCTTAAGTATTTTTGGTTCAAGAAGTTGCATTGAAGTCTATTTGGGAGAACGCTCTATATTCCTTCATTGTTGATTCTTTGGTCTTGCGGTTTGGTATTCAATGTCAGTGTTCTATGGATGTTGCACTCCTATCTTTTTAGGTCACCAGTGTTGCTGAGGAGATTTTTGTGAATTGTAGAACGTTGGCAGTGTTGTTGGTTGTCCAGACTAGTCCGGGAAATGCTCTGCATTTCTCCGTATTGATGTCTCTGCTCCTACAACTTGGTGAATGTGCTCTCAAAATTTGTGCAATTTATAAGTTTCAATGTCATCTGTTGAAGTGGTCTGCAAGTTGATATATTAATGTTACATCTCATGTCTATGCATTATGTGCTTCCTAGATAAAATATTATGTACCTATTTGATTTGTGGTGGTTGTTGATGGCATGACAATATGGAAGAGTTTTTGGGTGTTCAAGGAACATCCCCATGTGATCTGCACATTGCTAATTAGCCGCTTTGATATTGCATTGTGTTTGGAGTTACCTTTCTAGGTTATTTGTGGATATCTGGCCAACATGGCTTGTTCCTTTGCTTGCTCCATGTGCATGGGGAGCTGCACTAGTAATGGAATATGTGTTTTGATAGATTTGGGTCTCAACCTATCATATTTGGGACTGCAACAAGTAAATATAATTAAAAGAGTGTTTATGGGCTGACTGGTTATGCACTTCAATATTTCATCCACATGTTTCCTCAATGCTAACTTAGGTTGATGTGCACCTACATGTAAATGGTTTTGGATCACATTAAATAAAGTGCTAAGAATTTTTTTGTCCTCTCTATCTTTGGGATAGGACTACATTATGTTTTTGGTGGTCGATCAGTTGAATTCATTGTTTATTCTCTTCTTGGCTAGCCTAATTAAAGAATTGAAGTGTTGCAATGGATATAAATGCAAGATCATTTTGAATGCAAGTGAGTAGAGAATTGTACAAGTGTGAAGAAGTGTGTGTGTGTGTGTGTGTGCAAATTTTATTGAATATCTAGCAAAGACAATGCTAAAGGTTGTGAAAGGAAAGATCAATTGTGCTATAACAAATCAATCAACAAAGTGTTGTGTTGACAAATCATTGTAATTCTCTCTAATCATATTGTATCCTGCTTTGAGATAGTGAGTCTCATCAGGTCCTTGTATCTTGCTCCTAAATTCATGTTTCTTTAATTCAACAAGTCCTCTATATCTTGCTTTAAGGTAGTGAACCTTCTTGTAAGTCATTTTGGAAGTGAGCCTTATATTACGAGTTAACTCTCACTGTAGTTTTTCCCTCATTAGGTTTTCCACATAAATCTGGTGTTCTCCTTTGGCATGTGTGTTCTCTATTTCCTTTTCTTTGTTACTAAGCTAATTATTGTTATATATGTCATTGGTAAAGTTTTCTAAAGTTGATAAAGGTTCAAATTGCTATATTCTATTCTACTTAAGGTTCTATCTTCATCTACTAAAGGAGTTTGAGTTGTGTTGAAAGTTTTAAGTTCTAGAACAAGTTAAGTTTTTTGTGTATACCGATTCACCCCCCCTCTCAGTCTCTAGTAATGTTTAACAGAGGTTGATAAAATAAAATAAACTATATACATACAAAGTCATAAATGGGTGAAATAGGACTATCCACTTATTTTTTGGTTGTCCTAAACCACTTTGTGTAGATATATTTCCATTTTCGTCTAAGTTATCAATGTACAAAGTGTTTTGTCTCGAGATCCTTATGTTTCCACAACCCATGATGAAGATTATTAACTTGAAGGAGATAAAAGGGCTAATATTTACAACCCAAAATCATAAACAATGCTACCATAAGGGTGTCATAATATATGGGTTGTTCATCTTATCTCCAAGACTACACAAGTTTTAAGATAACATAAATAATTCAATCATCATCAATGTGTGTAATCCCTTTCCAAGATCCTATCAACTAGAGTTAAGTGTTACAATTTAAGGCCAATGACAT
The DNA here is from genome assembly GCA_007258455.2 of Sequoia sempervirens. Lineage (NCBI taxonomy): Eukaryota > Viridiplantae > Streptophyta > Pinopsida > Cupressales > Cupressaceae > Sequoia > Sequoia sempervirens. The sequence goes on along the minus strand of VDFB02256132.1, from coordinate 222,415,434 downwards.
TCCTAGGTAGGGTTGTGATGTCCATGAGTAAAGATTCATCATTTTAACTTATCCTAGCCCTATTTTTCCATAATGGAGATGAATGATCGTTGATTTCAAACTAATTACCTAATAGGGTTTCAAAATAAGAGAACGAGTCATTATAGAAATCATAGGGTAACTAGCTAAAGAGTCAAAATTAATTATTATGTGAATGTGTACAATCATGCATCAATACATCAATCCATTATTAGAAAGGGTAATCCTATCACAATCTTGAATTAATAGCTTATCATTTTAATTAGTATTGAAATCAATCTAATGTGAGATTTACCTTGATTTATCTCATGAAGAGATGGTCCTAAATGTACTAGAAGTAATCCTAAACATCTACCACTAATATTGTCCTATAGGAATATGAAGAACAAATCATAATATTACCATGTCTTTCACAAGTATATTGTCATTAGTTGTAGGATTGTCATATTAACATATAATATCCAAAAGGAACTCAATAGTATAAAATCATATTCATGTTATGTAGTTGTAAAGGTATTAATAATAGTCATGACTATTAATGTTTTAGAATGCAACATGTTTCCTTAATTTATTAATAGATTAAAGATTAAGTTATTAATAAATTAAAGATTTAGTTATTAATAAATTAAATATTAATTTATTTGAATAAACTCATATTGGCTTATCTATATTCTCTATGCATTCATTGTATATATCAAACCACATGGAAAACTAATAGCATCATATAAATAATAAATATGACAACATCCATAATCATAATTGATCATATATTTAATATTAAATTTCATATACATGATGTCATGATAATTCCATGTAGTGTATACATATTTTCATGAATACAATGAATGTACAAACAAAGCCATATAGGCATATAATGTTATACAAATTGGTAAGATAAAAATGTATATTCAACAAAGTCATATAGGCACATAATGTTATATGTTGGTAAAATAAAAACGTATGTACAACAAAGCCAGATCAACATACAAAAAAATGTCATAACATAGATAATCCTATAGAGTTTCATTGAATAGTCGACTCTTTTATCTATTGAGAAAATGGAAAAGCAATCGATGGTTGTTTCTTTCTAACCCACTTACCACATCTCTTCTCAAATTTTTTTTGGATCTCCACTTACTAATACAATAAAAATTATACACAGTAATATAGAAAAAATGAAATATACAATGTCATAAGTGAATAGTCACTTATCACAAGTTGATAATCTGCCTCAAATATTTGTTGCTTCTCATTATCTATTTAAGGGGTAGGTGCACAAAGTAGAGTTTTGACCCCCTGTGAAAAGCACAAAGAAGCAAATTAGACTAAAAATTAATATCATTTAAATTTAGATTAAATGATGTAAAATAAAACAAGAAATACAAAATGAAATTTATATTATTGGCTCATACCTCTGTCAAAGGCATTGAAGAAAAAATTGCTACAACAATGCCCACCTCCATTTTGCCATGAATATTAGGAGGAACAAAAAAAAAATAGAATAACTTATCTTAGTGAAAGTTGACATAGGACCACTACCACCAATAGGTTTTGATGTTGAAGGTCCAACTTCCACATGATCATCATAAAATGTGAATTTTGAGATTACCATCGATATATAACTTTTTTTACATGTAGTATATTTATTACTTTGTGAAAAATTACATACATGTGGACTTGACATGGCAGCATAATCAGGAGCTAAAGGGTCAAAAAAATTAGGATGAATAATTTAACCCTAGAATTTCATATTACATATGTAATTATCTACATTATTTTTATTTATAATAGATTAATTAGTTGACATTAGATATTAAAAGGAAATGTAATAAATTATAAAACCTTATTGAAAATTACATGTCGATCAATGCTAGAGGTACTCTCGAACAACTCATTTGTCAACACCATATTATCTAATCCATGGGTTATCCTATTCTTGGCCTTGTATGACATACTCTTGAAATTATGGAGCATTATTTCCAATGTGTGTTCCCTAAGCATCCCTGGACCCATAATTATAGACAAATCCATAATAGTGACAAAGGTGTGGTGATTTTCAATGCCTAAAAGTCTCACCCTTATTAGCCCATGAAAGAGGTTTGTTATATTGTAATAAGGTTTGTGTGAGGGAATTGATATACTATAAGGTCTCCACCTCAACACTCCTTCACAGTGGATAGGATTTTCACATGTTGAATGTATGGTTGGGCAATGGGTCTCGATGGTTGGTCCTAGGCACAATGTGCTTCCTCCCTATCTTGTACAAATCGTTGGCCTTTGTCTTGGAAATCATGCATATCAAAATAATTTAGAATCTCATTGATGACAAACTCACAATAGATTTTTCTCAAAAAATATTACAACACCTCATTATTGTTACATGGGGGATTGTAAAATCCATCCACCACCTATTCCAAAAAATATCCCTTATTCCTTGGTGTTGGCACCAATAAACAAGGAATCTTTGTAACTTTCTTGCATATGTGCATTGGATCTTGGATAAACAAGTAATGCACACAAATCAACTTTTATTTTTTTTCTCGTTCACTTGTTGTGATCATAGTCATAGTATGAGCTAAATACACCAGATCGATATGAATTTAAGCTATATTTAACTAACTAAGCTACAATCCCAATGACATGTTTGAAAGCTTCAAACCAAGCAACCATTAAACAAAGCATGAAATAAATCATACAAGCATAAAGGAAACCTATTCTAAAACTCAGAACCTTGTCCCATTGGGGGATTGGTGTTGTATTGATATGGAATGATGACCCTTTCCCAATCCCTTTGATAAAACAAGCTTTCGAATGGATTCTATTGATAAAAGATTGATGAAAATGGATGATTTGAACCAAAATGGATGAAAAATGTTTCAAATGAATGTTAATGGATGAAAGTGTGGATGCATTTCAACAACATAACTTTGCTCAAATTATTGTGGATCCATTTCTCTCCAAAATGTGAGGTATTTATAGGATAAATTGGTGAATCAAGGGTTGAGATTGATTTGATCAATCAAGGGTTGAGATGCAATGTGGAGTGAAGAAATGGATCAAGGATTCTCATCAATGGATGAGAATGCAAGATCACATGGATCAAAGAATCAATAAATGGCTCACAATGATTCAAAAAAACACACTTTCAAAGTTGTTAGAAAGTTTGTTAGGAAAGAATATTCCATTTTTGGAGCTCAAATAGGAGAATATTCTAAGGGAATATTCCCATGCAAGTGGATGGGTGAGGGAAAATTAGTAATTAGTTAATTAAAAAAAAAATTAATTGTGCAAGTTGAGTGAATTTAGGATTATCATTAAATAATTTATTTATTTAATGAAAGGGGTTCAATGACATTTAATTAAATAATTAAGATTATTTAATGAAATGAGAGGATATAAGCAATTTAATCAAATAATTTGCATTACACAATTAAATAAGATGGGAATTAAAGTGGAAGAGGATGAATTAGTCAAATGATCATTTAATTAACAGGAGAGGTTGATACATTCAATTAAACAACTAGGATCATTTAATTAAATAGTCAAAAAGGATATGAAATTCAGGACAAAACAATGTTAGTAATCAGATTCAAGTGTGTAATATCATTCAGGACAATTTTAAGTGTCTAAATTTTTCCCCTCTTTGAAGTGAGGTACCTGTTACATTGGTTTAAAGACCGACATTTTTTGAATTTAAACTGCTGCTTAGATCAAAAAAATAAAAATAAAATTGATTTTTCTGGATGCCCCACTGTTGTCCTAGTGGAAGGAATTAAGTTGGTACCCTGCTCCCTCAAGAGATCAGGCAAAAAATTTAATTTTCAGGTCAAGATCGTAACAAAGATTAAACATAGGTTCAACTCAAAGAAGATGAAAGATGCTTCTTTAGAAAGATTAGATACTTGATGGAGATAAATTTGATGATGTATAGACAGTCATTAGCCATGGGTAGCCTCATGTATATTTTGATATATCACACATATTCAACACTTGGATAGAACTATTAGTAAAGATAGAAGTAGAAGAATGAGGTGGACATTGATTAACCATTGTTTTGAGATTGATTTAGAAGTCCAACAAGCCTATGATCATTTGAGACTTTATTAGATATGGTGATGAGAAATATGATTTGCTTATTCCAGAGATTGGGATATTTGGGCCCTTCATTCCTTATTTTTGATATAACACATAGACACGATGTATCATGGTATTGATAACCAGGATGGCTTTGTATATAGTGCAATGGACTTTGACTCTACAAATAGATAGGATAATCTTTGTTCACACCTTGACATACAGAAACCTCATTGGAATGTAGTTTAGAAGTTGTGAACATTTTGGACCAAAGCATATACAATGGTCAACAACCTCTTCAAAATGACCTCCCTACACACACAACTAAGCAAGTATTCGCCAAAGTTATTTTACAAGAACATCCCACAAGCACAACAAACGAAAGATAATGATCGATTCCCCATTCCTTTCTCTCTAAATTATTTTGATAGACATCATTGAGAGGTCCTCAAAATGGGTCAACAAGATAAATCATAAGACAAGATCAAAACAAACAGTCAATGTTATCTATATCTCTTGCCAAAAAGGTGTAATGTGTTTTGAGGATAAGTATCCAAGAATTTTTGCCAATGATAATTCCCATTGTAGGAAGGATGCATCCTAGGACATGTTAGTGGATGGTGGCAAGTTGATAGGTTGTTTGAAAATCTGTTGATATAAGGTTCGATTGGCATGTTTAATAATGATCAATAGTTTGATTTTTGTGTTGTGTTTAAAGGTTCTACCCTTGCTTATTGTTGTACTTGTTTCTACTTGTTTTGCCAAGGTTGAAAGTGATGATCAATTTATTATGGATGGAAGCTTATTACGAGTGAAAGTGAAATGGGATGGGTGGTTTTGGATTTTTGGAATATTTCAATGTTTTTGGAATTTTGCAATGTTTTGAGGCTATTTTGGGTATATGTGAATGTTTAGGTTTTCAATATTTTGAGGCTTTTTTTTAAGGATTTTTGAATGTTTTCCAATGTTTTTGGGTTTTTTCAAGTTTTCAAATGTTTTTGTGTTTTTTTATTTTTCCAATGTTTTTGTGTTTTTTAAGTTTTGACCAATACTTAAGAGGGATTGACCTAGGGCCTTGGGGCTTATTGAAGATTATCCTTGCCTACATCATACACACAGAGACCACGTAGTTCAATTGAATTTGACCGGTTACCGTTTATTGATGAGATATGAAAATTTGATGGATTGTCAGTTTATTATGACAGACTCCTAAAGACTAACCTAATGCATCTCGGGGGCACATCATTGATGGCCTTGTCTACATTCAAGGTTAGAGATAACATAGTTCGACAAGGTTTTTATTTTTTATGTTTTGAACTATTTAGGGATTTTAATGTGATTTGGATGTTTTGGATTTTGACTTTACAACTTTTCGAATGTTTTTGGATTTTGGTTGTACAAGATTTTGATGTTTTTGGATTTTCTGAATTTTGCAAGTGTTTTTGGATTTTGATGAGATTTTCAAATGTTTTAGGATTTTTTATGATTATAAGATAAACGATACCTTAGATCACGATGTCAATGTCACGTTGTGAGATATAAGACATGGATCAAGAGTTATTTGAAAACAAGAGTGTAATAACCTACCCCTAGTGTCTAGCAATGCTTCATAGTTCAATGAATAAACCAAGATAGGTAATGTATATGCGAAGAGTTCAACAAAGTTTTATCATGCTATATATGGGCTATGGGAATTCATGAGACAATGTGGTAAAGAGCATGTCAAGAGCTTGACATGAGTAGAGTTGAAGTATATGTCAAATCTTTGTCAAGATCAAGATAAACTGGAATATCTAGATAAAGTTGGATTGGATGGATGGAGGGAATATTGGGTTTATCATGACAAGGATGAGATGCTTCTATCTGAGAAGGATCATATAGATGCTTGATTCTATTCATGACACATGTTTTCCAGGTTTTCATCATAGTACTTGCCCAAAGCGCCACTGTAGTGGTTTTCACTGGAGGACGACTTTTATTTTTACTATTTTTTGGATTTTTTGAAAGAAAAAAATTTAAAAAAAATTTACCCTCATGTTGAACCACCTAGTGGTACTAATGTAGAGGTCACTATCATAACATGCCAATGATATCCTGCTTGAAGAAGTTGTTTTTCCAAGATACGATCACTTGAATACAACTTTTGAGAACTCTGATTTGCCTTATCGGTACCGAAATTAACCTTATCTATATGTGCACATCACGATAAAGTGCCTTCAAAATCCTTATGACGAAGGATAGTTGCCAACACATGGTCAATGCGAGAATTAGATATCATGAATGGAGTATACAACGACATGCATGAAGGAATATGAGATGGATTGGTCGATGGTTTGGAACATTTGACTCTCCAAACTTGGGAAGATGAGCAATGATGAGGAGATATGGCAGTTTTCATGAAATTAGGACCAACCATTAGATATACTTTGTTCCTTACTTGAGAAGCCTGCTTTTTTATTTGAGGGCGTCTTTTATGGATACATTTATTTTTACTTTTCCCCATAGTTTCTTTGACTGATGGAGTATGATTGGGATGATTTTATTTATTTTTCTTTTGTATCCATTTGAATTTTCTTTGTCCTTTTTTCTTTATTGCTTCATTTTCTTTGATCTTCTCCTTGCTTTAATAGGAATCTTTCTTTTTACATTGGTCCCAATTTGTGTATGAGATGATGGGTGGATGACGATTCATGATATGACTGGTGTTAGTGTTGATAATATTTTCCCCATAAGGATCCTTCGTGCCCCATATGTTGATGTTTGCATTAGACAAGATTTCCCCTGGCATTGTGAAGGTATTGACAATACCTAATCCTTTGCCCTGATAATGTATCCTTTGATCCATAGCCATTGAATATGACTTGTTGTGAACACATGATATTGATATGGGTTCTTGTTGTTCAAGAATATGAACTATTTGCTCTAATTCTATGACATCGTTATCTGTTGATGTTGCTTCAAAAGATGTTGGTGCTGATTTAGAAGATGTTGATGATGCACAATCACTGTAAGGATCAATAATCTTGACCACTACTTGCTCTTGTGTGGGAATATCAAGAATGGGAGACTCTTATTTTGGATGAAGAACATCTATATGTCTATCAAAAAGAAACATCTCAGGGGTGATATCAAGGATATCTTTGGAGTTTTAAATGCTTTGGAAGATTTCCCTTAGCTCTTGATGAAACTCTGGGGATGGGGGTTCTTGATCTCGAAATGATTTAGAGAAACTTTTATTATCCTCAAGAGCCTCCTCTTAACATGACCCTTGGGTGGATGATACATCATCCATAAAAGACTCTTCACAACATTTTGTAAGTATGGGTGCAATAAGGGATATTTCTTACTCCTTTGGAACTTCTTCAATATACCTAATCATTGAGTCATATGTGGGATAGATATCACAATCTAATACATATTTGATGCCATTACGATATGAAATCCTGCTAGACACCATTGATTGGTTTAGACTTTGTTTCAAAACAATATCTTGATACGTATCTGATTCCTCATGTTGCGATGAATGAATAACACAAATGTGTCCCACCGTGGTATCTTAGGTATGGTTTACGTTGTTTGAAGTTGATACCTTTCCCAAATCTTTTGTTTTCCCATGATCAGGCATAGGGTTTGTGTAAATTTTCATATTTTCATTCCCAGATTTTTTATCAATGTCAATATCTCCTTGTTTAATAAGATCTTGGATTAGATGCTTGAGTATAAAATAAATTTGTGTGTTATGACTTTTGTATCAGTGAAATTAACAAAAATGATCTTCTCTATAGCTAGGAGGTTTGACTTGTGGCTCTTGATAGTGTGAGAAATTTGGGAGTATGATAAGGTTATACTGCATCAAATTCTTCAACACATCCTCCATACACTACTGGATTTGACACCATTTTCCGACGGGCGTTCGTCGGTCGTTCAACAAATCTCTATCAGAAGAGCAACGCAATGGCAAAAATCTTTCCGTCGCTATTTTCTCGTCGCAAGGCCGACGACAAATTAAACGTCGAAATAACGGCGAAGAAGCGTCGATCGACGGCATCGTGAAATACCTCAGGATTTTGTCAGAATATCAACGAAAACTTTGTTTATCCACTGACGAATCACACCAGAAGTTCGTCATCGGTTCAACGAAATGGGAAAACAGTAGCGTGGAAACAACAGAGGACGTTCGTCGAAATAGCAACGAAATACTCAAGTAGTAGCGTCGAAAGAACACCAAAAGTTCGTCGAATGTGCGATGAAATAGGCAAGTAGTAGCGTCGGAACAACACCAAAATTTCGTCGACTTTGCGACGAAACTAGCAAAGAGTAGCGTCGGAAGAACACCAAAATTTTCGAAAGTGCGACAAAATGAGCAAGTAGTAGCGTCGAAACAACGAAAAATGTCGGCAAGTAGTAGCGTCGAAACAACGTGAAAAGTTCATCAACTTTGCGACGAAATTAGCAAGGAGTAGCGTCGGAAGAACACCAAAATTTTGTCGAAAGTGCAACAAAATGGGCAAGTAGTAGCGTCGAAACAACGCCAAAAGTTTGTCAGAAGGACGACGAAATGGGTAGGGAGTTACGAGGAAATCGTCATCGCAGCTATAGCAACTTCATCAAGCCTTTCTGTTGATTCGTCGGTGGTTGTCGTCGAAATTGTGACGAAGAAGCAAAATTTAAAAATATATATATATATATTCGTGGAAATGTACCATTGCGGAGACTGACGACTAATCATACATACAGACTGCATATTGGTTTGATGCTTCAAACGATGCATTTCTTATATTGAAAAGTGCATTACCTTATTGAGCTTCTCTTGATTTTGAGTATAGTTTAATATTCTCTACTTAACAAGGCCAACCACGTGACGGTGGAAGCTCATTTGGTGCCCCCCTCACCCTCACATCACTCTCAATTCCCCATACCCAATCATATAACATTAATCATTGATTCATCCATTAATAACATATAACATTCATTGATTCATCCATTAAACATATAACATTCATTCATTAACATATAACATTCATTAATTAACATATTCACATTCATTCATTAACATATAATAATCATTCTTTTAGTTTTTACATATCAAAAAATATGGTTGTCATGATATGATTACAATCACTTTTTGTTTCTTTTTGAAAACTACATAAAGGTGGAGTATCGCTTAAATCAATATATGTCCCTCCTTTAGTTGTTCCCGCCTCGCTTGTGATCTTAATGTACGCTGTGAGTATTCGCTCATGACGGACGCCGCTTCAAGGGGATTGGCTGCAATAAGAAAGAAATGTTAAACCGATATGTTTTATTATTATTGTTACAAGTATTTGATTAATTAAAAGAACATTAGAGTGGTTCTCTTTACCTGATGGGTCCACATCATGTTCCTGAACTTTTGTTATAGACTCATGCTCAACATGTTGAACAAGCTCTAAATCTTGATCTGTAGTTGAAACACGAAAGGTTACATTAATTAATACACCAATTGAAATTAAATATGTTTAAGAGAACATGAGGGTGGTCCTCTTTACCGGATGGGGCCACATCATGTTCCTGATCTTCTCTAGCCTGATCATGCTCAACACGTTGATCACGGTCTACATGCTCTAAAGTTGAAACACAAAGGTTACATTAATTAATACACCAATTGAAATTAAATATGTTTAAAAGAACTTTAGAGTGGTCCCTTTCACCGATGGGGACACATCATATTCCCTCGATCTTCTAGCCCTGACATGCTCAACATGTTGATCACGCCTTACATGCTCTAAAGTACCGATGCACACCATGACCTTCATCCGCATCGCTCCACCCTCACCTCAAAGTTGCATTCCAATGTCATGTGCAAGATATATTATCATTGCTTGAATGTTTAAAACAAATAGCATGTAATTACTTTATGGTGGAAATTAATATTGAATAGATTGCACAAGATTCAATTTTTAAATTTTAAATAAACTTTATTGAGTTTATTTACCTGCGTGTCGGATGCAATGGAAGATTGTGTTTGCCCAGTCAAGACTCTTAGGCATTCAGCCACAACTCCATAGCCTTGCTGGAAGGCAATCTTCAGGTCCTCTTCTGTGGGAACTCTGTTGAATTCAGAGCCCTAGATTTTTGTAGATCATGAATTTTGCCTCTATGGTGTGATAAAACCAAAATTGTTTTCAATTTATTATAATTTCGATGCAATATTTCATTTATTGATACTTACAATTCGTGCGGCTAATTTCATATAACCACCAGAGCCAAGTTTGTGTTGCCCGTGCTTTTCTAGTCTTGCCTTTGTTGCCTTCGATGTGTCGGGCAGCCTATGAAAAGTTTGGAATACGTTAGATTATGTAAAAGAAAGAGTAATCAGATATAATACATTGTTGATAGTATCACACATAGCATAATACCCTTTTAAAAATTATCGGCATTTCCATAGCAACAAGACATTGAGAGAAAATAAAATACAGAGTTCAATCCATGAATTATAGAAAATAGATATTTCTTGGTTATATTCATATCGCTGATTACATTGCACAAAACATAGTACAACTACATAAATATCAGATGGTGACAGTTGTCTATGCTACCACATTTTTCATACATGTCTACCAAAGCATTTTATCAAACAGTTCACTGCCTTGCTGCTATGGCTAAAAGCCTAAAATAGGTGTTTTCAAACAAGCCATGGATGCTTGGAAAAAATATATCAAAGCATAATATAATAAGATAGATAAGGTAAAGGACCGTTTTCAAAAATGCTCAAAGAAATGTGGTCTCATAGATGGAATGCCATGACAATCCATAGGGCAATTGCTTGTCATGGCATTCAAGCATGGCATTCCATCACCATGAGACCGCATTTTTTGGAAGCATTTTTTCAAATAGTTCACTACCTTTCTATGCTACCACATTTTTCACACTGCTATGGCTAAAAAGTAAAAACATCAAATAGGTGCTTTCAAACAACCTATGGATGATTGGGAAAAATCTACCAAAGCATAATAGTAAGCAATAACATATAGACAAGGCAAAGGAATTGTTTGAAAATGGGCCCAAAAAAGAAATGCAGCTCGACGGTGATGGAATTCCATGACAATCCATAGCAATTTGCTTGTCATGGCATTCATCATGGCATTCCATCACCATGAGACTACATTTCTTTGAGACATTTTTTTCAAGCAGCTTCCATCGCCTTTACCCATAAGCATCGCATTTTTCATACATGTCTACCAAAGCATTTTATCAAACAGTTCATTGCCTTGCTGCTATGGCTAAAAAGTCTAAAATAGGTGCTTTTAAACAAGCTATGGATGCTTGGAAAAATCTATCAAAGCATTAATAGTATAATAGCATAGACAAGGTATGGACCGGTTTAAAATGTTCGGTCTCGATAGAGGGATGGAATGCCATGACAATCCATAGAAATTTTCTTGTCATGGCATTCGTTATGGCATTCCATCACCATGAGACCACATTTTTTTGAAGCATTTTTTCAAATAGTTCACTCTCTTTTCTATTCTACCACATTTTTCATACATGTCTACCAAAGCATTTTATCAAACAGTTCAACGCCTTCATGCTATGGCTAAAAAGTAAAAACCTCAAACAGGTGCTTTCAAACAAGCTATGGATGCTTGGAAAAAATCTACCAAAGCATAATAGTAAGCAATAACATAGACAAGGCAGTGAATTGTGATGGAGCCTCAAATTTACATCCGAGATTTCTTTTATTATTGGCTGGTCTTGTTTATCCGAGTGGTGCCTAGGGCTGGAGTTATTACTTTGCTTTCATAAACCCTTGGTTTTCTGTCTTTGGTATGGGTTTGTTCTATCGTTACTTTTTGGAGAAGGTTTTTAAAAGAAAACAACCTATGTCTCATTAACTCATCTAAGGCCTGGCCCCTTTTAATAAAATGATAAATATTTTATTGTTGGCCTCTTTTTATTTACCAAAGTCTGAGTCGGGTTTGTGCCTTATGTTTTTAAAACAACCTTATGTCATCGACCATCGTTGCCCTAAGCCGCATCCCCTTCCTCGGGTTTTTTCTCCTAAGTAATGTTTAATGTTTTGCAGGGGTTATTTGATGGCTGTTGATCTCCTCGCAGATACATCCTGACCGCTCCCCGACATATCGCAATCCCAACTTGAGCTATCACGATATCGCGGGTGAGCGCCACGTGTCCCAAGTTGTTGATGTCTGAAAAGCAAATAAAATGATTTAATAAATGCATCAGACTTTAGTGTGTTATCAAGTGGGTTACTAAATCGCCTGAGCGGTGCACATGTTTATAATCAACGGCGATGTTTTAATCTTGATGAAAAATTTGCTCAGCGAATAGGCCTTAAGACTGTCCCTTGTTTTACTTGATCATGGTCACCGATGAAGAGATCAACGGTTGCCCGCTATCGTGCAATCCCAACTTGAGCAATCGCGATATCGCGGGCGAGCGCCACGTGTATCAAACTGGCGCTGCATATAATGGTGGGCCCTGGGGATGATGTGGAAGGCGTTGTCAGCATTTTTAAGGAGGACCATTCGATGATCTGACTGAAACAAGAGATTGACGGCGGAGATTTAAATCTACGTCAAATACAATTGAAGGCGTTGGCCTGGTATGCAAGTAGGCTTTAATGGCGGATGAGATGTCTATCGGCAATGTTAAAGTTCAAGTGTTTAATTGTAGACTACTTTCACCACTAAGGCATTCAAGCATCTTCGAAGCAGTCCAGAGCCAGAGATAGAGCTTTCAAAAGCAATTTCGGCAAGAGTTTGATTTTTTGCAGAACGCGAATTTTCGTGAGTTATTTTCTTCATCACTGTTCTGTCTAAATGTGTTTCTTGCGAAAAGCTTTGCTATGTTGATCAGGGTTTTTCTGAATTAAGATTTTAGGGTTACTATTTCTCTTGAATTGTGGGAAATTGCAAATTCTACTGTGTTTTCATTTTGAGTAGCACTAGTCTGTTCACAATTTGATTTTCTGAGAATCCCTAGTTGTTTAAAATGGCGCCAACAAAATAGCATTCTGGCCATATTGACTACATGCAGAGGAATCTGTATGATGATTTCCTTGACCAATTTCCCCTGTCAACAAACGACAAGAAGAGGGGTTTGGTTTTGATGAGAGGGACAGCCTTAGGTGAAGGGTTGAGATATAGAACCTACAACATTGCAGATGCTAGGGTACCAATGACGGGTTTAGAACTGTTTAGAAGATGGTATGGCTAGCAAAATGCACCTCATCCTTTTTCAAATGGTTGGAGGTATGATATGGGAAAGCTTGTAGTACCGAATGTGTTCCTTGATGTTGACCTCCTCCTGGCAGTGGCTGCGAGATATGATCCTGTCACAAGGGTTATAAGGGATAATGATGGTGAGGTTTTACTAAATGTAAATGCAGATGTAATTCGGAGGGTTTTTGATTTGAGTGAAAATGGCTCATTCTTGGTCCAGATTGACTTCGAGGAGATGAAACAAGAGTATGCCAAGATTCAACCTTTTTTCAAATCAAAATTGCTTCCTCCTCATCTAGCCAGGGCGGGCAGTTCCACGATTCATATTAGCCCGACTGATCAGGAACCTTTCAGGTTAAATTGTTTTGTTGATCATTTCTTGGCAACCTTCTACTCACTTTGCCAAATTTTAGGTTTCAGTCCTAATACTGTGATGCCCATTTCCTATATGTTTATGGGGGCTCAGATTCAGCATCCCAATTTCTCTGTAGTATATGATTATGCTTCTTTCCTTGCTGAAGGAATGCATGAGGGTTTGTTGAACTTATTTGTGGGGGACACTAGTGTTCCTTTCTTTTGGTACTCTTTGTTAATGTATATGTTCTTGTATGAGAATGTCGGCTTCTTCTCAGAGAAGATGGAATTGAGGCAAGAGGTAAATGGAGAAAGGCTACCAGTACAGGCCTGGAGTGCAGATATGTCTTACAACAAGAGGGATGCTAGCTATGTGCAGTTTGACAACTGCTTTGCTTCTAGGCTCAGGGCTAGACTAATGGTAAATATGCCAAGAATTCCCGAGGATTTGCATGATTTCCTCCGGCCCAAAGCAAGAAGGCCTGAGTTAAAAGTATGTAATAATTGGGGTGACATCATTCCATACCCCGTAGCACTATCTTAAGGGTTTATGGCTCTGAACCCCATTTTCCATACAATGTACCATCAAGAATGGATTTGCAGAGGTTTTGTGGCAGCTGGGATACATCCATGAAGATAACCTGACAGGAAGAGGAAAAGGGACTTTGTTCCCTGATTATACTATTGTCTTAGATTTTGTATTTTCCAAGGGTGGATGGGTTCATTTTGATCAATTTTTTGATGATTACCATTTGAAGAATGGATCCGTAAGGCAACATGATCCTGAGGGATTCTTTGCTCTGTTTAGACAAAGAATCAAGGGTGGCAAATTTTCCCATGTTTTCAACTTTCCTAAAGATTTGATTAGGAATGAATTTTATTTGGGTAGGCAAGAATTGAATAAAGAAAAATGGATTGCCTATGAGAAATTGTTGGCCCTAGTGCATAAGTTGGATCTGAAGTATGATCCATTAATGGAGTTCACTCCATTTCACAAAAGAATTGATTTCCTGATGAGTAATTTCAGAGAAATCATGAGCACCCTGAGAACCAAGAAGATAAACTTGGAGGTAGATTTGAAAATCCAGGGAAAGGAGGTGAGGCTCAGGAAGAAAGGCCAATTTGTCACCCACCAATTGATATAGGCCCTTATACGTAAGAAAAAGAGATAATAGCAAAGGATGAAGAGGCTGGAGACGTAAAAGGTAAAACAAATAATGAAAGCCTCATCACAATCTGGCCAAGGGATTAGAAAGCCTAGAGGCATAAAGATTGTGGATCTTGATTCACCACCTCGAGATGACCCTATGGAGCCACCACCAAAGCCAAGCCCTAAGAGGCAAAGAATTGAGGAACCACAAGACACTTCGGTGGATGAAATAATTGTCACTGATCAAGACATGCAAGTTGGCACCCCTTCACCTCCTAAGTCAGCACAATTGGTGTTGACTGATATAGATATAAAATGACAAAATGTTCAAGATGCAAGGATGGTGGCCTGCAAGGCATTCCTGGATGATGATGCCTTTGTGAAGACTCATGTGTTCTTGCAATTGGTCTGGAGGTTGAAACTTCAGGAATATCAAGACAAATGCAAGGAAAGAAGAGAAACAAGGCCTGATAGGTTTGATTACGAAAATGATGATGAGGTCAAAACCGGAAGCTAATAGAGCGTAGCTTCAAGAACCCTACCCCTAATGAAGGGACATTGCTGATGTTGTAGCTTTTAATGCTATCATGCAATCAAAGCATCCTATGCAAGGCAGTGAGGAGGAAGTCAAGGCAGCACTACAAGACTCTAGCTTTAGTGAGGAGTATGAAACTTTGGTGATATGGGCTTTAGCACTTCAGGGAAGAAAACCAAATGTAGCTAATCTTAGTCCAAATTTAAGGGGTGGGCTCATCATCAAGAGAGTCTCTGAAACCTCAACAACATAGGCCACAAGCTTAACACCGAATGTGGCCAAATTGGCCTAGAAAACAGCTAAAAGAGATGAGGCTGAGAAGAAAAGCTTGATGGAGAAATATAACACAATGATTCAGGAGTATAGTAGGATACAGCAAAGAAATTTTGAGTTTCAATCTGAAGTAGATAGGCTGAGATATGGGCAGGTGGGAGAATCTTCCAGTGCCCCTGTTGCTAGAGCAATACCTACTGCTTCAGGGTCATTACCCCCTGTTGTTCCAATCATTTCTATTCCTAGATCCGCAATTCAGACACCTGTTGATAGCCCTGCACCAGGGCCAGTTGAAGAAGAGGTCGAGCTTTCTACAGATCCTACCAAAGAGTAGATGATAAACAAAGTTACAGAATTATAGGCTGCCCTAAGGGTGAGTGAGGATAATGCTATGGCCAAGCACAATGAGGTGGTAGACACCGTTATAAGGCATTTAAATGAAAAGGTTGATTCTAAGCTGCCAGTTGTACATTCTTTGTATTCTTTATTCTTGGAGAGAATTCAAAATATTAACAGACAAGGAGGTGATTCTGCCCCTGATTGAAAAATGGATCCCTAGGGCCACTGATTTAGACATTATGTTTAAGGCTTCTAGGTTTGATGTGAATAATAGGCCCCAATCATTAAAGCCTACTCAATTTTTTCTGAAATCATTGAAGGGATTCCAGGCCTTTCCTGATGATCTGAGTAAGAAAATTAGGGAATTAATAAAGAATTTTGATGATTGGGATGACACTTTCCTACCAGATATAATGGATACAAGTGGAAATGTTCAAACATTGCTGCAATGGCAGGAAAAGGCAGAGGAGGTTATTAATGAACAAATTAAATTAATTTGTGATGATTCAAATCATGACTTGCTGGTAAATAGCATGGATAAAATAATTAATACTAGCATGTTTTTGGAATCATTTGAAAGGGAGGCCAACCAGGTTACAGTGAAGTTCACACATTACAGTACCAAGATGAAGGAGGTGATGGATTTTAATTGGCCGACAGATGAGGAATATCAGAGTTGGGTTGACAAGTACTTAACTGAGGAGGAGTGAAGCGGTGTATAGTACCGGCAACTGACAGCTCAACAGTTATGTATAACTAAATTTTGGTTTTGCTCCATGGCAGTTTTGGGTGCATTTTTTGAGGAGTAACAGATGCTGTGGTTATTTTGCAATGAGTGGAATCAATAGAAAGATGCTCTGGGGTTTGGTGGTTGTGTTGTTCAGTTTTGAAATGGGATGTAGCGGTCTAATTGATCAATGACATGTGTAATTTTTGGCCCGATGCTTGTTACTCCTTCATTTTCTATAAGAAGGATTTCAAGGCCAGAAATTAGGGCTGGTAAGTTAGATATTTTTTGTAGTCGAGTCTAGGTAAAGTTGCAGAGCAAGAAATTGTAAGAACTTTTGTGAATACAATGGAAATTTAGGTTTGGGTTATTTTGTAAAGGGTTTTAAACTTATGAAGACCGCATGTTTTATAACAGTACCAGCATTTCAAGCTAAGATGATATATCTTGAGCTCGAGTCTCTCCTCTGTACAAACATATCATGTTTTGAATAAAATAATCAAAGATTATGATGTTCATCTCATCATCTCGATGTGTGTGTTTTTTGTCTTGGCTTTAATTCAAAGAATTAATTAAAATGCTTGGATGAAATCATGGATGGGTATGTTTGTAAAAGGATTAAATAAGAAGTATTGGGTTGGGGCAGAAATTGATAATGTTGTAATGCAACATTGTCATGGATCATATATGCTGAGTATTTAAATATGTTGTCGAATTGTGACTATTTATGAGTTTGACTCCCCCAATGGTATATAGCCTTGATCTAAATCGTACAAGTTTATGCGTCTTTATTATCTGTATGTTTTTTTGCTTAGAACACCACCAAATTTTACAAATTAAATAACTATCATAAAGATCTCACGAATAATGTTGTAATTATCATGCTC
>VDFB02256132.1:222131018-222397753 GCA_007258455.2 Sequoia sempervirens | reverse complement strand
ATCCTTGAGCTATCCCAATAGATTAGTTTCAACTTGTCAATGATGTTTTTGGATTGTTAATCTCTCATGGAATGGAGGCTCTAGACTTATGGTCGTTAGGTTAACTTGATTTGAATCAAGTTCCCTAGGTTGTTTGTCCATGGTTTTGTTGAGAGTTCCTCATCAATTAACTCTGTGATGTGAGGAGATGGAGGCCCAACTAGCATTTTTCCTAATCTGAGGTGTACATCACTCACTTCAAATCCATAGGTGGGGTATTGTATGGTGTCATTAGCATAAGCCTATTGGATAGGCTTATTATTTGGATTAGGTGTAGGTTGTGCTGGAAATTAAGGTGATCTTGGTGGTATTGGTGTAGCTATTGTTAGGTTTGGCATTATGGATTGATGTTGTGGTTGCAAGGGTTGTTGTGGCTGCTGATAATTAAGATTTCAATTTTGCCACTGTTGACCTCTTTACTACTGTGGTTGCCATTGATTTTTTTTGGGGTGATGACTAAGCATTATAATTATGTCATTGGTAATTTTGTGGTGGCCACATGCCTTTTTGTTGATTTCAAGTGGATTGAGGCATTAACCATTATGAGTTTTGCACATTGGTCCAAAATTGAGGGTTCCAACTAGGGAAAATTGCTTTATTACTTGGAAATGACATGTTATAGCTTAAGGGATCTTAGGGAATACCTTGTCTTGGTTGCCATGGTTTGAGTTGAGCTATGTAAAACACTTGACCATCTTCATCTTTTGGGGCATGAAATTTTGGCTTCTCTTGCCTATCTTTAGAAATATTGGCCAACTTCTTGCACTTGCAATTGATCTTCTTTTATCAATAGTGTGGGCAACATTTTGTGAGGTCTACTTTTGCTTCCTCTTGCTTTTTCTTGATATAAAGGGTATTTAAATATGTAGCCAAGTGGCTAATGATATCCTCTATTTTTGATAGAAGATTGCTCAACTCCACCCTTGAGACTCCATTGGATGATTTGCTGAGAGAGGAGGTCCTGTCTCCCCTGTTCTTCTTGGTGAAGGACCTACAATAGTTTCTACATAATCTACAAATCTCATCAAATGGTAAATGTGAGATGTCCCCTGCCCCAACGAGGTTGAAGGCATCTATATAGTCCTCATTAACTCCCCATAAGAATACCAGTTTCAGGGATTCATCAAAGAGTCTATTTTGATAGGATTTTTTGAGGTAAAACTGGAACCTCTCAATATAATCTTCCAACAATTTATCTTCTTTCTGTGACATCTTGAAGATGTCATCCCTCTTTCTATCTATGCCTATGTAGTAATCCTGTTATTTCTCCAAGAATTTTATCTTCATAACATTCCAATCGGGAACATCTCTTCCCAACCCTATGAACCATCTCAGAGTAGCATCTTTCAGTGTATCTTGAAATAAATTGAGTCTATGGGAATATGGGGTATAGTCATAACTTCGACATAGCACATCAAACTCAAAAAGAAAGATGTTTAGGTCCTCTATGACTAGCCTATAGAAGACACGCAATGCTGAAGGAGGTATGCTGTTTAAAGCAACAAACCTCTCCTGATTGGCTACAGGGAACTCAAACGTTACATGCTCTAGTGGGTCTTATACTGCTACATCAACCACGATGCTTATGTGTATGTGGGAAGTATCCTCTGTATTTAGCGTAGGTACTAGTTTCAAGGATGATTCTTCTTCAAGAACACCCTCACTTTGTTCACCAATATCCTCTAATGCTTCATGAGACAAGGGGATAAATCTTCTTAGAGTGTCTCATTGCCTCTGCATGCAATAGTTGTGACTCTTTAGATCAACGATTCCTACACATTGTTAGTAACTCATGTTGCTATTGATGGCTAAAACCTAATTACCTTAATGCTAAAAACAAAATTGCTAAACTATGAAAGCTTGAAAGGAACTGAAATTACACAGGAGAATCTTGAACTTAGTACCGTCCTTGGCAATGATGACAAAAATGTAGGGCCTCTCTAATGTTTGATTAACTTGGTGCTACTAGGTAGATACAACTCAGATGATGGATTCATAACTGAATAGTTCATCTTTCACACAAGAGGCTTCATTTATTTATCAACCAGGGACTCATAAACTTTAGATAGTGCTGGCACAATATATGCATTCATGGATCCTAGAAACGCCCTATATCAATGGAGTATAGGTGATTACACATGTATAAAAAAACTATAAAAGTTGAAAAAAGGAAATGAAACACTAATTTTCAAAACAAAGGAAATATATATAAACTGCTATCTTATGCTACGGGTACCTATCACTTAAGACTATAACTATTAACTACTAAAATTGAATTGTGGCTAATTTCTCTGGAGTATGCAAAAAACATGAATCTATTAAACTCAATCCAAATTATAGAATCACATTCATGAATTCCACATGCATGTAACATAAACCACTTAACTAGTTCTAAAAATGCATCAATTAATCTAATAACAAGAAATATAGTGGATTAGTAGTACCTCAAGTGGCCCTTGCTTGAGTTTCTATTCCATAAAAGATGTCAAACACTCACTACTTAATCAACAAATCATGATGTTGAACTAACTCCTTTTATTGCATAAAAACTTTGAACTCTTACATATAATTTGACAAGAATCTGCTAAAGAATTCTTATTCAATAATACATATCTGTTGCTGCAACTGGTAACAAAAAAACAACTAATCAACTAGAAAACAACGATCAACAATTACTAGCTATTGACAACTAGATTTTCTCCTCAACAACATATCCCACTATATAGGGTCTAGGAGGAGTCTTATTCCTCTAGGAATGAAAAAAATTCATAAAGTATCCATCCACTCTCCCGTAAAGATAGAGAGAGGACTTAGTATTGAAACAAAAAATAATAATTATGAAGCAGAAAAGGATAAATTAAATTAAAAATTTGTGTAAAGATGTGTGCCTGAGGACTATCATGTCATGAGTTAGTTATGCTCAGAACAAACTTCTTCTCCTTCAGGTAGTCTTATTTTGTGGACAAGGATATGCTGTGGTGACTCACAATGGATCTTTAAATGATCACCTTCATTCTCTTATGTCCAAATGTCACACTTTGCTATCTTTGACATTTCCCCTACAACCGTCCATAGTCCCTTTGCTGCAGGTTGAAAATCTTGTTGTTACGAGTTATAGTCCTTCTAGCTGCAAGATGTTAGTTTCATCCTCAAGGCATACACATCATTAACAATCATAATTTAATCATAGAATCATACTAAATCTCATGAAGATTTATGCATTCACACACACATATGTCAACATATTATATTTTCAATTCCACATACTTAAGTTTGCTTTAAAGTGTATGAAAGGAAAAAGATACATAAAGTCTTAGGAATGTCTGTGAAACTTAGCAGATGAAAGTATAAAAGCATAAAATGGTAAAGGAAAACTAGCCATTAATTGGACCCATCAGATTTAAATTAAAAACTTTGGGGACTAACTTCGCGGGTGTAAAGATGTGTTGATCAATTTTGTGAGCATGAAAATAAGCTAAGGAGAGAATTGGGTAGTTTGAGTGCTTATAAATATCTAGGGATTGATTTAATTCTATTAGTTAGAAAATATGATTAACAAGAGTGCCAAGTTAGTTAAAATCATATGTTAAGACACATACTTAAAATAACAATAGAAAATGGTGTAAAATGAATGAATGGACTTTTCTCAATTACAAATATAAATTCATAATCTCTAATAAATAGGTACATACATTTCAAATAAACTTAATAACACTCCGTATTACAAGTAGTAATTATCCCAATCTTGAACAATTACTTTAACCATTAAAAACAATAAAGAATTCTTTTAGATTCATTACGTATATTCTTCTTTGATGTTTCTAACCACACTTAACCATCCATCAACAAGATGATGCTAATGGATCATCGAGTGTGATAAAAAATGTCAAAAAAGAAAAAAACATACATAAAAAATTAAAAAAACATTCTTAATATTATATTTATTACACTGAAGGCATTCCTCATATGAACATTATTGGCTTACTTTAACAAACGGTTGAGAATGTGGTAGAATGATGGTTGACCATTGAAAAAGATTTGATCGTTCAATGATCCCAATTTAAAAAAAAAAAAATATTAAAAAAAATAAAATTTATACAAAGAAAGAAAGCAAAAAATTAGATATTCTTTCTACATTTCCACTAAAAATGTTTTATATTCATATTATAAAGGTAAAAAACAAAGAACAAAAAAACCATAACTATTATATTTTACAAATTAGAATAATATTATTATATTTTAATTTTTTTTTTTTTACTATTGAATTAGATATTGTTTCTAATTTTTCACTAATATTCAAAATGTATTAGTATGATACAAGACTATTGAAAAAGATCTACGCGTTCATGAACCCAATATAAAATAATCAAAGAAAGAAAGAAAGAAAGAAAGCAAAGAATCATATATTCTTTCTACATTTCCACTAGAAAACATGCTTCACATTCATATTATAAAAGTTAAAAACATTTTTTTTTCTTTTTCAAATTATTATATTTTACAAATAAAAAGCTATTATTTTTTAGAAAAAAACATATTTAAATACACCAAATTTATTATCAAAAAAATCATTGCACTTTATATATAAAAAAAGTAAAGAATTAATTATTATTTCTAAATTTTCGCTAATATTCATAGTTTAAAAACCATTGCAATATTATATGCACATATATACAAAGAAAAAAATATATATTCAAATTTATAAAAAAATTGTTACATTGTATACTCAATATTATTTAGTTTCAAATTATATATATATACTTCCTACACAAAACAAACAATTATTTTATAAAGCAAACAATTATTTCAAATTGTTTTTCTTCTTAGTTCAAAACATTTCATAATTACATTTTACTATATTTAATGTCAAATACTAACCTCTATTCATACAAATTCTAAATTAACAAAAAAATGTCTTATCTATTGCACATTTAGTACATAAAATGTGACAAACTCATAACAATAATTAAAAATTGTTATGAACTTATCATTTGAAAACAAAAATGATTAAATAAAGTATAAATTTACATTTTCAATGATTAAATAGAATGTAAATTTACAATCTCTAAGAAATAGATAAGAAATATTGAAGATTTCAGATAACTTGTGGAACACTCCACCACGTTATAAAAAATAATCAAGAATTCCAAAGACTTGTGGAATACTCCACATTGCATGAAAAAATAATCAACAATGCCACATTAAGCACTCCCCATTGCAATGAAAAACTCATAACAATAATTAAAAATTGTTATAAACTTATCATTTGAAAACAAAAATGATTAAATAAAGTATAAATTTACATTTTCAATGATTAAATAGAATGTAAATTTACAATCTCTAAGTAATAGATAAGAAATATTGAAGATTTCAGATAACTTGTGGAACACTCCACCACGTTATAAAAAATAATCAAGAATTCCAAAGACTTGTGGAATACTCCACATTGCATGAAAAAATAATCAACAATGCCACATTAAGCACTCCCCATTGCAACAAGTAATCCCCCATATTACGGTAGGCATCTGGCCAAAGCTTTACTTCGGCATAAACGTGCACTCGGTGTATTTTAAAAACAAAAAGAGAAGAATAAAAAAGAACTAAATCTTTTTAAAAGAGAGGTTAAAAGTTCGAATCTTGTAGAGGCATAAATTTTACATATATTAATTAATAAAAACCTTTGCTATAGATTACCGATGACATGGCAAGACGATCACGAATACCTGCTGACGCGAACTGTTCCACCGTTTAAACCCAATCTTTGGCGCACACGCAGTATCCACGTCAGCAATATTGTTCATTGTTAGACGCCCTCAATGCTCCATGTCATTCTCGAATATTTCAGTACCATATAATTTCATGCGGTGGTCAGTGAATCCTTTACCGCCTCCTCCTACACAGGCTCTTTCGGTCGACAGACAAGCGTCGTACGCAGCGCTAACTAAATTCCGAAAATGTTGTGCTATTAGATAAATCCATAACCTTCACTTTCTAACATCGGGGTTTAGCAGAGGTTTAATTAATTCGGTATTTAGGGTTAAAAATAAGTATTCAGTTAACGCAACTGACATTGCCGTGTATTTCATCTATATTGCTTTGCGGGGTTCCAGAACTTTGCACAGCAGCCTCTATTTTCAGATATTTTTGCGATCAGTGTAGAAACTGCAGATTAGGGTTTTGAGGTAAGAAAACCTCACGCACTTTAAGAAACTATAGGGATTTTAATTTTTTTTGGATTATATTAGAGACTAAAGATCACAGGTTGGATCCCTAATCCAGTAAAATAAAGGACATTTGGGAAGCCTAGTAGGGTTTATATTTGAAAAGAAATATCGGCCAAAGAGGTTTCAAACCCTTAGGATCCTGTTGGTGTTTATCGTTTTTGTTTAGTCTTTATCCATGGATGACTTTGAGAAGGCTATAATTATCAGTTTTGATCAGAGCGGCGCCATAGGGCCCGAGTTAAAAGCTCAGGCTGCGGCCTATTGTGAACAAATAAAACAAGAGTCTTTAATCTCACAGGTTTGCCTAGAAAGATTTGGTGCCAGCAATTATGCAGAGGTGCAATTCTGGTGCTTGAAAACCTTGGAAGAAATTGTGAAGCTCCGGTATGCATCCCTTGCTTTGCAAGAACAAATGTTTATTAGAAATTCTGTTATGTCGCTAGTAATTGAAAATTCTGCAGGGTTAGATAGACCAGCTTTTGTGAGAAATAAGCTTGCTCAGATTCTTGTCATTCTAATTCTTATGGAGTATCCGTCTCGCTGGCCTTCAGTTTTCCTGGATTTGCTGTCCTCTTTGGGCAACGGTCCCTTTGTTGTAGATATGTTTTGCCGTGTTTTTAATGCGCTTGATGATGAGTTGATTAGTTTGGATTATCCTCGCAATTCTGAGGAAATTACCATAGCCGGAAGAATCAAGGATGCTATGAGAGAACAATGTGTGACTCAGATTGTAAATTCCTGGTATGATATGGTGGTATATTATAGGGATTCGAGGCCAGAGTTAGCTGCCACTGTCTTGGACACAATGCAGAGGTATGTGACCTGGATTGATATTGGTCTAGTTGCGAATGACAGGTTTTTATCTATGTTATTTGAGTTTCTTTTGACTGAAGAAAGGGCTTCAGAGCTTAGAGGTTCTGCCGCCACTTGTGTTTTAGCAATAGTTTCCAAGCGGATGGATCCAAAATCTAAGATTGCGCTTCTTAGACAGCTGCAAATTCGTAGGGTCTGTGATTTGGTGCTTGGCAAGCAAGATACCGAGTTTGCAGTGAAGCTTAACGCTCTTCTTACGGGTTTTGCACAAGAGGTTTTGGAATGTGCACGCAAACTTGATTCAACTGAGCCTTCTAATGAAAGTCTCGCAGCGAGGGAGGTTATTACAGAAATGCTGGATGCTGTTTTCCCCTCTGTAATTTACTTTTTGCAGTATGGGGATGGGGATGAAGATTCTAATACTTTGCAGTTTTTATCCAATTACGTGTCCCGATTGAAGCCTGCTCCTCAATTAAACGCAAAGTATATGGGTCACATTGGGCAGATCTTGGAAGTAATTCGAGTTAGGATTCAGTATGATCCTATGTATCAGGGTCCTTTAGACATCCCTGACAGAATTGGGAAAGAAGAGGAAGATAGAATGCATGAAGAACGCCACAAATTTTTTGTTTTGTTCAGACATATTAGTCGCTTGGCACCAGATGTAGTTCAAAGTTTCACTAAAAACACACTGTCTACTGTCCTTGGGAGTTCAGAGGCATCTTTCCAAGATGTTGAGAGTGCTATTTCACTTTTTCATGCCCTTGCGGAAGGAGTAAGTGAGGATACATTGAAAAATGATAGTGGGCCTATTGGTGAGACCCTTAGAATGCTTCTATCAGCTCAAGTTCCCTTCCATTCGCATCGACTTGTTTCCCTCATATATATGGAAACAATCAATCGCTATGTGCGCTTTATTCAACAGCATGTTGAGTATATTCCTTTGGTGCTTGCTGCTTTTCTGGATCGCAGGGGTATTCACCATCCCAATCCAAATGTCAGTGGTCGAGCAAGTTATTTGTTTATGCGAATTGTTAAGGCCCTGAGGGCACAGTTGGTACCTTTCATACAGGATATTTTGCAGGTTTGAGTCTAGCATATCATTATCTTGTCAACATGTAATTTTGGCTACCACTTTTTTCATTAATAATTTCCTTAATAGTTAGATGTTCATGCATTGATGTATGTTCTATTTGCTTTGAATCCAAAGAGTCTGCAAGACAAACTGCCTAGCTTTACGCCGGTTAGTGTGCATTCAAGTAAATCAAATACTCAAGGCATTGAAGATGGGAATCACATATTTGAGGTGGGATGGTATATGGTTTTTCTCTTGTTTTTGATTGGTAAAAGGGAATATGTCATAGTAAATTTGAATTGTAACCATTTTCTGTATATACTGTTCATTTGCAGGCTGTTGGTTTGTTGATTGGAATGGAGGAGGTGCCATTGGACAAGCAGTCTGAATATCTTTCAGCTTTATTGGCACCACTTTGTCAACAGGTAATTATTTATTATGATTACTGTTTGACTGTGATAATTCTTTAGATAGTAAAAGGCAAACTTTCTTGGATAAGCAAATATGCTGTAGGGAAAATATGACTTTTTAATGAAGATTACTGGCTGTTCCCAAATACACTTGAGGTATATATGACAGTCCTTTCTGTGAAAGAGTATCTCTGAAGAAAACGCATTTTTTTTCAGTCCGGTCTCTTTGATTCTTCTTAAGCTGATTTAACCGTTCTTGGATCTAGGTTACTGTTTTGCTTGCAAATGCTCAAGCGCAGGATCCAGCAGGTTCTGCCACAAGCCTACAACAAGTTATCTCTGCTATCAATTCATTAAGCAAGGTTGCCGTTTAGCTTTTAGGCGGTCCAAGTACAATTTTAACTTCTGAGCATCTACAAAATGTTGGCAGTCAAGTTTCTTAACCATCATATATACAGTTTTGGTGGCTCTTGTGTGTTTTAACAAATCTAACCTTTTCTTTTTCAGGGATTTGGTGAACGCCTGGCAACTACCAGCCGTCCTACAGTTGGCAATATGTTTGAACAGGTACACTTCAAGAAGCTGGATATTATAATATCTATCATGAACAAATAGAAAATAATCCAGAAATATAGTTGGTTTAGATGCTATATATTGATCATTTATTGATACTTGAAACATTTAATTATTTGTTGGCTATAGCCTGTAGTTGATGAAACTATAAATGTTCATGACTAAATAGTAAAACAAACAATTGAAAAGTGCTATAAAAAATGATCTTTAGACTTCTTGTATACCTCAAGGTTTTATACCTAAGGTTAAAATTGAAAAATGTCAAGTGCTACAAATGAAAATGGTACTGTCACTAAATATGTGGAAAGGCCTTTTGCTGTAGTTGATTTAAGTTTAAGCTATAAAATTCCACAAGACTAAAATAAAAGTAAATAATCCAACAGTAGAATGAGTTTGACCTTAGACTTGGTGTGTACATTGTACAACTAGGTTAAAGTTGAAGAAAAATTTAAGTGGTACATAAGAAAGTTGTAGAATCAGTAAATGGCATGTGAGAGGGCCTTGTGTACATCTAGTGTCTAGAAGCAAGAAATTTTACTCAAAACTTATCTCCATGAAATTACAACCTTTTGAAACTATGATGGCTGTGTATCTAATGATAGTTAACACTGCAAAGGCATCCAGCAACAAGACCAAGTGATAATGCACATTAATAAAATGATGCTAGGGTATGATTAGAATAGAAAATGAGCATGCGTCTGTTACTTGTCAGAGATTGCATGGTATCTGGTGGCTTTGCAGCTTATGTGGGATGATTAGGCAGAAGATCTGGCTCTGCTGCTTTGAATATCAACTCAACGATGTGCTTACATAATATCAATACAGCTGATGAATTAACCTGAAATTCGTTACCACATTATGGTCATATGGCTCCATAATCTGAATGTCTTATCAATCATCTTTCATATTAGTTTATAAAACTCTTATGATGGTGAATATGTTGCAGCATAATGTTATGTTGCAACATAATAGTTTGATCCATACTGCAATGGCAACATGCTATGACATGAAATTGAAAGGAGTCCTGTGACTAAAATCACAACCCATACATTGATACACACTCAAACATTCTGACAACAAATTGAACTAAAAGTCTGTATATTTATTTCCAGAGAGATTAAATATATGTAATTATTTGTGAGTACAGAGTTGAGCATGTCTGATTCGAAAGTTTGCTTATTTCAATATGAATTTCAGCATTGGGTGTAGAGTAACTCCTGTTTCTCTTTTTGTCTGTAGCGAGTAAACTTGATATTTCTATTTGTTTGATTTACAGACATTGAATGTTTTACTGCAAGTGCTATTGGCATTTCCAAAAAACAATCTTCTAAGGAGCAAGGTATAAGATGTGGAGCTTCTTTTCCCCTCTAATCAGATTCCTAGTAAATATTTGTATGATATGTATGATGACATTCTTTAATGCATCATGTCAGGTCATTTCATTTCTTCATAGAATGGTCGACACTCTAGGAATTGCTGTGTTTCCCCATCTTCCAAAAGCAATGGAGCAACTACTTGTTGAAAGTGAGGTAAGTATGATTTGTCCAGTTCACTTAAATTTATTTTGGTATAAGTGTCATATGATGTGAATCATTTGTATGTACATTATCCTTATTTGTTGGATGGCAATGCTGAACGTAAT
Organism: Sequoia sempervirens; assembly: GCA_007258455.2. NCBI lineage: Eukaryota > Viridiplantae > Streptophyta > Pinopsida > Cupressales > Cupressaceae > Sequoia > Sequoia sempervirens. The sequence goes on along the minus strand of VDFB02256132.1, from coordinate 222,386,980 downwards.
ATTCACTATAGTGATGCCATGGAAAATACAAAGTGGTAGTTTTATTTTAAAGTCATAGTGTGGAAAACATCACATGTATCCTCTAAACTGGTTAGTGGCTTCATAGTTTAATTTGAAAACAAATTAAATAGTTACAAAACTCTTGAACTAGGATGGGGGTGGCAGGGGATGGGGGATGCGTTTTGGAGTCCTCGATTTTTTTGGGCCATTTTTGGGAATTGTAGGGGATGGCTATATAAAAAATAGGGAAATTCTAATTTTAAAATATATAGGGAAATTTTAAATATTCATATGATAATATTGATAAAGCATTCATATACATTATAGAACCTTAATATTTGACATTTGTGTTAAATTGAGAGTTTACATGAGAGTCAAAGTTGAACACCTAATTCAAATTGCTTTCATAATTCATTATCAATATGCATATGATATTAAAAAACATTATACAAGTTACAGCAAAATGTCTGAAGGCTACAAGTTTCACTTTCGATTATAATTGAAATACAAAAAAAGAAAGTACATTGCTGCCCCTAATATGCATCTCTCAACACTGCATCAAAATCAGAGTCCTCATTTGAGTCGTTGCCATTGTGAGGGTCTGCCTCATCCAATAGAACAAGAACCAATCCCTTTGGTGCCTCCTCATCATCCGAGGCGGGCATCTTCGAGGTCAACATCCCACCATAAAGCTAGAGTTTTTTGATACTTTGGAGTTTGACGATCTTGAAGTCGAAGAGCACTATGCATGACTACTAGCTTCTTGGCTCGTCTAGAGGTAAGTCTATTCCTCTTGATGGAGTGGATAAAGCCATATGTGGACCAATTCTTATCTACAACTAAGGAACTGGCAAGGTGTGAAAGGAAGTGAATGGCAAGCATCCTCAACTGTGGTGTATCCTTCTCGTGCCATGTCCATCCAATAGGGTCAGTTTGAGTTAATGTAGCTCTATCCATCTTCGCTTATAGATTTGGGAAGGCAAGCCATTGTGTGCAAAGAACTCCTTGACTGAATACACCTTACAAAAGCACCCTCCACCATCATACGAACCAATCTGCACACATGTGCTGAATTAGTGGCCACCTGTACAACATTTGAGGCCCCAACCTCCTCTATGGCCTCTTTCAAAATGCTAAATTGGAAGTCTGCATCCTCACGCTTCCTTGAACAATCCACGACTCTAAAAAATAAAAGCTAGTTGGGCATGTGACTATGATATCGATGAGTGGCTGATGTCTAATACCAGTCCACCCATCCATCACAATAGAACAAGCGGTCATGATCCATGTTTGCCTCATATCCTTTATTAGTAAATTAACCTTAGAATATTCTTTGTCTAGGAGGGTAGTGCATAGTTTATGATCTCTAGGGGATACAAATGAGGGACCATTAGATGTTACATCTTTGATCATTTGTTTGAAATAGGAGGAACGGGCCACATGAAATGGGATGGCACGGGCATAAAAAATTTGGCAATGGAAGGCTCTGTTGTACCCTGTGCCTACACATTGAACATACTTGCAACTGTCTGTGGCCTCTCACCACCAGTAACCTTCCTCTTTCCTCTTGTGGCAATATCACTACTACCACTATCAGCCATGGATGGCATAAGCATAGATGAATGTCCACTTGCAAAAGAATGTGCCAGCATTGTCGCATCTGTAGACCTCATTTCTACCTCCATGTGCAGTCTATGAGCCTCTAGCTTCTCATCATCCTTTATGTTCGGACAATCCTTAACTCCACGACCTGTAATGCCCAAGAAGTGAGACTGTACCTTTGTGTAGCTCCCTCTAAAATTTGTATTGCAAATGTGACACAACCACACCCTACTCCCCCCTGAATTCTGAATTTTTACTTTTGGTATCTAGGGCTGTCACAAGTAGGAGAAAAGTTTTTTTTTGTTAAAAGGGGTCCTTTGCATGAGTTTTCAAGATTTCCGAACGACACTCAAATGGATTCTTTGGCTGTTCACCTCCACCCCCAACATTTCCACATTTTGATGTGGCTGAAACCCTTACATTTATTTGAGTTTCTTGCACTTCTTGTCACTACTGTCATTCTCATTGCTGCTCATGTTGTCTTTTTGAAATTTAATGTAACTTTAAACTGAAAAATGAATTTTTTTTTAGACATTTCTTACTTTAAGCTTTGAAAAAAATTTGCAAAAAAATAAGAATTGATAGAATGATTTACCTCTTTGAATAAATTGCAACTTCGCTACCAATGATGCCCTAGATTCAACCTCTTTTGCAGCTGCTTCTTCAATCCCTGTTCAAACAATTTGCTCTTCCTTCAAACCCTGCTGCAATATATTTGCACAAACAAAAAATACAAATGAAATGAAATGAACATCTTTTTCTCCATTTAGGGAGAGCTGGGGTGTTGGGACCCACATAAGAATAATTTAAAATGTTTATTTTCAAGATATGAGTTTTTTTTTAAAAATGTTGCTTTTTTGGGGGGGGGGGGGCGGGAGGGTGGAGAGGACGGTCCACATTATTCCTGGCCGTCCCCTCCCAGACTGCTCTGCATCCCTGTGTTTCGGAGGCATTTTCGATGAATTCAAGATTTTTGGGGATGGCTCGGGGACGTCCCCTAGGCATCCCCCTCGTCCCCGGGATGTCCCGGAAATGGGGACGTGTCCAAAAACGACAGGGACATGTCCCCAGGTTTCCCTGGTCTTTGAGTATCCGTTTTACCATTTTGTGTAGATGGTGTTTAACTTTTTTTTCTGTCAATTGATATAAACAAATTCCTTTCATTAAAATGGAAAGTTCGTACATAAGGCTTTAGAGAGGCCAACATTTATACCTGCTTAATGGTTTCACATACCCTGTAGAAAAGTTTAACATTGAGTTTGTGGAAACCTATATCTCCGAAATGACAAACTTAACAAGGCCACAGAAACCAGGACAGTCAATATGGAAAGAAACAGGCATGCCATTATCTCATTGGAAGCATAGGCTTGGTTAAGGCTTACCATCTCTATCTTTATGTGTCTATGATCCCTAGCCTCTTCCACTTACTGCTGGTCTAACTTAAATCTCATATAGCTACTATGTTGTATTCAGGCTCAGTTTGTTTAGTGCTTTCTTTTGGATGTTAAACACTCTTATATTGGCCTAAATAGATTTTCTTGATTTTGGTTATTGTTTGTTGTGTACATTGATATGTTTCCTCCTTCTCTCTCTCTCTCTCTCTCTCTCTAACTCATTCATACAATTTTATATCATCATCCATTTGATAATTATATATTGTATTTTATATTCAATATGTAGTATTTACATTTCTGATGTATATATGTACTTGATACATAACAAGTGGTACTAGAAACTTTCCAACCTTGAATCTGTGGTTCAGTTTAATTTCTTTGGTTTGTGGCCTAGTTAAGGCATTTATGTACAAGAGAAACTTGGGGGAAAAAAACTAAGCTTTCGCTTACAATTGAAAATATTTTTTTTTTTGAGAGAAAGGCATTCTATCATCTGTGTGAAAAAAGATAAACCCCAAAGAAGAAAAACCTCACAATTCAAGATACAGCAACAAAAAAATTCAAAAACAAATAGTCATAAGAAACAAACATGTCAACTCTTCTTTCTACTTCCGTTTCTTCTTTTCATTGTTTTTATTGTAAAATCAATTGCAGTCATTCTCTTTGCCTTTTGTTTCTATTCAAACTGCAAAGTAAAAGCTGGATAAGAAAAGATGACTCTAATAAAAGCGGGAGGTGCATATAGTTATCACTGTAAAATTTATTATCAACAAAACATTAGTAAATAACAGGAAATTGTAAAAATAACAATCCAACACTATGTTTCAAGAATCAAGATGCAAGAAGTTAAAACCTTGGTGGAAGTCATATAGGAATGAATGCATGCCAACGTCGTTGAATTGGTGTTATATTTATAAATTCCTGTACGATTGGATTATTTGCCATGACAGAGGGGTGTCTATTTTTGTCAAATGTGCTTAGGACTTGCACCAGGTATTAATGATTGGCAGACACTGCATGCAGTGATATAACCGTGCATGCTGAATTATTATGCTAATATAATTTTTCCAAAAGTGCATGTTTTCATATATACTTACTTAACCCATTTGCAGTTTTGCTCCTTTAGCAATTGATGAATTGTAACTTGCACACATTTGCTTGGAAAAATCTGATTAGTAGTCAAATTTAATTTGCTTTTACTTCTAGAGTGTTTGTGTATGCTAGTAAAATTATTGCACATTAATAACTTCATCACTGTTGTCTTATTTCATATTGCTTTGATTTTGGTTAATGCAGCCAAAGGAAATGATGGAATTTCTTGTCTTGGCAAATCAACTCATTTGCAAATTCAAGTCTGCAATGACTGGTATTCTGGAAGAAGTATTTCCATTTATTGTGAGTCGGGTGTTTTCCATTTTTCCCAAGGATGGCATACCAACAGGACCTGGCAGCAATACTGAGGTGTGCATACATTAATTTACTTGCCTTAAACTAGGTTTCTGGTATCTATAAGTTTAATATCATTTTTTGCTAAAGATGCCTAGGGTTAGGGACCTTAAGAGAAATAATACCAATAAACCTATGCAAGAGAAACAACATCAATAGAATCTTAAATGTAGCAGAAAGAAATTATGGCAGACTAATGGTATAGCAAAGGAATTTACCGTAGTAGACAGTTTGGTGAAAAACTAGAAAAAATAACACTCACTATATTAACTCAATCATTCCCAGTATAATAAAAGATATTTCACATTTGTTGTTTAATTGTAATCCAGTTGTGAGTATTTATAGGCACATCAATATAGAAAATTGGTGAGTGGTATTACAATCCAATGGGTAGAAAAGTATTAACCAAAAAACCTCTTGTAAGGGCCCCAAATTTGTTTTTTGGGGGGCTACTGCCCCTCATGTTCCCCAGTAGGGACAATGCCCTGGACCTCACCATTGTGATATAGTGTACAGTCTATAACAAGTTTAAAGCATGCGAAGTATTCAACACATTCAACAGCCCCTAGAGCTTCAAGGAGTGCTGTGAAAATAACAGCTACCCTTATCAGGACCTTAGAGATTACAAGCAGCATATTATCCCGCTTCAAGATCCCTTATCTTGCTTCTAGATCCATGAACAACACCAATTGAGTCATCTGAACTGGAATACAAGTCCACAGGCTTTGTGAAGACTCAATGTGCTGATTGCAAGGTTCTATCAAGTCACTCACAGCCTTCGCCATCTTCTCCCTTCTTGCATTGTCATTAGCTGGACCAGAAACCAAGGCAAATCATTGATCATACCCAAAGATGGAAGAATGAAATAAATGCACGATCCTTTCTACCTTAAAACGAATAGACCAAGACCACAAACATTCCATTGATCTTCTTCCAGAACCTTTACCTATAAACTGACCAAATGCGATTAATGGTTTCTCAAACATGCTGGTCCCATCAATGTGAAACCAAGACTTGCTCTCGTTGATATGGAGATAGATTATGAATACAATGATTCTCTCACTCCTAATTATACTTGGTTTAGTAGGCAATAATGGAACAATTGAACATGCTCAAATGAGGTAGAGAAATAATATTTTATAATAGAGCTCCACACCTTACTCCTCATGCATTCTTTCATTCTTTAACTAACAAACCATTGCATATTCAGAGTCCATGAAGTTGCAGAATTGAAGGTGAGACAGTCATAATCAGTCTTCTCTCTTGCTCTGTGGGTCTCAAACTGTAGTAGTACCAATGAAGATACAATAATATACGATTCCAGCATTTAATATACTTGGACTTTCGTTTCAATCTCTCTTTTTCACTTCTCTTTCTCAACTCCCCTTTCCCCCTGTATTTTTTTGTCATCTCTACCATCTTCCTTCTCCCTTTCAGAGAAGATCATTTGAAATGAATTCATTTCTTTCACACTTTCTATAGGATAATACAGGAGACGATGCAGAAGCAAGTGCACTTTCTTCCGGAAACAGAAACTTATCTTACTCTCTAAGCATGCAGTGTACAGGATACTAGTGACCTTCTGAACAGGTTTACAGCTTTTACATTCTCTCTCCCCCTCAGATTGAACTTGCAAGCTATCTACTGCAATGATACAGATGAGGGAGCAGTGTAGCAGCACATTCCACTCTTGAATTGATTTTTACCTTCACTTTTCTGGATTTCAGATGCAAATACCTGAAGAATCAGTGCAATAAACAGATTTTGCAATCATACATGGCTCCTACTTGTCCCCACTCCTTGGATCATGCAGATGCAGCACAGTAATTGAAGAACATGCAATAATTCTTATTTACTCTTCCTTTTTAGTGAAGCAAAAAGGAGAAAGATCACTCACATTCACACTCCTATCGTTTCCAACTTATCACTCACCATGATCAAGCAGGGGTATGGTCATAATTGAAACATACAACATCCTGAATGCACAATGACTACCATCATAAGTTTGGATATTAGACAAGTTTTGAAAGATGGAAAAACCGAAAATAGAAAATGCTGTCTCTAGGTTGGATAATGAAGTATGAGAATGATTGTTTGAGGTTGATTTTTAGTGACTGAAATCAACAATCAATCCTTTTATGGACAACACTACCATCATTGTGACAGTTTATATCAAAATACACTACATATTCCTTTCAGTCAGTTATTATTGTATCAATTGGACTAGCTTCATTTTTTCCTTCAGTATCAAAGTCCACAGAATCAAACAACGGTGCAGGGAGAAGTGGAATTTCAAAGTCATTAGAAATGGAAAACACAATATTGGCAATAATCAAGCCTACTATTATTCTCTGTGATCCTTGGTCTGGTCCTCCCATAATTAATTCTGCAATTCCCATCTAGCATGGCAATGCATCTGTTTGTTTAATGTGGGTTTCTTGCTATTGCCACCATTGTGGTTGTAGACAAATCATGGGCTGCATCATACACATTCCTGCACCCGTATATGGTTGTAGGGTTCTCATTACTTGATTCACATCTCTTGGGCCGTAATTATATCCTCATCATTCACCTCCATACCAACTATAACACAGTCCTTAAGCCAAATTCTTATGTAGTTGTGGCTAAGATGACAATGAAGTTGTGTGTTAAATTCTTTCATTATGTGTTATGCATTAGGGCCTTTCTCTCCCACCTTTGAGTTTTCATCCCCGGGAAGCTTCTTGGGCATAACATCAAAAGAAGGGCATTGCTTCTAGCAAGGTTTTTGGGGCTGGAAAGGTGGGAGCAACAATTTGTTTTCTTTAGTTTTGTCTCTTTCAGCTGTAAGCAGGACCTGCATAAATAGTAGCCCATCACAAAGCTTAATTTATTGTTTAAAAAGACTACACCAAATAATGGAAGGCAGGATCCATTATGTGCAAGATTTCAAATTTCCACGTCTCTTCTTTTCTTTCTCACTGGCTCACTCACTTATTTTAATATTTAATTCAACCAGCAGCAGATATCAACAATTAGCCTATGAAATTTGTCATCTGAATGTAGCAAGTAAACAGGGAGAGTCGGCCAATTTCCTTCAAATTCTTCAATACCTAGAAACAAAAAATGACTAGGACTAATTACCAAAGTGAAGTTAGTGGCATGCTGATGCTCGCATAGGCTTTAGACAGGTTAGTCATTTCTGAACAGTGTACTGTAATTTGGGTCAAAGAGGAAAAAGACAGAGCTCATCCCCTGGAACCTAGCATCATGCTATCATGTATTCATGATTGAAAATGTTTGTGTATCTCATGAACACAAGTGTCAAATACATTGCTGCCCTATATGTGTCAAGTCAGCTATCGTCATACTCAATAGCATAGTTGCAAGATTCTGACTTTCATTTGGACTCGTTTGGCTGATGTTTGAGTCAGACTTGGACTTGGCTTTTACCATGGACCTTTCACTAAATCAACTTTAAACTTTAAAGACATAATAAACTAGAATGTGTGCAAGCGAACTGTAATGTGAATAAGGTGTTTGAAACCACAGCACACAGAAGGAAAGAAAATCACAACTAAAAGTTGTGACCAATAATTGTAATGCAATATGCCTTTGCATTTGGTAGGAAGGGCATGCAATTTCCTGTTGAAGTTTGATTTTATTCCTTTAGGAGGATGCTTTTTTGCTTAAGGAGGTCCCATTTGTGGAAGGAGCTTGTGTTTTTGCTGAACAACTAGGGCACATGATTGCCAGTTTGCGATTTGCAGTCAAGTGTCCATCTACTGGCTGTGTTTTTTTGCTATTGCAATCATAAGGCTGAATCTTTGCCAAGTCCGAGTCTCTGTGACTCACCCATGTCTGCTCATCTTGGGACTTGTTGATGCTGGTTAGTTTCTGGTGAGTCCTGTAATACTGCTCTTTAGAAGACCAAGTTATTTATGTGTAATGTATTACAATATTTTTTTGTTAGAGGCTCTATAAGTACATCTGAAATCAAAATATTAACTAGAGCAGAGGATATGATGCAGAAAAACTTACCACATTTAGAAGTTACAGACCTTCCATATTCAAGGGAAACAAAACTAGAGTAAAAATGACTAATATCAAAGAGCCTTACACATGTCATTTCTTCTGATCTGTAATCACTTGGATATCCAATGTACAATTCACAAGTATGGTTTTACTTTTATTTAAATGCTATTCCCAATCTGGACAACAATTGAACTCTGCAAATTGCTCTGTCTGAGTTCTTAAATGTGTTATAGTTTTCTAGCATCTCAACAATGCTCTATAGCTAGCTTTGCTGTGAATAACTTTCTAATTCAACATTCTTGACTCAGGTTTCCTTTCTTGCAGTCATCTTCTGCCTCAAGAACTCCATTAGATCACTCCTGGCTATGCTTTAATGCAATTTCATTACCTTTGAATTTTCTCAAGTCCCGTTGCCTTATGCCTAGAGGGTACCATGCTAAGGAATTATTGATCTTTAAGGAACTTTAAGAGATATTGTTTTCTGTCTTTACTCTTCTTTTGAATATGAAACAACTAAAATTGCCTTGGGAAATATGCAAGTAGCGTGACATGTTGGAGAACTCCATGACACATGACAACAAAATAGAACCACCATGACACATGAGAGTAACACAAAATAGAACCATTAAGGCAGTACTGCGAATATTACCATGTGATATCTAGTGATTATGACACCGCACAAAGCATTCCTTGATTCTTGGTGGTAACAACAAAGCATGCTAACAACTTGGTTTTCTGCCTCCATGCTGTTTTTGTAGATGACTGCATCTTTGCCTTCAATTCTTTCTTATTGGAGGTTAAAAGCATGGATTTTGCTCTTGTTTAGTTTCATTGACTAATAAGTATAACTAAGCATCTCAATTGATTTAATTTCATTATGATCCAATTTGGATGGGGAGACCTTGTTCCATGTATTCAGTGGATTAGATCCCAGTTGACCAAAAGCTATCTCCTTTTGACCATGCCATTATTTTGGAGTAAATTTCTTTAGGCATAGGTTTAGGGCCATATTGGCTGAAATAATGACTTTTTAATCTCCTTTTGTACCAGCAAACAGATTTGAGAAATGGGCGACCACAAGATTCAACATAATTGATTCTTCTATCCTCCTGAAGGATAAAGCTGTATTACAGCCTCCTTTTTTCAGCCACTTAAACCTCACCCTTTGCCTAGCAGTAGCTAAGCTGTGGATATTAATGGTCCCTTCTTGTCAACTCATCCTTTTCTTTTGTTGCCTCAAGGTCCTCTGCTGTCTCAAGCTGAATGAGATACTTTAGTAAAATGATTTCCAGTGTTAACTGTTAGGTGGTCCTGGTGCAAACCTCCTTAATTTTCATTCCTTGAGGCAACCCTGTATAAACCGAATTCTTCTATACATATGATACATGGCTGTCCTGTATTACAGTGGTTCCACTTGTAGCTCCATAAGTTCAAAGTGGGAGGGGGACATTGTTATGTTTTGTTCTCTTAAAGATGTTGTTAGATTGAGCAACTTCTTGATTAAAAATCCAATTGTCTGTAATGAGGATATTGTCTACCTTTCTGCAGCAAAGGATTGTCCTATCCTCCGATAATTGCAGCCTTCTGTCCTGTCCAAGGTTACCTGCCACATTCATAAGCTTCCGTGTATTCATAAACTCTTCGAAGTGATTGCTTAAAGCATCTACATGAAGAGTACCCTTTTATTTCTTAATAAGAGTAGGTTTGAAATTCCCTGCCATGTCACAGAGAAGATTCTTGCCATTCACCATAATTTTTAGAATAGATATCCAATGGCATACCCTTTTCTCTGACATCTGCTGGAGCATAAACAGTCATAACCATGTACTCAGAGATCTCCTTCTGGCATGTGACATTACTGCCAACCACCCTTTCAAGAAGCTAAAGGCATAGAATTTCCTTAGGACCCCTAATGATAACCTCCTATTGACCCCTAGCTGAGACTGCCAAACTCATGTTGATGCCATCTCAGGGGGTTCCTTCATGTTGAGCCTCTTGACTGCATTCTGTTAGTCATGCTGTTAAAGACTCTCTATGAGATGATGCTCATTTTTGGGCTGGAGAGAAGTTATTTTCCAAGGTTCCCGGTAACTTAACATGCATTAGTAAAATCCCTTGTAATTTGACTTTCTTCTGGTCTGTCTGAGAACTTGCTTTCAATCTATAGATAGACTCCGGTTGTTATTTTTTGGGGCAATCTGGATTTATCTTCAGCATTGCAGGGATTTATATTTCTTTTACTTTGTGTGGTTCATTGTTTCCATCTGTATAAATTCCAACAAAGGGTTAGGTAAAGTGAAATTGTGACGTGTAGAGTCTTAATTCCTTGTTAACCTATACAGGTGGCTCAATAGCATCAAGTAAGAGTGCACTTAAATCCATTCTATACAAATTCTGGCATATGCGACCAATTTCCTCTCTTTTGATAGTTGTGACGAGGCTAAATAATTCTTCTCTCCTATATCCTTTAAGCTACCTTCTCTCCAATATGACTAAGGGAGCTTGAAAAATTTAATTAAGACCGGTATATTGTGTTAAATTTAGTGATCAGATTAAATGCACAGAAAATTAATTCAAAATCAGACACAATAACACAGCAGATACCCTGGGAGAACTCTCCTCTTGAGGGAGAAAAACCCAGCAACAATATATCACTTATATATTGAATCTCAACAAAGAGAGTCTCCTTTTACAATAGGCCAATATGAAGGCCAATATGAGCACCAAAGAAGGATGCAACACAGCCAATTCAAGACAATAATTTGCTGATACAGAATACAGCCACAATAGATATCGAACTGCCTTGAAGACTTCACACTTGATGAAGGATAACCAATCTGAAACTAATAACTCGAACTCCTGCTCTTGACTTGAACTCGCATATGAAGAATATGAACTAAATAATGAATGATCACAAGAAGTAAACCATCGAATATATATACAACATTTGAGAGAGGACGTGCCTCTTCAAATGTTCTCAAGTCGACCTTCACCAAGAATCGGCCACCAATAAAATGACGCCTTTGTATGGAAGATCGCGCCTAGTAAAGTCGTGTCTCATGGAGTATGGAAGTCGGCCTCAATAAACAAATCATAATCCTTCTTAACAAATGAAGTCGGCCTTAAATAAATTGCATCTTCTTAAGAATACGTGCTTCTTCATTAAATCGCAACATATATATAAATTAGATAGTCAAAGCCTATCATCTAATTTATTCGAATATGTAAGGAGATCGGCTAAAAGTCAAGACCGACGTTGGTATGAACATCAACACTCCCTCTCAGCTAGGGAGAGTACTTCCAGTTGCACAAGACATATCACCTCAACGTGGTGTCTACCACAATGGCTACAACCAATTGTGGAAAAGAAGAATATCACCTCATCATGATATCAGATATCACCTCAACATGATATCAACCATAATGGCTACAACCATACTATGGTGTGTACAAGTGTTCATCACTTGCGTGATGTTGTCACCTCAACATGACATTTCACCATGGGTCTCCCAGAGGGTGAAACACGAGTACAAAAATCATCACGGATTCTCTCACGTGATGTTGTCATGGAGTCACACACATGACATCCACCATGACTCTCTCAGAGGGTGGAAAACAAGGGCTTTCACCTCAAATCTCAAAGAGAAATGCATTAACAAGGGATTTCACCTCGAACTTCTCTCCACAGAGAAGAACTCATTATAGGCCATCACTAATACTGAGTCTCTTTCTCAGTTAAGGCTGGATTCTCCACCATACCAAGCTTATCTCGAAAGTATACAAACTTTATCCTGAGAGAGGCTTGGTGAGAATATCTGCCGTTGTTCATCAGTGCTAATATACTTCAACTGTATAGCCTTCCTCAATACCATATCTCTGATATAGTGGTATTTTATCTCAACATGCTTGGTTCTGTCATGAAACACAGGATTGACAGAAAGCTTCACGCAACTCTGATTATCACAATGAATGATAGTAGGTCCTGCAAGGAGCTTACGAAGCCATACTGCTTCCCGAGTTGCCATACAAGCTGCAATATACTCTACCTCTGCTGTACTCAATGCCACAAAAGACTGCTCCCTGCTGCACCAGGATATCATAGCAGAACCCAAATTGAAGCAACAACCAGAGGTACTCTTCCGATTTGTAACACATCCTGCCCAATCAGAATCAGTATAACCATGCAGCTCCAAGTCAGCATCTGAAGAATATCTCAACCCATATCCAACTGTGCCACACAAGTATCTTAGGATATGTTTAGCTGCAACGAGATGTATCTGTCTTGGTTCACACATGAACTGACTAAGTGCACTCACAGCATAACAGATATCTGGTCTAGTGTTAACTAGATACATCAAGGACCCAATCAGCTGTCTGTACAATGTAGGATCCACCAAGTTTGAATTGGCTGCAGCCTCCTTTAATTTATGTAGATTGGTCTCCATAGGTGTAGACATGGATTTGCAATCCATCATACCAAACCTCTTGAGTACATCGATGGTGTACTTCCCTTGACTAAGAATCATCTCTTCTGGTTTCTGCCAGACTTCTAAGCCAAGGAAGTAGTGCATAAGTCCAAGATCTTTCATCTCAAACTCAGATGCCAACTCTTTCTTACATTTGATGATCAAGTGCTCTTCTCAAGTAAGTATCAAATCATCAACATATAAGACCAAAATCAATGCTTCACCATCAATTACCTTAAAGTATAGATTAGAGTTAGCATCATTCTTCAGGAAGCCCAAACTGGAAAGGAGTCTCCTAACAGAAGTGTAGCGAGCAACAGGAGCAAATGTTTCTTCATAATCAACTCCCTCTTTCTGTGAAAAACCACGAGCCACAAATCTTGCCTTGTACTTCTCTATGCTCCCATCCGTTGCATGCTTGATCTTGAAGAGCCATTTCGAAGATACCACAGATTTGCCTTTGGGTCTAGGAACAATGTCCCAAACATCATTCTTGAGAATTGATTGGTACTCCTCTGTCATAGCATCTTTCCAAACCTGTTGATTTGAAGCTTCTTCCACACTAGAAGGCTCAGATTCAATAATCTGACTCATCAAGGCAACGCAACTGGAGAACTTATGTGGCCTTTTACTTTCTTTGAATGTCCCTCTGGGAGCTGCGAACCTTTCAGCCTCTTGCATAGTTTGTCTAGCCCAAAGAGGTCTCTTCCTTCTAATCACAATATCAGTAGGCCCATCAGTAGGTTCCAAGGGCTCAAGTTCCAAGGGCTCAACTGGATCAACATCTTCCTTCGGTTCTGAAGACTCCCTCTGAATTTCAGGAGTATGGTCAACTTCCATATCCTGAGGAGGCTCATCATAGTCAATCTCCACATGAGTTCCCTTGGATCTTCTAAATGCAACATCTTCCTCGAATGTGACATCTCTACTTATTTCAATCAACTTCTGACCTGGAACATATATCCTGTAGGCTTTTGATGTCTCACTATAGCCCACAAATATTCCCTTCTTGCCAGAAGGCTCCAACTTAGTTCTCTTCTCTTTTGGAACATGAACATAGACAGGACATCCAAAGATCCTCAAATGACTAACCTCGGGCTTCTTCCCTGTAAAGGCTTCTTCCGAAGTCATATTCTCCAAGACCTTGTGAGGACTTCTATTTTGAACATATACAACAGTCCTAGAAGCTTTTTCCCATAAGAAGGTTTGTAGATCTTGGTCATGGATCATGGCTTTTGCTGCTTCCACAATCGTCTTGTTCTTTCTCTCTGCAACACCATTCTGTTGAGGATTATAGGGGACATAGAACTCCCTCTTAATCCCAACATCAACACAAAAATTTTGAAAGCTACCAGAGGTGTATTCTCCTCCATTATCAGATCTGAGGATCTTGATTCTTTTACCGAAAAGATTCTCTACAAGAGCTTTGAACTCCTTGAACCTTTCTAACACTTCCTTAGACTCTTTAGTTTTCAAAAAATAAATCCAAGTCTTTCTAGAGTGATCATCAATGAAAAGAACATAATACAAGAAACCACTCGAAGAAGGAACAGACATAGGTCCACATAAATCATAATGAATAAGGTCTAAAATACACATAGATCTACTTTCTCTACTGTGGAAAGGGGCTTTTGAATTCTTACCCATAGCACATCCTTTGCAAGTTCCTTCATGCTCCTAATTGAACTTGGGAAGTCCCGTGACCATCTTCTCCATGATAGGTAAGGCTCGGAAGTGGAGGTGCGCCAATCTTCGATGCCATAGATCACATAGACTTGAAGAATCATGAACTAATGCTTGTAGAGGACGCGTACATAGCCTATAGAGGCTTTCATGTCTTACACCAATTACTTGAGCATCCTTGAAACTGGAATTCTCCATCCACACAAGAACTTTGCCTTTGGAGAAGGCAACTTTATATCCTTCATCTTCTAGAGCTGAAATAGAAATAAGATTGCGCTTGATTCCTGGGACATATAGAACATCTCTCAACTGAAGTGTAATGCCGGAATCCAAATGTAGAGTAGAGGTCCCAATCCCTTTCACGGAATAGCCAGCATCATCTCCGATAATGACTTGTTCGGAAAATTCTTTCTCCATCAAACTTGATAAGTGCTCCTTAAATCCAGTGATGTGTCGAGAAGCACCACTGTCAATCAGCCAAGTGCTGGTGTCTGTAGGTACATTGCTTGACAATGCGGAATAGAACAAGTATTCACATGAATCCTTCTGCAGAGAAGCATCATCAACATCTGCAACGGTGGCTTGTTGCTTAGGTCTAGTTGGACAATGCTTAGCAAAGTGGCCAAACTTATCACACCTAAAGCATTGAATCTTGGACATGTCTCTCTTCTTCTTGGAGGCAGGTGCATCATCATTTCCCTTATCTCAATTCCTCTTGAAGAATCCTTTCCTTCCATCTTTTCCTTTCTTCTTTGAAGCATGGGAAGCGAGAACATGAATGTCTTCATTCTTTGAACTTTGACCAACGCCTCTTGCCACCAACCTTGATTCTTCTTGAATGCAATCTGACCTTAGACGATCAAACTTAGGCAATTTTTGATCTTGCACTGATTCCCTGAATGTAGGATTCCCAAGACAAAGGGAGACCATTGAGCGCAAGCATAGTCAGGTCTTTGTCATCAACCATATGTCCAATTGTCGAGAGCTGATCTCTCAAATCTGAAATCCTCATGAAATATGCAATCACAGATTCTCCCTTCGCCATCTTCACATGGTGTAGTTGTTGCTTCAGTGCAAGTGCTCGACTGGTATTGTTGATTTCATACATTTCTTCCAATGTCTTAAACATGTCTCTTGCTGTCTTCAACTTAGAGACAATAGGAACGATATGATCTTTGACGGAATCAACCAATATTTTCAGTGCCTTGATATCTTTCTTCACCCACTGCAACTTCTCTTCTTCCTCCTCAGGTTCAGGAACACTGGACTCCACAAACTCACCCAAGTCATTTTCACGCAAGGTAAGCATGATCCTAAATCTCCAAGAGGTGAAGTTTGATGCTCCTTCGAGTCTGTCCTCAATCTTCAAACCGTTCACCATCTTGACAAAGGTAGAGATAGACAAGAATTATAAAGAAGCTATGCTCCACGGGGAAGCGTCCCCTGTGTTTTTATGCCATTTCTCGTACCGGGTATGAAACGGGGATGCGGGGACGGCCAGGAAACGTCCCCTAGCCGTCCCCTTTTGCCCTCCAAGTACCCGGTACTTCCAGGGGACTTTTGGCAAAAGGCAGGGGATGTAGGGTACTTCTAGAAGTACTTGAAACTTCCCAGTCGTCCCTCATCCGTACCGGGTACTTCTAGAAGTACCCTACGGCCCAACAGCAAAAAAAACACATTTTTATAAAAAAATAAATTTTTTTAAAATGAAAAAAAGGCATGGGCGGGCCCACAAGGAACGCCCCATGCCACTTAACCTAATTTATGTCTTATATATGCCCTAAAATGAGAAAAAGCAACTCATTTTTACATTTGGCTTGTGAAGTGAAGGAGAGCAAAAGAAGAGCAGTTGAGTGAAGGATCCCCAGACTAGTCAGTATCGTCAGACTCCAGCCTTACGTTGGGATGTTAATTCCAAATATGCTATGCAGATTGAGGAGAATGCACATGAGGCATTGGTTGGGGTTCCATTGGTTGAGGTAGATCCTTCTATTGACATGGAAACTGACACTAACTTAGACTCGAGCTCTGATGGCGAGGACGATGCTGATTTAGACCTACCTTCTGTTGATTAGGGACCTTGGGCAGCGATATATTTTCTTAGTTTTATGTTTAGCATGTCATTTCATAGTTGAGACTTGGAGCCTTTGGGCATTTTGGTTATAATTATCAGACTTTTATATGATATGTGTGCACATTGATAATGAAAAGCATTTGAATTTTGTTAATTTGTTTGTCGATTCTCATGTGAAATCTCAATTCAAGTCTAATGATATGTATTAAGCTTATACAAATGTCTAGAATGAATGCTTTATCAATGTTATGCTATGAACATTTGAAATTTCTGTATATTTTTAAAAAATTCCCTATTTTTTTATCAGCTGTCCCCTAAAAAATGACCCAAAAGTACCCCCGTACCGAAAACTCGTCCCACTGTACTGGGTACTCCCCGTCCCCGAAACCCCATGGAGCATAGTAAAGAAGAGAATAGGATATCGCTGTATAAACAAATCTGATCACGATCTCCTCAAACCTGCTCTGATACCATGTTAAATTTAGTGATCAGATTAAATACACAGAAAATTAATTCAAAATCAGACACAATAACACAGCAGATACCCTGGGAAAACCCTCCTCTTGAGGGAGAAAAACCCAGCAACAATATATCACTTATATATTGAATCTCAACAAAGAAAGTCTCCTTTTACAATAGGCCAATATGAAGGCCCATATGAGCACCAAAGAAGGATGCAACACAGTCAATTCAAGACAATAATTCGCTGATACAGAATACGGCCACAATAGATATCGAACTGCCTTGACGACTTCACACTTGATGAAGGATAACCAATCTGAAACTAATAACTCGAACTCCTGCTCTTGACTTGAACTCGCATATGAAGAATATGAACTAAATAATGAATGATCACAAGAAGTAAACCATCGAATATATATACAACATTTGAGAGAGGACGTGCCTCTTCAAATGTTCTCAAGTCGGCCTTCACCAAGAGTCGGCCACCAATAAAATGACGCCTTTGTATGGAAGATCGCGCCTAGTAAAGTCGTGTCTCATGGAGTATGGAAGTCGGCCTCAATAAACAAATCATAATCCTTCTTAATAAATGAAGTCGGCCTTAAATAAATTGCATCTTCTTAAGAATACGTGCTTCTTCATTAAATTGCAACATATATATAAATTAGATAGTCAAAGACTATCATCTAATTGGATCAAACACTAGATACAACTCTTTCAAAAAGAACCTTGCTTGTTTATGAAAATGGAAGGTCCCAATAAAGGCTTTATCATGATTTGTTACTCATTTGCACAGAAGAATATGTCCAGATACCCTTTTGGCTTCCAAGTCCTGGTTATGCAAACATACCATGTCTTCCATAATGCCCCCTTTTCTAAATGTGATAATAATAATAATAATAAACAACTAAAATATCAAAAAATACAAAATAAAATATAAAATAAAAGTTTAATTTTATCAAAAGTGAAGGGGCATGTGAAGAATGATGACTATTGAAGGAAAAAGATATATAAGAGAAACCAAACAAGGAGAAGTAACCGCCATATCAAATACATTTTATATGTATCTGAATTTATTTCCTGTGGAGCATAGACTGTGTTGTAACAGGCTGAGGACGAAACCCCTCTAGGCCTGAAAATTAAAGGATGGAAACCCTTTTCTTTTCCTTGCAGAGTTGGTGGATGAAAACCTCTGACTCAAGTAGATTTGAAGTTATTTCCCAAAGGCATCCATTGTATTAAACTGCTGGAGATTTCAAGGTTTGTAAACTAAAAAAAATTGAACAGGACATTACAAATGGTATCAGAGCTGAATCTTGCCAGCTTATGGAAGAGGTCACAGAAAAGTGATGATCGTCCATATTATCTGCAGCTGTTTGAATGTCTGAAGAAGTCACAGTGAAGGAAAGGAATTGCTACACCGAAGGAAGAGTTTGTAGATTTTGTAACCACCAAGCAAAAAGCTCCAGATTCTAATTGCAGCTGAGGATTTGCTATTTGGCTTTGCCAAAAATCTTGGTCATTGGAATCGGCAAAAATGTCTGCCCCCAAAACAAAATTTAAAAGTATATGCTACCGAAAGAAAAAGGAGACTGCAGAAGTTTGCAGGCTGCCGTTGGAGGAGAAAAAGAAAGGGCTCAAATAGATTTGTATGGGCATAGTTTAAAGGAAACGAGCAAACTAATTGACTGTTTTGATTTGATGCACAGAACACTTAGGTAGTTATTTCTGAATGTCAGTATTACTGTTAGCATTCATTGGTTAGAATCTGGATAGACATTTTGTTAGTTTTAGATCAGATTTAACAGAAAGCAGAAAATACAACACATAGAACAATGAACACAGTATTTTACCCTGGGAAAACCCTCCTACTCGAGGGAGAAAAACCCAGCAAAATATTCTCTTATAAATCAGAAGAATAAGTGCAGAAATTGCATACAAAATCAGGCCCTAGAATAGGCCGAGTCTCATACAATAAGTAATGTCACTTCTCCTTGAAGCGAAACTTGAATGCACAAAATGATGACTCTTCTTCTTGAATCGTATCTGCTGCTTAGAATGCGAACCTGCTGCTGAAGAATGCGAATTGGAATGGAAAATGATTTGATGATCAAATGAGAGGACTCTATTCCCTTTAAATAGCAAGCTAGGCGACCTCCTTTCTAGGGCCGACCTAGAAAAATGAAAATTTTGTTTATAATGTGAAGGCCGACCTGCCTTAAATTAATTTTATTTAAGAGAAAATATCTCTCGAAGCTACAAAACACTAACACTCCCTCTTAGCTAGGGAGGTATTTTCAAATATCCTCGTCCTGGAGTCTCTACTTGACGCCCACAATGGCTACACCCATTTGCGGAAAAACATATCTCAGTCTCAGAGATGTACAAGGGCTTGTCATGGAGTCTCTCAACATGACGTCCACAATGGCTACACCCATTTGTGGAAAAACACATCTCAGTTTCAGAGATGTACAAGGGCTTGTCATGGAGTTTCTCAACATGACGTCCACAATGGCTACACCCATTTGTGGAAAAACACATCTCAGTCTCAGAGATGTACAAGGGCTCGTCATGGAGTCTCTCAACATGACGTCCACAATGGCTACACTCATTAGTGGAAAAAACACATCTCAAAGATGTGCAAGGGCTTTCACCTCATATTTCTCCGTCTCAGAGAAATATACATTACAACAAATCTTCATGATGTTGTGACTCCCTCTGGAGTTCCAAGTACCCACATCAACCTCCTGACCTTCTCGTCCAAGATTGCCTCTGTTGGTTTGTCAGACTCCCTCTGAATGTCATTTCCTCCTCTTCGAAGTAACTGATCGCAATGACAATCTGTATAGGTTCTCCTGACGAATGCCAATCACACGAGCTGAATTTAAGCTGGAGTTCTTCGACCATGCAAGAACCTTTACTTCAGAGAAGGTAACCTTGTACCCTTTGTCCTCCAAGGCTGAAATGGAGACAAGGTTCCTTTTGATTCCAAGTACGAACAATACATCACTCAAATGAAGAGGGATACCTAAATCTAGCTGGAAGGTAGTGGCCCTAGCTCCCTTTACGACATAGCTAGCATCATCTCCAATTATCACTTGCAAGTTAGACTCTTTCTCTACTAATTTTGTAAGATGCTCTCTGTAGCCTGTGATGTGACGTGAAGCACCACTATCTATCAACCAAGTATCATTGTCAGATTGTATATTACTTGAAAGAGCGTAGATGAATAGGAAACCTTTTGAATCGACTTTAGAACTGGGCTCCTTGTGAGATGTCTCTATGTCAATTTCTGCAGTAGAGACATGTTGCGTTGACTTTAATTTGCAATCTCGGGCATAGTGTCCATACTTGTCGCAACTGTAACACTGAATATGAGAGAGATCCTTCTTTTTCGATTCTGGAACAGAATCTGATTTTCTATCTCTAGTCCTCTTTCTTCCTTTGCCTCTTTCTCTAGTAGTATGTGCAGCAAGAACTTGATTTTCTACATCATGAGTGTTTTGCCCAATTCCTCTTGCTGCCAATCTGGTTTCTTCTTGAATATAGTCAGCTCGAAGACGATCAAACTTGGGCAACTTGGATCTCCCATTGATGCTTTGAATAAAAGGTTCCCAAGATTGGGGAAGACCATTTAGTGCCAACATAACAAGATCTCTGTTTGCAATTATATCCCCAATAGTGCTCAACTGATCTCTCAAATCAGAAATCTTCATAAAGAATGAGATGACTGAATCTTCTTTAGCCATTTTTACATGATGAAGCTGTTGTTTCAAAGCAAGGGCTCTACTGGTATTTTTGATCTCATACAATCCTTTTAGAGTATCAAACATTTCTTTAGCTGTCTTCATCTTGGAGATGATCAGTACTAGGTGATCCATCACGGAGTCTATCATGATCTTTCTAGCCTTCGTGCCATTTTTCTTCCACTGGATTTTCTTTGTGTCTTCAGACGGCTCAGGTATGTCATTTTCTACGAATTCTAGAAGATCATTCTCCTCTAATGCAATGAGTACCCTGGGTTTCCAAGAGTTGAAGTTTGAAGCTCCATCAAGCCTATCTTCTACCTTGACACCAGTCACCATCTTTTTTTTTTGAGAACCCTAGGTTTTTGCAATAATTCAGCTTCAAGGTCTGCCCTAGTTCACCTTCAAGATCTGCCCTTAGGTCTGCAATAATTCACCTCTTTAGATCTGCAATAATTCGCTTTCAAGGTCTGCCTTTAGGTCTGCTCCGATTGGGAATGACATTCAATGAAGAATGCTTAAACAAATCTGATCAGATCTTTTCTAAACCCGCTCTGATACCATGTTAGTTTGAGACCAGATTTAACAGAAAGCAGAAAATACAACACATAGAACAATGAACACAGTATTTTACCCTGGGAAAACCCTCCTACTCAAGGGAGAAAAACCCAACAAAATATTCTCTTATAAATTAGAAGAATAAGTGCAGAAATTGCATACAAAATCAGGCTCTAGAATAGGCCGAGTCTCATACAATAAGTAATGTCACTTCTCCTTGAAGCGAAACTTGAATGCACAAAATGATGACACTTCTTCTTGAATCGTATCTGCTGCTTAGAATGCAAACCTGCTGCTGAAGAATGTGAATTGGAATGGAAAATGATTTGATGATCAAATGAGAGGACTCTATCCCCTTTAAATAGCAAGCTAGGCAACCTCTTTTCTAGGGCCGACCTAGAAAAATACAAATTTTGTTTATAATGTGAAGGCCGACCTGCCTTAAATTAATTTTATTTAAGAGAAAATATCTCCCGAAGCTACAAAACACTAACACATTTTACATTGCTGGTGGGTCTAACCAGGAATCTCTATTAAGTTGTCAAATTACTATGAATTTTTGATTGGGGGCATTAAAATGGTATCAATCTAACTCTGTGAAAAAGAAGTCAATCCTCTGATGCAAAAAAAAAACTCATTCCATATAAGTGACAAGACAAGTGAATAGGGCAGATAGAGATAGAAAAACAACTTTGGGGATAGTTCTTTCAAATAAGTTTGAAAAGAAGATAGATACAACGATAGACATGTTGGGTCAATGCTCCACTTGCAGTAGAATAATATGATGTTTGCAGAAAGTAGTTCAATAGCACACGAAGAACGTTTATTGGATTTGATGATAAACCTCTACCTACCACTTTCATTCGTAGAGAAGAACAAAAGTCCAAACCAAGGGTCATCAAAAGAAACCAGATTCAAAATTCGCATTGCTAGGCTGCTATAATAAATGAACATGAATCAAATTCTAATTCAGGTTACTCTGAAATGGCTTCCAAAGGCAATACTAATGGTCAAACAAAACAATTTGTTAGCTGGGAAGATGATCATAGGTGTTAATGTCAGATCAGGTAATGCAATTGTTGGGCTTGATAGGAACAGATATGGCGAGGTTGATTCTTCTTGCTTTGGAGATGGCAACCTAATTGGTCATATTTAGGGTAGCACTTTTGGTGTGCAATGCAACAGTAATACAGAAGCCAACAATTCACCAAAATTTTCAGTTATGAATCCAGTGCTGGTACCAAACAAGTGATAAAAGAGGAGTGCATTCATATTGCAGGAAGTATATTTGATGGATTTGGCGATAACTATAATTTCACAAGCCTGTTCATGAAATGCAATGATGATAGTAGCAGGAAAAGTGAATCAAAATTTCCCATACAATTCAATATTCATACAGATGTTGACAGCCCAATAGACAAATCTCTGTTTGAGATTAGTATAAATTCTAAATTTGATGAAGGTGAGGATGTTCAGTGCTGGTTTAATCAAGTGGTAAAAGAGGAGTGCATTCATATTGCAGGAAGTATATTTGATGGATTTGGTGATGACTATAATTTCACAAGCCTGTTTGCGAAATGTAAGGATGATAGTAGCAGGAGAAGTGAATCAAAATTTCCCATACAATTCAATATTCAGACAGATGTTGACAGCCCAGTAGACAAATCTCTGTTTGAGATTAGTATAAATTCTAAATTTGATGAAGGTGAGGATATCCATACTTTAGCTGGTGGAAAGGATGGTTCTGCTTATGAAACTCATGGCGACCATTTCGGAGAGCAATATATAGAATCAAGTCCACTATTTCTGGATTAAAATTGTGTCAATTTTTTACATCAACGTTTCGGATCATACTCCATGATCCATCAATATATGGAATCAAGTCCACTATTTCTGGATTAAAACTGTGTCAATTTTTTACATCAACGTTTTGGATCATACTCCATGATCCATCATCAGGATGATATGATGCTTGCATATCATCCTGATGATGGATCATGGAGTATGATCCAAAACGTTTTAAAAGAAATAGTGGACTTGATTATCATGGACTGTGGAAACTTGATGCTTTTAATATATAGAATTTGAGAATACAACAAATGGGATTACTAGAACAAGCAATGAATTTTATGATGACCACCCAATGGATCCTGAGTTAACCAATGAAATGAGAGAAGAATTCTGTGATATTTCTGGAAAATCTTTGATCGTATCAGTTACAGAATGTGAGAACCTCAAAAGTTGACCAAAAAGATATTAAATCATTTCAGAAAAGAACGTTGCATTTAAGGTCGTAGATGTGTGTCATGCCTTTAATCCTCATCTTAATAAATGGAAAGCTTACTTTCCTGCTTTGATTCAAAGAGATATCCATGAAACTGTGCGAAGGTTAAACTGTGTGAAGGTTGGGCCAACCCAATTAGTTCTTTGCAGATACAGTTGATGCCAAAAAAGAAATTGATCTTTAGATTGATGATTCCTTTACTTGGTTTCAAACTATGCTATTGCAAGATTTCTTTTTGTTTATTCTTACTGAGGATGAAAGAAAACTTATCTTAAATTACGGACCTTGCTAGTTTCTAACAAGTACATAAGCCAGAAGAATACTGAACAATAAATTGTCCTCGTACTTCAAAGGATGGTAACAACCTTATGACATTAAAGGACTATATTGGCAGCTTGGTTGAGGCAAGTATAGCAGCAACAACACTTCAGGCTTGAGGACAAGCAATCTTGGGAAGGGCAGATTTAATGTCCCTTTTCAAAATGGGATAATAATAAAAAATTGAAATATCAAAAAATAAAATATAAAATATAATATAGTTATAAATATAAAACCAAAGTTTAATTATATAAAAAATTAAGGGCATGTGAAGAATCATGACTATTGAAGGAAAAAAAGATACATAAGAGAAACCAAACAAGGAGAAGTAACCCCTCCCTGACTTAAGCAGATTTGAAGTTATTTCCCAAAGGCATCCATTGTATTAAACTACAGACTTCAAGGAAAATTAAAGAAAATTGAACGGGACATTACATCTGCCACAACTTCTTGCTTAGTTGTCAAACATGATCTCTCTTTGCAGTGATATAGAAACAATTTCTATGTAAGGTTGCCACTCATCCATCTTTTTGTCTTTGCAACCTTCATTGCTCAAACTATCAATTTCACTTTTGACACAAAATCATTTTCCTTTCTTTCTATGTGATGGTCTTGATATTCATTGGAGGTCCCTTTTGTTGTCCACAAGAATCTTCTAGGGCAGATCCTCTAAAGTACATTTCCAAGAATTATCTCATAGTATATTTGCTTTGAATTATAATGATCACTTATAAATTAATTAGCTCCGATTAACCTTGATTAGAATATTGAGACTGTTGGGATCTTGGGGAATTCTTAGGATTATATGAATTGCTTGTCCGTGTTACAAATGGATTAGATTAATGTTGTGTTGATGCTTGATTGCATTAGTATGTTGTTGTCTATAGATTGAGGATGGTCCATTGAACCATGGGGATGTGTCCCCTCTAAAATCTCGACGTTTTTGGGGACACTAGGGAGACGTCCCGTCACGGCCCTGTCCCCACCACCAAAACATAGGGGACGTTGTTGGGACGACAGGGATGCCGGGACGTCCCTGAGACGTCTCCGGGACGGCCAGGCATCGCTCAATCGTCTTGGGGATGCCGGGAAGACTCTCGTGCCTTTCAACAAAAAAGGCAAGGGAAAATTTAAAAATCTTTAATTTTTTCTCAAAACCAGAGCCCAGGGCCGAACTCTAATGGCCAAGGGGCGCCACCAATGCCTCATAAACTCTATAAAACACTCCAAATTCCTCAATTTTATTCACAATCTCATTTCAACAGCTAAGTTGAAGAGGAGCAAAAGATTGAAGGAGTGAAATAGTGTGATTGAAGTGTTGCAAGTGCAAGAGGGGTGAGAAGGAGCAAGAAGAAGAGGGATTCTACACCAAGTTGGAAGGATTTTTCAAGCTAAGGTAGGATTTTGTGATTGTTTTTATTATCTTTTTTGTTTTTTTATCGGTTTCATTTTCAAATTTTTAATTTTATTCATAATTTCATAGACATGGCTGCAAGTGCATACAATGATTTATTGCAATGTTCATTGTTCATATTTTCATCAAGATTCAACATTGATTTTTTTTTTTTTCAAGTTTGTCAAACTAGGCTGAAACTTTTGTGTATCCTCTACTTCTACGCTTCGTGCGACTGGAAGGAAGAAAAACAAAAGAGAAATCCTTGGTTGACAAATATTAAGAACAATGATTTTTATCTGTGTATCCTCTACTTTTGTGCTTCGTGTGATTTGAAGTAAGAAAAAAATGTGTCTTAATCCTTTCCATTATGTTGCATGCATAGTTTGACTTTGAATTTTAATTTTATAATTATAAACTTTTATATTGTTTATTGCAGTGTCACAATGAGTTCTCATGACATGAGTGAGGATGTGGTTGAGGTTCACCTTGAAAGTACCGAATCTGATTATGCACCTGATGTTGGAGATTGAGAGGGGTGACTATGACGAAATCCAAACCACTAGTTCCATGGTGAGTGCAGTTAAAAGTATTAATTGCCCCTCCACATTATTGGTGGAGTATGCTAAGGGTCCTTTTGATCGTAAGTCTCTTTTGAAACAATTTGCAACAAAATCATCGATCAAGCTTGGGACATCTAGAGGCACAAGGCTGTGGAAGTACCACTTTTGTGGCCTTGAATTTTTTGGCAGCATTACAAGAGTTAATACCCTTCTCCTTCATATCCGAGGAAAAGGGTGTGGAAGCATGTAAGTTTTTGGGGAGACTGACAAATCTGAAATATATAGTTGAGATATATAAGCTATGGGGTGTTAGTGAAGACAATGCAGTTACACCTGTATCTGCCACTTTGTCTCATAGGCCATAGGGTCATCAGGGCTAGCCACACGATTCTACTTCTACTTTGCAAAGGCAAGTTGCAAGTTGCACATATGCCCTTGTAGTAGAGGTTAGGGGGAAACACAAGTTGACAAGTGATTTTGATAACTCAATAGCTGAATTAGTCAATGTGCAGTTGAAGAATGATAGAGATGATGCCATTGGAAAATTCTTCTTTGCCAATGGCATTCCGTTCAATGTGGCTCGATCTCCTTGTTATAAGGAGATGATGTTGATGGTACAGAGGGAAGGACCATCATATGTGCCACCAGGGGAGACAAAATTGAGGACCACAATCTTGGATAAGAACTATTCCAAGATAAATATGTTAATGGAGAAAATAAATGAATGTTGGGTGCAAAGTGGATGTAGTATAGTCATGGATGGGTGGATGGACATTAGACATCTTCCACTCATCAATATCATGGTTACATGTACACGAGGCCCATATTTTCTTAAGTTAGTTGATTGTTCAAGACATTGGAAAGATGACGAATTTCAGTTTCAGTTCCTTAAGGATGCTATTGAGGAAGGTGGGCCACAAAATGTGTTCTAAGTAGTGACAAATGCAACCCATGTGTGCTAAGTTGCAGGGAAATTGATTGAGACAACTTATAGACATATTTGGACTCCTTGTGTGCATGCCATGAATAATGCACTCAAGGACATGGCAAAGATTGATTGGATCAAAGCAGTGAACAAATGATGCTAGAGATGTGCAAATGTTTATCTGCAACCACCACACTTCACATGCACTCTTTAGGAGCTTCTCTAGGGAGTTCTTGAAACCTATCGAGACTAGATATGCATCCTATTTCTTTCTCTTGGAGAGAATGCTTGAGTTGCAAGAGGCATTGCAACTAATGGTTATTATAGCAGAATGGAATCAGTGTCTTGAGTCCAAGATAGAGTAGGGGAAGAGAGTGAAGGATGTAGTGAAGTGTGATGTTTTTTGGGGTGATGCAAAATATATAGTCTGCATAATTACTCTAGTCTTCCAGGTGATTAGATATGGGGATGCCAATGCGCCTAACCTTGGAGAGGTGTATGAGTCATTGATAGTGCGCTTGACCAAATGAGGGTGGTTGTGCGAGAGGACCCCACATTAGCATTCTACAATGACCACATTCAACCAATCATTCATCGAAGATGAGAAACTCAACACTCACTTGCACATGGCTGCCTATGCATTGAACCTCAAGTGGTACAAGCAAAGGACTAGTAGAGTTACACCTATATAGGATGTTGAGGTGAAGGAAAGGTTCTTTAGGGCCATCGAAAAGATGTATGGTCTTGTATAGGCCGACATCATTCGTACTAAGTGGGAAAAATTTGCCACTCTTTATTTTGAGGCGGCCAAGATGGATATGGCAACTATAGCACATTGGGGCCCTATTTGTAGTGGAATGGCCATGGATTGATTTCTTTGACTACCTCTCTAGCCATTCGATTGCTATCTCAAGTTTCTACTTTTTCAGCTGTTGAGAGGAACCGGTCTACTTATAACTTCATCCACTCTCTTAAGAGGAACAAACTTACCTCTAGGAGAGCAGAGAAGCTTGTGGTTGTACATAGTGCTTTGCGTCTCATTGACCGCAAGACACTTGTGTACAAAGAGAGTCCAGCATCACGGTGGGATGTAGAGCCAGAGGAGCTAGCACAAATTGATGAGGATGCTACAGTTACATAGGCAGGGCTGGTTGGTATTAGTTTGGTGGAGCTTGACCATGTGTTCGCTTCTAGCAGTTTCAGTGATGAGGGGTTTGGGGATGATTAGAGGCCTCACTTCACTCCATTTTGTTATTTTGACATCATTGTAATCACCATTAAGAAATCCTGAATATAAATTTCGATTTTGACTTTTTCATTGTTCAAACTTCAATGTTATTGTTAATTCAAATTTTTAAGATCTTAAGTAGTATCAATAGTATTTCAGTATTTTTAGTTTTTACTAATTTTCCAAAGTTTCATTTGTAAAATCAACATTGTAATTCTTATACATCTTTTTATAACTATTTTTTCAAGTACTATATGTATATCAGGGCTGCCCTCCCCCCCCTCACCATCCCCAAACTTAGGCCCTTGGTACCCCCGTCCTCGAAATCTGTCCTTGCATCCCTCCGTCTCCTCGTCAGGAAACTTTGTGGAACATTGCGGTGATCAGAAGCATGATTGGAGAGGTTGTATGCTGTTGTCTATAATCTTTTTTGGAGAGGGGTAACTGCTTTTGATCCAGAGCTATGAACCAGTGAGGTCACAAACGAGATACTTCATCCCCAACATAAATGTTCAGCAATAACACCCCAGTGGGGTTTGAACCTTGGTGTCAAGAACCACAACACCACAATTTAACCATCAGACTATGCCAATATTGGCTGCTGTAGTCTGTAGATTGATAAAGGTGTAAAGTAGACTTATTGTTCCTTCCTATTTGCTGCTAAAAGAATTGTAACAACAAACATAACTCTAATTTGGATCACACAGTTTTAAGGTTTTTAATATTCTAGTTTATCCTGAGGGTTAATTTCTCAACACCATGCCTGCAGGCTGAGTTAATACATCTAACAACCATGTGAGGGTTTTACATGAGAGCTGTAATGATGATTAAATTAATGTGGAGAGATCCCATATCATTGTCATTGTGCTACATCTGGGAATATCTAGAGCAGCATTCAGAAAGAACGACACCAATATTATTGTCATTGTTTTAAATCCCAGTCAGTGTTAACTAACAAAACTGGAAGAAAAACAGTGGGGGTATGAGATTTTGGGGACAGCAAAGTTTTCCTAAATTTTGGGGACGGTAGGGGGATGATGGGGGGACCCGGACAGCTATTAAATTAACATAAACAAGCTAAAAGTGGATGCAGTTCTAAAAATTAAATACATTGTGCTGCATTTGCAATGACAATTGTCGTCCTTTTTGGGTTTTGAGGGGTTTTAAGCATTTAGGGAAAAGCTATATTATAAAATTTTTATACATCAAATGGGGCAAGCTGTCCTTTCCTGAAAAGGGGGGGAGAGGAAGCTGTTCTGTCCTGAAAAAAGGGGGCATCTCCTTTAAGTCCTCAAGTCCATGGGATGTTTGGGATGGCACCCACACCCTCAGGGAGGCATCCCCATGGAACACTGGAAAAAGCAATGATGTGAATTTCAAAAATCAAAATTTATTTCATTTATTCAGCTCCAACCATATTCCAACTACAAGAAAATTTGTGAAAATTAAAGCTAGTGTCTCATCATTTATGCATAACATCGTTTTTTCTTTTATCATTCTCCTTTGCTTGATTTGAACATGAAAATCACTACTGAATGCTTAAAGAGAAAATTTCAGCAAGGCTATTCCACTTTGGCAGTTTCCGATTAGTGAAAAGGATGAATATAAACCATATTGTTGCAGAAATTGGGGAAAAATTGCAAGTAAGACTGAACCGGTTTTGACTGAAAATTGCAGGTTTTTGAATGAAACAATTTTTTTGGAAAGAGATTAGATCACAAGTTCTAATTTAATGGCAAATTTATCCAATTTTATGCCCTTTTTTGATTGTGTTGATTTTTTTCTTTTTTTTTGGAACCCTAACCCTAACCCTAATCCTAATTTTTTCTTTTTTCTTATTGAAAACCCTAACCTTTTTCTGTTTTGGGAAACTTTAACTCCAACCCAAAAATTTCCCAATTATATTACATTTTTTTTCGAAAATCTTTTCTTTTGGTTTGCCAATTTATTCCCAAAAACTTTTTTTGCTACTATGGTTCATATGATTAGGGGTCTCAGTTTGACTGCTTTCCATGTTCATTCATCCAAGTTGGCACCAAAGCTGCAAAGCTACCATCTACCAAGTTGATGTTTTTGAAATGATGGGTGTAATTACTAGTGACAGTAGGGAATGTTAACTGTAACTGAGAATTCAGTCAGAAGTAAAGTTTGCAATCTCCAAAAGTTCTAAATGAAGTTGATTCATCTTGATAGGAGGTATATGATTAGACCTGAGTAGCATTCTATTATTGATTGTATAATGTGTGATTTCTCAAGATTCATTAAAGACATGTTATTTCACAGTTCATGTAATGCATTGTAAAACTTATGGCAGAAAACTTCTCAAGAACCTTTAGTCTACAGTTGGGAGCTTTATATTCTGCCTTGTTGCTTTCTTGATCAGCACTATACATTCGTGCAAATGAATTGGTTCTGATGGATTCCAATCACAACTCCCTCCATTTGAGTATGGATGATGCCTTGCTTCTCCATCAAAGCTGACCACCAAAACAGTTGGTGTGACTGGCCGAATTGCTTCCTTTTGGTTCTGGTATTGAAGGACATGACATTTTTAGTAAATTGCATTATGGTTGGCAGACCTATTTCTCCTTGTCTTGAATATTTCATCCTGGTTTCTTGTGAATGCTCCAACTAGACAGATTTAATTCAAAATACATTGTAGAGGTTTTAAGTTTGATTGGACTATTCTCCTGTCTTATGTAAGCTGGATTCTCCAGACTGTAAAGAATCTATAGCCTATAACCTTTATTGTGATTAATCATCTTGATCCCTAGTGCCCAAGGCAATGGCAATGCATGAATGGAAGTAAGTTGGTTTCACTTTCTTGTAATTGTGCTACATGCTAGAAAGGCAGTCCTTAAGTTTGATATATTTTCCAACTATATATGTTATATTAGTAAAATCACACGATGGAATCCTTTTGGTGAGGTTGGGGACAATTTTATCATTCTAGATACTGCCACCAAGCGTGTTCAATTTTTGTTTTTCCCTTATTGGCCTAAGCAATGATCTTTTTCCTGTATCCTTATGAGTATAGGAATCCATTGCGATGAATGAGTTTTGTCTATATAAATTATTAGCTGGTGGTTTATTTTCGTTGCCTTGTTTTGAAGTAAAATCTCTTTGGGTATGGCCCAGTTAACTCTTGTTGTGTCTGCAGGAAATACGTGAGTTACAAGAGCTGCAGCGGACCTTTTTCACTTTTCTACATGCAGTGACATCAAATGACCTATCCGCAGTTTTTCTTGTCCCAAAAAATTCTGGATATTTGAATGACATAATCCAGTTACTTATATCTGCTGCTTGCTTTCACAAGGACATTCTTGTGAGGAAGGTATATAAGACTGTTCAAGGAACATACCATTGAAGGGCCTATCTGTTCTATTTTCATTTGATCATTCTGCAATACTGAAATATATGCTTATCATATATAATAGATATGTTCTCTAAATCTTCCATTCTTGCAGTCTTGTGTACAGGTTTTCGTTAAGTTAATTAAGAATTGGTGCACCAGGTCTAATGAGGAAGAGAAGGTGAGATAAATCCATTTATTTTCTAATATTTTATCAAATCTCTAGGTCTCCTTTTGGCAATTGTTATACAGTGATGATATACATTGTATTTTGCTACATTATGGTCTTCTGCTGATTATTCAAGGTATTTTCATCTCTCTATGGCAGGTACCTGGTTTTCGAAACTTTATCATACAAAATTTTGCACCAACATGTTGTTTCTACAGTGTTCTTGATAACACATTTGACTTTCGTGATGCACATACTGTAAGTTTATTTTCTGGCTATAAGTCTATGTCAACAATACAGATCTGATTCATGTTTAATTGGTCTTCTGATAAATCTAGTTATACCATTGATCATCTGAATACATATGGTGTTATAAATGCCAGTGCCTTGATTGTGAATTTTAATATTTTACATAACAAAAAAAGATTAATACATTGTCAATATCATAAAATTGAAAAATTATATTGGATTGTTATTTGCTACCAATCAGTAGGAGTAGTACTAGAACTGTAATTTTTAGTTTAGCCATGTACAACCATTTTCATCAACCAGCACAGAATTAGGGCCCAACTACTATGTTTGGATTCCATTAATGGGAAGTTTCAGCGATGCCTCATACAAGGGCAGTGTAGAAGGGAGATTTTATCTGAGCTATAATATGCAGCCAAATCACAGAGCACAATAGCACAAGTGTCATAATGTATGCTTACAAAAGCATTTTCTTTATGTTTATGTCTGATACAGGTTCATATAAATTGTTGGAAAAGTATCCTTAACAGAATTGGGTCAAGTCTGATATTGATCG
The DNA here is from genome assembly GCA_007258455.2 of Sequoia sempervirens. Classification (NCBI taxonomy): domain Eukaryota; kingdom Viridiplantae; phylum Streptophyta; class Pinopsida; order Cupressales; family Cupressaceae; genus Sequoia; species Sequoia sempervirens. The sequence continues at coordinate 222,354,498 of VDFB02256132.1, read as the reverse complement.
AGTATCACTTTTGTTTGTATTCTGTTACAAATATCAGGTTTCATATGGTAACGCCTTATCGTTAGCTTTCGAGTTAGTATGCTGCCATAGCATAGCTTTTGCCATTTGGGACACTACGCTAATTGTTATCATAACACTATGAAAAATCCCGATGTGATGATCTGGTTTTGATCATAATAAATCAAATCTCCTTTTGGTAGTTTATATATGATGTTTTGTGATCTATAGGATCCCAGAGAAAGCTAGCTAATGAGTCCAGGGGCAGCTAATACTAAGTATTAACAGAACGAGACAGAAGGCAACCTTGATGCATTTATGACATTTTGCAGAAAAAAGAGCAGTATGGCTAAAGATATTCAAATTCAGATACAAAATTTGAACCCAGTTCATAAATGAAAATAAACATTTAGGTAGGTTTCTTTAAGTTTCATGACAACAAAAGTTATTTCTGGATTTTGGGGATGCAAGTTTATAAAATGTAGGCACATATGCCTACACGCTTTACATATTTAAAATATCAAAATTAGTTTCATTATCTCACGTGACAATGAAAATTAGAAAACAAAATAGTTCATAGTAACCATGATTTGTCTGAAGCCAACAGATCAAAATGTCAAATTGTTTTAACAGTGATTTTTTTAGTGGTTAATATTCGCCAATTGGCTAATAGTTGAAATTTGGGAATCCAAAATTGGCTAAAAGTTCGAGCTATAATGTGTGGCTTGAATCACCACATTTTTAAATTTTTTTATTATGGTCTTATTTAAATTGCCAAAGAATTTATTTTATTAAAAAATTTAACTCAAAAAATTGCCACAATATTCGATACATGATTACATTTGATTCACCTAAATTTTATAAATTATAGTAGAAATCTATATTTTCTGTTTTCACCAATAGTATGTTATAATTATTAGTTGCTTTAGGACTATATTTCTAATCTTTAGTTTCCACCATTAGTTTATAATATAATCTAATGGCTCTCGTTGTATTTCATGAGGTAAAATGTAACCACGATCTATAATGCTCATTGGGCCCATAATTTCAAGTCTCATGAGCATTATAGATTATAGGTACATTTTACCTCATGGAGTACAATGAGGGTCATTAGATCAATGATCGAAAATAAATTTCAAGCCCCATGATAATTACAGATCGTGGGTACATTTTACCTTGCAAAATATAATGAGGCTCATTATATTATATTTTAAAACAATGGTGGCAAGTAAATATTATAGTCTACCCCTCAAACCCATCAATATTTTCCACCTTGGGGCCCCTACTTTTCCATGAGAAATATTTTTAGATTGGATGGATTTTCAAGATTCGCCAAAATTTTCTAGATAATTTTAGTGATGAAAAAAAAATCTCCAATAAAATTAATTATTTTTTATAAAAAAAAAAATATTTGCCAATAGAAATTAATATTTTTTCTTTAAAAAATGAAAGATTCGCCAAGATTTTATATCTTTTTTTGAGGGGGGTTTCTTAAAGTTATCACTAATTGTTTAGCTACATGAACAGAGCAGCAATTCAATAATCAAACTCATCATCAGATGAATATCCCTTGAGCCACAAAAGATCCTTGTCACTATTGAACTTTTTTCCTCCAATGGATTCTTAACCAATACTGGCTGCATTTTCTTATACACATTAACCTGCCTAGGCTCCACGTGATATTTTGGTCCTGTGTCTGCCTTGTACTCACTCAGCTGTCTTTCAATCCATGAGGTGCAAGGCATTATGTTCATTGACATCCTTTTCTGCTCTCTTAGAGGCAAGCTTGTTCCTCAATAGAATGCATAAAGCTACAATTGGACAGCTTTTTCTCAGCAGCAAAGGCTTTAGCATAACTAACTCCCATGTGGCTGACACCATCATCTTAGTTCCTCTTCCTCTAGAGTGAGCCTTTGCTCTATTACTATAGCCTGTGAGACTAGTAAATGAAGTCAAATCATCTCTATTTTTTTCAGCTTCCTCTTTAGTATACACTTTCTTAAGGGCCTTCATGAAGCTCTTCCTCTCCTCATCAATAAGAATAAAATCCAAGCTTCTTTATTTGCCACAAAGAATCAATTGCACGTGACCCTTCTTAGAGAAGGCTATTCAACTTTTCTAACCTTTGTAGAACAATTGGTTAAATATGATAGAATATGCCAAGTGGGGGTCGCTCTTACAAATTACATCTATTAAATATTGACTATCTTATCTCTGCCAGGTTAAGATTCCCCATATATAAAAATGGTAAAATCATGGGATACAAAGAATACAGTGAATCTTACATCTTTCCCAAAATTAATCCCTTACAATTGTCTCCTTCATCCTATTGCTCTAAATTGTCTTCTACTCCTCTCACCTAGTCCATTGTGTCATGTTCATAAGTTGCAAGGGCTCCTTTAACTGAAGCTTTCTCTGCAATAAAATGAAAGTATATGCAAATGTACTCTGAATTGGTGTACGGAATCCTCATTGAAAAAGACCAAAACATTGGCAATGAGGTGTGGTGGTTGCAAATAAACGTCTACACCTCTCTAGCACTTTATACCACCTGTTTGACAGTTAACCCTTTCACTTTTTGTAATAGCTTTAACTTAATAGTGTATTTTTCGTTGCATGCACACATGGGGTGCAATAGATGTGCCTATAGGTTGCCTTAGTCAACTGTCCTGCTGCTTTGCACAAATAAGCTATATTTATAACTTACCCACAAACCATTGACAGGTTCAACCTCCTCTCTGTCCTTAAAGTCTAGAGCTGAAAATCAGGATGAGTGTGCTTTCTAGAACAATCAGCAAAACCTAAGGAAATAAGATTTTCTCAAATTTTATTATAAGATTGTTTTCTGAGGTGATGACCAAAACTTCAGTTTGCAGATATCCATTTATTTAGTCTTTAAGATTTATGTATGATTATTAATTTTTTTGTTGATTTGCCTCAGGTAAGATCATATTACTTATTATTCTATAATGCAATGTGGCAGATTACTCTGTTTGGTGAAATTGTTGTTGCACAGAAGGTAATTTATGAAAAATGTGGGGATGATTTTTTGGTTCACCTAGCAACGAATATATTCCCAGCTACTCAATGCCCTCAGGATCTAGCTGAGCAGTACTGCATTGAGCTACAGGTAACAACAGAGTATTGTGCTTTTCAAAATTTTAGAAGATTTGTTGCTAATTGCTGTCATTTGTGTACAAGTAGATTTTTAATTGCCTGAAAGGGTAACATATATTTGTTGCACTCTCTTGAGATGCTGATTTTTTCTCGCAACCGTGTTTGCAGCGTAGCGATGTAAAGGTTCTTAAAGACATTTACAAGTCACTTGTTGAAAGATTGAGAGTGCAGCGGAATGGTAGCATGGCCTTTAGATAACAGCGGGATATTGCTAAAGTGGGGAACGATTAAGTACATCTAGGACTGATCCAGCTAACACAAGTTTTGACATCAGATGGCTTTTGCTTTGACTTCTCTTTGTTATGAATGTTTGTTTAGCTAATCAACATATGCCTGGAGGGTCCAAACTACCATGCTTGCCTAAATATGTTTTGGATCGTGAGTGTGTTCTGTTTCTTACCTAAAGACATGGTTGAAGAGACAACAGAAACTCAATTGCATTTCTGTTCAAAGAATTTGATTACCAATGGTAGTTGTCTAAATCAACTTCTTATTTGCTGCTAATTCCATGATAATGTAAATCAAGCCTGTGCTCAATGCAACTGATATTTATAAAGCCAAGTTTGTGTATTTGCAGGTACCATGGCTAAGAGCAGACTTCCAAATGAAGGTTTCGAAAAGCTTTTAGCTGGAGTTAGCTGCCTCCGATTTTTTGATACCATTTTGCTGTTTGACAGGCATGCCTTTTTGACATACTAGCGTGAGTGTTGTCCTACGTACTTTAATTCCTTAAAAATGCCCCTTCAATCTTTCTACAGGTACGTTAAAACAATATTCAATGAGATCCTTAAGTTTCTCCACTTCATTTAAAGCATATACCTGTACATATATTTTTCAGAAGGAATCATGTTCAAGCAGTATATCAATAATTCCAAGGATCATTAATACCTAGTGAATTGGAGGAGGGCCAAGTTGGAAATTTTGGTTATTTCAAAGTTATAATCAGTACAGGGGTGAATCTGTTACAGATGTTTTTCACATTGAGGGTTGCTCCGGAATCAGTCCAGACCATTTCCAATTCAAATATCCCTTTTTTAAAATATTCATTAATAATTCTGCCAGAATTTGGGTCAGAATTCATTCCAGATATATTGCATTTGGGCCAAAGCAGCTAATAGTTGTTTTAACCTACTTATTTGTATCAAAGGTGCCCCCATTCAGTGGGATGGATGTAATAAATTCCAGATATGTCTATATTCTTTAATATGAATTGTGGCTCAATACTTTAGATAAAAGATGGTATACGTATTTACAGTTTTTGAAGCTAGTGTATAATGAGTTTGGAGATTCAGAAAATGTTACTTCAGAGAGCTCTTGGTTTTTTAATATTTTATACTGCCCCTAGTTGGGAGTTCCCTTTTTGTTTTTAGTGGCATTATGTAAGTATGCTGGCTGTGCAGTTTCTTGGCTTAGTTCGTTCAGACTTTGTTATTATGGAAATCGATATCATATTCAGTCAAACTGTTTATTCACTATTTTTGGGATGGATGGCTGAGGATTGAGTTGGGTACGAATCAACAATTTGCCATACATAATAATTTCTGAGTCTGAATGTAGATAGAAAATGGCATTCACATTAATGACAATTTGATGAATGTATTGAAACTAGATACTAGCATGCAAATTAAAACAGTGACTGCACATTTACTTATCCATTCCTATCACACTAGAGATGAAAAAACATATTTACATTGTAAAACATTCAACAGTGGGCTCTTTCATTAGTTGTTGCCAACTAGAAACATGGATGCCACGTTTTTGTTAAGTTGATTGCATGATCAACCAATGAAGGCCAAAGCATAACATTTCTAATTTTAGATTTTTAGTCAGACAGCTGGAGTACACAATTAGAGCATTAGAAAGCAGCAGCTAAGTTCAATTTTTTTTTGGGTTTATTGAAATCATTAAAAAAATTTGGGACTTCAAAACTCTAGAAAGTATGCCCTTTTTAAAAAAATATGTATTATAAATGTCTACCAAGATACATCTATTAGGTTGTGATAGTAGGGGATTAGAAGATATAGTGGAGGAAAACTAAGATAAAAAAGATTTTGAAATAAGGGGACTAGAAGATATAGTGGAGCATTAGAAGAAATAGTAGAGGAAAATTAAGATAATTTTTTTTTTGAAATAAGTGGTCCCATAATAAGGATAGTCAACTAGATTAGTCGAAAGAAGGTAAGATGTTAAAGTCAAACACAAGTATATAGGTACTCAACTCTGGTTATGGGTGCTTTGTCGTTAAACTCCTAACTGGTTTAGGACTTGCAACAATGGTAGGAATTCTAGAAAAAGATAAGATTAAGATTTTTTTAAAAAGGATCTAAAAGACGAATGACACAAAATTACTCATCTTATTTCTAGTGGAAGTGGAAAGTTCTCATCGAGACACCATGAAACTCTTAATTTGGTAGGTCAAGAGGCTTTAATGTGATTAAGAAAATTAAAATTAATTAAAGTAGTCATTTTTAGTAGTCAAAAGCCTTAGAAACAATAAAAAATATATGATACATTGAAACCACTAATTTCGAATAGGGGCAATTTCAAAATTGAAATAGTGATTTCTTAATCGTCGACTGTTGAAAACTAAGTTTTATCTCGATGTTAGAAATATAGACTTTGAAGTGAATAGTCCAACATTTTGCTTTCTAGATATGCTCTTAGCACCTCTTAATGCATTAGGTCATCCCAACATTTAGTTATAAATAAATTAGAGTTGGATTCTATAACGTGAAGTAGATTTGAGTGTTCTAGATAATTAATAAGTAAAACTCTAATTGTAATAAAGTACATTTGTGTGTTGTAGATAACTAAGACATAGAACTTCAATTGTAATGAAGTAGATTTGAGTGTTGTAGATAACTAAGTAGAATTCCCATTGCAATTCACTTTATGACTTAATAGTGTGTATCCAACGAAGTGGGACCAACAACAAGAATGTACGAGCCAACAACGTGATTATGTAGCCAAGATCAATCTTCTACATGTTTTTAGTAAGGATCCCTACTAAGAAATTTGGTATTGTAAATGCCAGCAAGAATGTAGAGGACAAATAAACCTTCTTGGAGGAAAATCAAGAGAAATAGATAAAATCAAAATATGGCCCCCCATCTAAAGTTGAAACAAAATAAGAGATAAAATCATTTGAAGGGCAAGTGACTGCTAGATTTTAGATACTTGGATCAATAAAATTTTATTTTATTTTAGTGTGAATAATGTTAGTGAGACAAAAGATATCTTTTGCATGTGTCAAAATGTTGACATGCTCTTGTATGGTGGAAGAGTTATTTGTCATCTTTAAAAAAAAAAAAAAGTTGGTTGTGTAGGTGGGAAGAATATAAGGAATTGTTATATATAAATTTCTATCCTATAGGATACAAGACTAACTTGAAAATTAAGTGTTTGTATCTCAAACAAGATAAATGGAATAATGTGCAATATTATGCTGTAGAGTTTAGAAGACATGCCATGTTATTGGGCATAAGGACACACTCATTAATAATCTTAGATTTCTTCACACCCACATAAAATGAAGGGTAATCACCACCAACCCACAAGACTTGGACAAATCTTCTTTACAAGCATATTGTGTAGAAGGTGAAGAACAACTAGTACTCAACAAATAATTTGGTAACAAGAGATTGAGAAATACTTTGAGAAGATGTGGTGCTATAGAAAAATATTAGAGGAAACATGAGTCTTCACAAGTTAGAATTAAGGGGAAGATATGAAGTTGAGATAAATGGTACTTGAAAATGGTGGGGAAACTCTTTCCCCATTTAAGGTTTCAATAATATTTTGTGGAACCAAAGCCTCTCTAAGAAGGGAGGCGTGATCTATAACATATCAATAAAATAAAATTGTTAAGGAATCACTTTTAATGGTGAACACAATTCTTGAAAATGTGATAGTGAAACCACCATAGTGATTTTGTAATTGTCTTGACGATTTTGTAACCATTGGCTATTGAAAAGTAGAGTTTTGTCTTGATGCCATAAATACATAATTTGAAGTGAACAATCTAACATTTATCCTTCTAGTTTTGCTTTTGGGACCTCCTAGTGTATACAAACATCCCACCATTTTTTTTATGGACAAGAGTTGGATTACATGATGGAAGATATATTTGAGTGTTGTAGATAACTGAGAAGTATAACTTCAATTGTAGTTCATGCCATACATTAACAAGTGTGGATAACCAAGTGAGAGCAATGGACATTGTATTCTACACAATTTTATAATTATCATATTTGTTTAGCTTCTATAATAATTTGGTAGTATTAAAATTGACACCACCAAGTTTTTTTTCCTTTTAAAGATTTTCTATAATAAAAACTATGTATTCACTCCTCTTTCATAAATTCTTTCCTCTCTTAGTTTTATTTATTTCATCGATTATTAATTTCTACAAGCATATTTTAGTAAGATTATGGATTAGGATGCCTTTGATGCATGTATCCTCCTAAAATCATTGATTGAGGAGCAAACACCAAATATTGATGTGCTCTAAGAAACTAACATAAGTGGATATTATCATAACACCTTTGATAATATGTGGATGAAGAGTGAGGAGGCAACCATGAAAAAAAATCAACAAATGGACTAACATATTATGTAACCTAACATGTGTATCCAATAAGAAACATGCTTAAGGGTAAGAAGTAAGCGCTCTACTAGGGTTTGCACTTTCTAAAAAAATTGGTGGGATTTTGCAAAAATGGTGGGTTGTTTGGGGGGCCCCTTGAGTGCCCCCCAAGTCACTTGTGATGTTTTTTACAAGATTGCCATTGGTGCATGTTTCTAAGGCACTAGTCGTGGATGCTATTCCTATTAGATTGGCAGAGTTTCTATTGGAGAGGGTCATACTTCATGGACTGATAAAGTGATTAGTTCTAGATCTTCTAGAGTTGTTGGTTGTGTTGCTCCATTTGTTCAGTGTTTCAAGGAAGGTTTAGTGGTTAACTTACCAGATCTTCTGATGGATGAAGCTATTTCAACTATGGTAACACTTTGGTTGGTAAGTTTTTATTATTATTTTAGACTGAATATTGGTTTCGTGTGCAAATGGTCACTAGTGACATGGAAACTGAAGGGTAGTGTTTAAGTGTAATGGTGGATGGTTTTTTTTGTTCAAATTTGCTAATAAGGAGGATTTGATAAATTTTTTTAGTGAAGGCCTTGGTCCTTTGATAAGGTTCATAGAACTAATTAATCTCTTTGTAAGTGGAAATTGGGTTTTGATCCCTATGTTGATCTCTGTGTGGTTGCTCCTATTTGGGTTTGACTACTTGTGCTACCTTTGGAATTTTGGAGCCCTAAGATTCTTTAGAGTATTGCTAACACCTTTGGGAAAATTTTATCAATTGATAAAGTTACGTTGCAAAGAACTAGGCTTGTTTTTGCTAGATTTTGTGTAAGTGTTGAAATGAGAAAAGTACTCCCTGCTCAAATAACACTATAGTCAAAGTTTGGCAAATGGGTAAAATTGATCCTTTATGAGAATGCTAGTTTTTATTGCCAAAATTGTAACAAGTATGACCATTTAATGGATAAATTCCACATGCCTAGCCTTAGAAATTAAGAACCTAAAAGTAAGGAGGTTGCGGTGGAAGATATGGAGATCTCTTCTAAAATGCCTCCTTTCCAAGATAGGTTGGTTTTTTCCTAGGAAGGTGCTAGGGTGGAAACAACTTAGAAAGTTGGTAAGATCCTAGAGGACAAAGTGTCTCCATCCTTCAAGTATAATAAAAATAAAGATTCTTTTCTCCTCATCAACAAACGATGAAGGATTACCAAGTAGAATTCAAGGATGGTGAAGAAAAAACAAGAAATGAAATGGATGTGGTTGTTCCCTTATTGAAACAAGTCTTGGAAGAAGGTGAACACATTGAGGAGTTAAAAATTATGAAATTGAAGTCTCTTGAAATGAGTATCGAGGATTCAACATAGGAGAACATTGGAATAAATAAGGCTTGTATACTTAGTTCACTAAAAGGTCAAGATGATAAATAGCTCTAGTAGGGCCTAGAGGATAAATAATTGTTGTTGGGTCTGGGGGACACTCCAAACTTGTAACTCTTTGGTGGAAATGTTTTACTTGTTGGCATTGGCTTGGGGTATCTCCCTTCGCTGATTGGTTTGACGGGTGATTCTAACATCAAGGTGGAATGTAATCCTAATGGGAAAGGAAGAAAGAAGACAACTGGAAAAAAATTGTATGTGGGAAGTGATTTTGAACAAGGCCTACTCAGAGAGAAACTTGCTATTGAGAGACAACTAGAGAAGTAGCTATGGGAAAGCAAAGGAACCTGAAAAATATTTTAGGGCCATAAAAAACTAAGAAATGAATATACTTGATGTTAATTGGGGTGATTTTCTTCGCAATGTATAATTGATTAGGGTTCAATTGAGGTATTTTAGAAGATAGTTTGACTAATTACAATTCTTATAATTTTTTTATCAGTTTGATTGATTACTGTCATGAAAATTTTATCCTGGAATATTAGAGGACTTAATAGTCCTCACAAACAACTTCTTATCAAGAGTTGTATTATTGACAATAAGTTGATATCTTGCTTATTCAAGAAGTTTAGATGGTTGAATCTAGTTTTTCTCCGATTGCTAGTAAAATTTGGCTTGTTGCTAAGTATTGTATTAGTCCTACAAAAGGTGCTTCAGGTAGGATTGTTACTATGTGGAATCCTCTTTGCCTCTTTGGAAGAAAGGTGAGTTATTGCATAAATATCTTGATAATGTCTTTTACTAACTTGGCTTCAATGACAATTGAAGTTTGATTAATATCTATGCTTTGATTGTTAAGTTTGTGAGAAAATTGTTGTGGGATAACCTCTCCAATACAATTTATGGTTGGCCTAATTGCAACTAGATTCTTGTGGGGGACTTTTGAAAAGCTTGGAGGTTTTGATGATTATTCCAAAACTATGGTGGATTTTTCTGATTTCCTTTCTATTATTGGTCTCATGGATGTGGAGCTTTAGGATACTTATTTTACCTGGTTAAATAAAAGAATGAGAAAGTCTTATTCAAGTTAAGCTAGATAGATTTTTAATCTCTAATGCTCGGAATATTCTTCCTAATCTCATTGTTAAGGCTCTCCCCAAAATGGGATCAAATCACAATTCTCTTCTTTTGTAATGGGATAACCAAATGAGAAAAGGTCCTTATCCTTTTAGGTATGAAATTATGTGGGCTTCTCACTTAGATTTTAGACAGTCGATTCCAGATTGGTCAAATAGCCTTGTTCAAAGTTCTCCCATGTTTCATTTGGCCCAAAAAATAAAGTTGGTAAAAAATAAAGTTAAGAGGTTGGAATAGATTTTCATTTGGAAATATCTTTCACAAAAAAATAGATATCTAAGGATTCAAAGGACATACAAGATAAAATAGTTGCTAGGTCTTGTCACATGGAGACATTTCTTAAAGAGAAAAAGCTCAGAGAGGAATGACATAGGCTTATGATAGAATAATTTTTTGGAAGCAAAAATCACGTATACAATGGCTTATTGAAGGAGACATGAATACTAAATTTTGTCATCAGTCCACCCTTAAGAATAGAAGGAGAAACACTATTATAAATGTAGTTAGTTTGAATGGAAGCATTTTAAAAACAAATGAGTAGATTGGTGATGCCATTGTTTCCTTCTTTCAAGAAATCTATTGGGAAAATTTTGAGGAAAAAAGCTGTTAGCATACAATTTTTGATATGGCTCCTAATGTGTTAAATGAGAGGGATGATGAAATGGTTAAAGATATTGTTACCTATTTTTGCTACTAGCCCAAACAAGTAGTGCTGTTTATATTTTTAAGAGTGAAAAGAGGGTACATTTTAAATCTGCTATGTCACATTCATGTGCATAAACAAAATCAGAAGACTACAATACTACATTTCAATATGCAAATGCATATAACATAGAAGAGAATGCACAACCTTTTTAAAATTGTAGTCTTTATTGATAATATAAAATAGGATGTCCCACACAAGCCGTGGAACTGATTGTTTTAATGCAAATAAAAGAAAAACTATACATTTGCAGATAGAAAAAAATAAATGCACACATAAAGATAGGGGACCGGTCATTGCCTAAATGACAAATCCCAGTTGCCTGTCCTGCATCAGCTTCAGTCCTTCACGTTTGCCCAATTTCTAGTTGTTGCTCCTTGCTGCTCCTAGGATTCCTGCATGAGTGAGATGAGGTTTGGTTAGAGCAATGAAGGATCACCAATCAATATATCTGCAAACATCTGTAAACATATAGCTTGACCTTCATCTGCATTAAAACAACTTGCATATCACAAATGTTCAAAAAAACAAAGGAATTAACATAAACATCCATCATATGCTCTATTTTTATCTAATATGTTTGCTTCTTGTGCAGGTATAGGTGAAATCATTGTTTCTTTTTGATTCATCTGATTAAAGCATGTGGGATAAAATGTGGCTCCCATAAGAGTTGAGCCCAACATGCTGCATTTCCATGTTTTAATGGAACATGGAAAGTAATTATTTTCCTTATGCCTACTTAAGAAAAGAAAACATTGCTCTTGACTGTGATTGATCTTTTAGTCACAGTAAAAAATAACATATACTGTGTCTAAGTAAGCATGAAAGGATGCATGTATATCATTGTGTTAAAACTAATTGCAAAGTACAGTATGAGCATGTGTTTCTAATGTACATCATGACATGAGATAGCAAGATTCATCAACTGCTGTCAGAGACTTGTATGAGTTATCAAGGGGGAACAGCTATAAATGATAAGTTGAATGAAATACATGTACAAAGTTACCAAGCCAACATGTTTTTCCAAAAAAACAATGCTCTTTAATGAAGCAAACAATGCTCTAGGTTTGAGGTGATGAATGACAGGTGATAAAAACAATACATGGAAAAGTCAAGTATGGAATGAAAATTTTGATACAAAATGACAAGCCCATAAGAAAATCATGCTTATTCAAGATTCTCAATCATTACAAGTGACAATGAACAAGTAGTAGAGACAGCTTGTCAGAAATCATGGTATCCAAAAGAAAGTTTGAGCCTTTTAATGACAACAACATCAAAGTGACATGATAGCTTACAAAGGCCAATGGTAATGAATACAAGAGAGAAAGCTTCAACATATGAACAAGGGACAATTCACCATAAAGCAGGATGCTCATACTCAACTTAAAGGAAAATGTTAAATTCAAGTTCACATGTTGAGTATGAAAGTCATCACTATAAGATACAAAAAATATAGCATGATCATACAAAAGGTTGTGGTAGCTATTACTTGCACCAAAAGGACAACTTTGACTTTCAGGAACTGTGGGTAGATCATGTCATGACAATTCCAAGTTAAAATGACATTAATAGTTATCAGGGACTGATTCTTAACTATTAAAAAGTATAGTCCTTTAATCAGTTAAAGGGCAGTGCAATAGCAACAAACTAAACATCAGTTTCAGAGTGTGAAGGCATGGTTTGAAATACATGTTTATTATGGATTCGGAAGCTTGCATAAAGATTACCTTGCTTCTGCTTCACTTTCATCAAATGGTCACATATGCCCATTCACCAGGCAAAATAATTGGAATATAAACTTTCAAAGCTAAACATAGGTCATGGAGGCAGTTTTAGTGAGTAGGTACATGGAAAATTACAGTCCTTTATTAACACAATTGCTATGCCAATGAAAAGGCAACATGAGGATGCTTTGTATATATCCATGAATTACCAAGGAAAGGCCATATGTGAAGTGCAACACCAAAATAATGCACAATAGTACTGGATTTGAAGGTTAAAGATAGATAGAGCCAAGGCATAGCTATCACAGTGAGCACACAGTAAATGATAGTGCAAAAATCACAAGAAAAGCAGTGATTAGAATGCTATCATAGTAAGGTAGAAAAGTCATAGTGCAAGGTAGAAAGCACAACCACAATGATTGGAATACAACAATAACAGTCACAGTTGACTGATAATGCAAGCATCCACAATGATAAGAGAAGATCACTGTCATGCTTGGTTGCAGTTGTAATAAAAATGACATGACAATAGAAAAAAAGTTAGTCAAAGCAAGAGCAAAGCTGGTAGCAAGGTAAAAAACCCTATGAAGGGAAATATGCATCCAATGGTATGGAATGCCAATGTTGTGTTAAGCCATTTAAAGGGAGTATCAATTAATAGAGAAAAGCCTGTTCCTTCTAGTCATAGAGTATGACAGGACTAACTTGGAGACAACAATCACTGGAACAAGGGGTAGCAATGACAAACATCACTATCAAGAAAGATGAGATAGTGAATATATTTTCACCATTCATAGCTAATGGGCCACGAGATATGCAGTGAAACCCTAAAACTTATAATAAGGAAACCCTCATTCAACACTAGGGTTTTGAAATGGTAAAATACTCAAGAATACCCAGATTCAAAGTGGGAGAGCCGAGCTTTCAAAGTTAAAAAAATATTAATACCTGCAAGTATGGTGAGGCCGTGGCCATAGAAATTTATCTTTTCTCACATACATCAAGACCCATCTGGGTTTTGCCATGAAATCACTAATGCAACAAGAAATCATGGAGGGTTTCAAAAGACATCAAGAAACAAAAGGAAACACTTATTATTCCATTCATAAAGAGATCGAATAGAGCATATCTCAGCCGAGGAGAAAGAAATGATCCAGGAATTGATGGATGGTGTCATTACCTTGAGTTTTCTATAGATTTCTTGTCATGTCAATACCCTCAAAATGCACGAGTTTTTTTTCATGAAATAACATTCTAGAGGCTCAAGCCCCTAGCCATGGTGGCCGAATAGAGCAAAAATGTCAATGGAGATGGTAAGCAAGGGGAAAAACACTCAGAAACAATGAATGACCGTGGCCATAAATTGTTTCTAAACCCAGAAAATGCAACAATGAAAACTGCGACCTAGGGCTTTGATTAAACCTTAAGATTTATACAAAAAATGACAAACAATCTTCAGAAAATGTATGTATTTATAGAAGTGAAGCGCAAGGTATGAAGTATATTCATTTTCCTGTAGCAGTGTTCAAATTTGAGGTATCTTTTCTTTAGAAAATGCAACACAGTGACATTAAAATTCTTACCCAAGCATAAGGGGCCATTGTTTGTCAAATTTTGTGAGAAGAAACACCTCTGAAACTGTAGGAATCCACCATGGAAGTGTCTATAGAAGAGCTCTGCTGAAACCTTGTGGCATCACCTAGAAGTCTCTAGAAAGTTGGTGATGCAAATGAATTGCATTCATTTGTTCTACATGCGTCTTATTGTTTAGGGTTTTTACCCTAAAAAGCATGCTGACATACAACTAAGGCATTTTGCCTTTACATTTTATTTTATTTTTTGTAATAAACTAATGTATACCCCATGCTATGCCTTAGTGAGTTTTGCTAGGAGTTCTTTGGACTTAATTTTCTTTTTGCATTTGATCACATATGGTCGAGCTTTGTATTTTTGCATTAATTTTCAAATGTAAAGCATTTGGTTTTAAGTGATAATATTATAAATCACTTAGTCAGATTGCTATTTTAAATATGCAAAAATCATGTAGCATGCTTTGTAAATACTTTAAATGATTTAGTTGAGCTTTGATGCTTTTACAAGCATATATGGGAGTTGAGGAAGGTTTGCAAACATATGGAGAGTATATAGGGACTTTTACTCACCTTATTGGAGGTTATGAGAGAATATAGGGGGTGGTTTTGCAAGCCTAAATGCTTGGAATAGTCAAATTTGGCTTTGTTCACACATGGGAGCTTTTTTGGAGGGAATCTAGTTGCTACATTTTTGGCTTATTAGGGGCATCCAACCTCAATCAGTTTTCAGTTTCTCTTTTGGTGGATTTTTGGAGGGAGTGGTGAGTTATAGTCACTTGGTTGACTCATTTGGAGTCAGTTCTTCTTTATGCGGTTTTGGACTTAGTGACTTTTGGAGTCCTTTGTCAGTTCTTGGTATACTTTTGTAACTCATGTTGTTGATATGAAATACAATGAAGGCCTTGGATATCATTGACTTGAAGATTTTGCCTACTTGTTCTTTGCATTATTGTGCACAATCAATTGATTGATCAAGTTATTTGTGAGGTAATGTCCATTTCCTTATAACTTTGTCTTAGGTTTTAGTACCTTTATGCAAAAAAGTATGCTAATGCAGGTTGCAAACCGTGTCAAAAAGTGTAAATGGATTGTAGTTGTGAAGTTATTTTCCTCCTAGGATTCTGAGCACTAAGACCTTTTTGTGAAGCACTTATGCAAAAGCATATAGTAATAAGTTGTGCAAGTGTAATTTTTGTCATTGTAGCAAGTGCATGAAATTCTGAGTTTCATAGTCCTTTTCAGTTTGGTGTATCACCCTTATTTTTCAATTTTCAGTTTTAAGTTATGTATTTCTTTCTACCTTTTTCCCTATCAAATCAGTAGAGTAGATTAGCTTTAGGTGATAACCAGCTAGGAGCCAACCTTATCTGGAGATTCACTCCAAGTTCTAGGTGACCCACAACCTAGGAGTGATTCCATGTTTCTCTAGAGTGCTAAGTCCTGTAGCTTAGCCTGCTAAATCCTGCAGCTTAGCTAGCGTGCAACTTTAAGAGATAATAGATATCACTAAGAATGAAGTGCGTGATGCTATCTTCTCCTTTGGAGCTTATAAGGCCCATGGAATTTATGGTTTTACCCCTTCATTCTTCTAGGATTTATGGGATATTGTTAGATAGGATCTTGTTGCAACAAGAGATTACTTCAAGCTTGCTAGAATTTTGAAACAACTCAATACTACCTTTATTATTTTGGTGCCTAAAAAGAAAGTTGTGACCTATTTTGGTAGCAAGTGTTTATGTCCCTTTAGTTGCTGTACCTGTTCAACCAGTTTCGGTCAATACAATGGAAACATAAAGGAATCAACCTTTTGTTCCATTTAATGGAGGCAATCCACTAAACTTGCAGCAACATGATGATATTCCCATGGTTGCATTGAAAAGTTTACCTTTTTCATAGGGGAGGATCAAACTACTCCCATTGAACATATCAGAGACGTAGCTTGATTATGTGGAGTCCATCATATCACTCAAGAGAATGTTGTAGTGAGATTGTTGGCTGCTTCATTGAAGGGGGAGGCCCTTCAATGGTTTAAGGGTTTAGCAGTTGGTTCTATAGCAACCTAAGATGAGTTGGGAGCAACTTTGAACAAGCAATTTAAAGACAAGTCTGATCACTTGTCACTAGTTGAGCATATGACAACAATTAAGAGAGCTCCTCAGGAGAAAATGATGGATTTTAACTTCCATTTTTAGAAAACATGGGATAGGATTCCTGCTACTGTAAGACCTTCCCCAGAATATGCATTTCTCTATTATTTAAAGGCTCTTAACAATGACATTTCAGTAATGATACAATCTATGGGAGGTACCACTTTACCAGATGTATTTGACATCACAGTAAGGGCAAAAAATAGTCTTATCCAGGCTGGTAAGATTGTACCTAGACCGCCAATTCCTATTTTCCTAGAAATTCAGCCTTCTATGCCTTTGCAGGTACCACCTTTTGCTCCTATACCTGCTGTTCCAACATTACCAGCTGCTGTTAATCAAGATAAGGCTGTCCCAACCCAATTTTAGGAATTGCAAGAGATTAAAAAAAGTCAGCAAAAGATTGAAGGCTTACTTCACTCCTTTGGATATGAGTTAGCAACCATGAAAAAGTAGCAATTCCAAAACAGATAGCCATATCAGCCTCAAAATCAAGGTCAGAATCAGCCGTACCAAGCTAACATACAACATTTTCAGGGGAACAACCAAGGTGCAAGGCAAAATGTTAATCCAAGGCCATTTCAAGCATATAATCTAGCTCCAATAAGTTCAACCAAAGATTTTGTTCTAGTCCAAAACAATCTTGCAGTTGACTATGAGTGGTGTTTTCGATGCAATTAGCCCTACAATCAAGCTACATGTTCAAATGGGGTTATCAATCAAGATCCGATGGCACAAAACACCTCAAATATGCAAAGTGTGCCTAATGAGGAGTCTCCACAACAACAAAATCTCCCTCCAAGTGATACAACTCTCTTGAATTGGCAAGGCGAGGAATTATTTGGAGTGCATAGGGATGATTCTCTAGTTGCAGCTAATACAAGAGCCAAAAAGAGGGCTTTTGAGATTGAATAATCAACAAACAAAGAAAAGGAAGTTGCTGTACCATCCACATCTCAAGTGCCACACATACTGCAAAGGAACACACAAGGTGTTACAAAGGAGCAGTCTCACTTGCAAGCAGACCCTGCTATTGCAAGGACTCATCAAAAGGTAAATTCTGCCTTTAAAATTGTGGAACACATGAAGAAAATGAGTGTGTCTATGTCAATATGCGATTCCTTGTCTATCCTAGGTCAAAAAGACTTGTTACAGTTTGCTTTGACTGATGTAAATGTTTCAAGTGATGCACCAGTAAGTCAAGCTAAGGCTATTTTCACAAAATGCACCTTAGGACAACAATAAACAATCAGGTAAAGATGTCAACCCACCTGTTTTATATGACTTTGATAATAGGGGATAATTAGTCCATAACTACATGGTAGATAGTGGGGCAAGCAATTCTATTATGCCCAAACAAATTGCTGATAAGTTGAATCTGAAATATCAACCTCTTGAAAAGGGTGTAGTCCAACTTGATGGGTCAACCATTAACACCGTAGGTGTCATTAAATATTTAAGTATTACACTTCATGCTTGCCCAAACTTTTCCATTCCCCAAGACATATTTGTCATTGACTTGCCACCTTATTTTGTATTATGCTTGTCAAGGGATTTCACTGCCAAAATAGGGGGTTATTTGTCTTCAGATTGGTCTCACATGTTGTTTAGGACTAGATATGGGACAAAAGTGACTATAAATTTTGAGTTACTAACCAATGACGACATTGAGCCTTATATACCAAGCCCTTCCAATTCCAACTGTGCTGTTTTTGATGATAAAGAGCTTGCTGTCGCTCAAGAATTGCAGGCTAAACGTGTACTAGAAATACTTTTAAATGAATGGGTGGCATAAATACTGAGGATAATCCAAATGATAATATTAAAGAAGCCGGTTTGGGGGTATATGTGTTACATGAACCTGAAATAGTCATGCCAAACCTTGAAAAGAAGGTAGAACAACAACTAGGACAACATGATGAGGTGTGGAAGATGTACTTTGATGGCTCTAGAAGTAGGAATGGAGCTGATGGGGGTGCAATGCTTGTGTCCCCACAAGGTGACAGGTATTATTCTGCTTTCACATTTTCTTTTTCTTGTTCTAACAATATTGCCGAATATGAAGGTCTGATTCGGGGCTTGGAATGGGCAAGGAATAGAAAGATAAGTTGCCTTAAGGTATTTGGAGACAGTGAATTGATAGTCAATTAGGTAAGAGGCTTGAATGTGACTAAGAATGATGTGCTTAAGTCTTATAAGCATAGAGGGTGGGATATGATAGAGGAATTCAATGCTTTTAATTTGATTTCAATTCCTAGGAATTAGAATAAGCACGCAGATAGGTTAGCTATAATAGGTGCTTAGTTTGACATGCCTAATGATATTAAAAAAGGAAAAGTGCAACAATATGTTAAGGTAGTTGTAAGGCCTTCTATTCCTGATAATAACATCCATTAGCAAGTATTTGAGAGTGATGAATAGGTGTTGAGCTTTCTGCTTGAAGAAGATGAGTTTTCAATGGAAAACCAGGAGAAGCTTAAGCAACAATATGATGATCAAATCATTCAGCTGAGAACTAACAAGCTGCCCAGGGGTCTAGTTACTTTAGAATCCATCTTCAACACTGATGATCAACTCAAAAAGAGAAAAACCAACATGTAGGTCAAGGAGGAACATTATGAAGAGTTTGAGATATTTAAAGGTAAGCTTCTTAAAATTGGAAAAAATTGTTCCCAAGTAGATAGGCAAGTTTTTGTTGCTCTTTGTCAAGAATTTCAAGATGTTTTTGCATGGGAATACTCAGATTTAAAGGGATTTGATCCCCATATTTTCCAGCATACCATAGAATTAGAGCCAAATGCAAAGCTTGTTAGGAAAAAACAAAAGCCTTTAAATCCAAAACTTGAGCCCCTTATGATAAAGGAATTGACCACGTTGATTGAAGGAGACATTATTTTCCCAATCAAGCATACCTCGTGGGTCTCTAACCTTGTACTGGTTAGAAATAAAAACAAAGAAATTAGGCTCTATGTAGACTTTAGAGACCTTAATAAAGCCTCATTGAAAGATCATTATCCGTTGCCCTCTATGGAACAAATCCTTCAAGTAGTTGTTGGTTCAGAAAGATTTTCCTTACTGGATGGTTATTCTGGTTATAAGCAGTTACTAGTCAAAGAAGAGGACCAATACAAGACTACTTTTACTACAAAGTGGGGCACTATGGCCTATAAAAGAATTCCATTTGGTCTATCTAATGCTGGTGCCACCTTTCAAAGGGCCATGGACATGGCATTTTAGGGGCTGATTCATAAATTAGTGCTTATATATCTTGATGACATAACAATTTTTCCTAAAAATGCAGATGAGCATTTTTCCCATCTAAGACAAGTGTTTGAGAGGTGTAGGGAGTTTGGTATATCCCTTAACCCCAAAAAGTGCATTTTCGCCGTTCACGAAGGCAATATTTTAGGACACATAGTGTCAAAACAAGGGATCACCATTGATCCTAAAAGAGTGAAAGCCATCTTAGAGCTGCCTTTACCTAATCACAAGAAGGGTCTGCAAAGCTTTCTTGGCAGAATAATTTTTTTAAGAAGGTTTATTCCAAATGTTGCAAATATTTTGAAGCCATTAACTGCTATGTTAAAGAAAAATGTAAGTTTTGGCTGGACCAGAGAGGGCAAGCACAGTTTTGAAGCTATTAAGGAAGCCTTATCAGCAACTCCTACTCTGGTAAATCCAAATTTTTCAAAGGACTTTTTTTTGGTATGCTTTTGGTAGCATAGATTCCATCTCTGCAATGTTAGTACAACAAAATGATGATGGTTTAGAACAACCCATTGCCTTTTTTAGTCAAGGTTTAGAGGATTATGAATAGAGGTACACTTTTGTGGAGAAGCATGTACTTGCTATCATCAAAAGTCTAAAAAAGTTTAAGCCTCTGATTTCTAATAATAAGATACATCTAATGGTTGCTCACCCTAGTGTGAAGGAGTTTCTGTTAAGTAGGGGCCTAAATGAAAAGAGGGTTGGGTGGATTACAAAGGTAATGGAGTATGATATTGACATAAAGATAACCAAGCTTGTGAGGGGAAAAGGGTTGTGTGAATAGCTAGCTACAAGGTTTGAAAATGAGGAAAAGACAAAAATAGAGACTGTTTTGTCACTAATGATGAGCCATAGAATGCTGCACAACATTGGGGGAAAGTTGGGTATGTGATATGACTCATTTCTTGCAAACTGGTGAATGTCCACTAGGTTTAGATAAGGCCAAAAGGAGATATTTTAGATTGCAGTCCATCCCCTACGTGTTGGTTGATAATATTATTTTCAGAAAAGACCTCAGTGGTGTGCTATTAAGGTGCATTGATTATGATTAGGTGGATAAAGTGCTTCATGAGTTACCTAATGGAAATGTTGGGGGTCATTTTTCCCCAAGAACTACTGCATGGAAGATAATGAGAGCTAGCTATTATTGTCCAAGCTTGTTTAAGGATGCCCATGCTTGGGCAAGGAAATGTGTAAAATGTGCTGTTCTTGCAGGCAAAGAGAGGCTGCCAACTTTACCCTTGCAACCAATTCAGGTGGAACAACCCTTCATGAGATGGGGCATTGATTTCATAGGTGCCATCAACCCGCCTTCCAGTGCAATACATAGGTGGGTACTTACAACAACTAATTATTTTACAAGATGGACTGAAGTAGTGGCTTTGAAAGAAGCCAATGAAAGTGTTGTTTTAAACTTTTATGATGATTTAGTAACCAGATTTTGGGTACCTGAATCAATCATTTCAGATAATGCTTTAACATTTGTTGGAATCAGAGTAAGTGAGTGGGTTGTTAGGAATGACATTCATTTGAATACATCATCAAATTATTACCCACGGGGTAATGGTTTGGTAGAATCAACAAACAAGAACTTGATAAGAATTATTAAAAGAATCATGGAGGATAATCAGAGAACTTGGCACACTAAGTTGAAATTTTCCCTGTGGGCAGATAGAATAACTCCCAAAAGTTCCATTAGGAACTCCCCATACATGTTGGTTTATGGTAAGGAGGAAAGATTTCCTTTATCTATGGATCTTCCAGCTCTTTATATTATGCACTAGCTAGAGATGTTTGAAGAAGAGGACCCAATGTAAGTTAGTTATTCTCAACTCATGTAGTTAGAGGAGATAAAATATAAGGCAATGAAGTCCTTGGAGTATCATCAAATTCAAACAAAAAGAGTCTTTGATAAGAAAGCAACACCCAGAGTCTTCAGAGAGGGTGATGTTGTGCTCAAATGGGATGAATTGAAAAGCAGGCTAGGAAAGCACTCCAAGTTTGACAACATGTGGAGTGGCCCATTTTTTATTACATAATGCAAGGAGGATAATGCATTCCAATTATCAAAGATGGATGGAGAAATTCTGCCTATCCCAATCAATGGGATACACCTCAAACAGTGTTTTGAGGTTTGATTTGCATTGTACATGCTAGATTAGGAGTTTTGTTTTCAATAAGTGTTGCTGCACCATAGTTAGATGCAAATTTTCAATTTCCCTAAGTGTTGTTCAACACAGATAGGTAGTTTTCCTTCTAAAATTTTGGTGTTTGAATAATTTTCCAAGGTGTCATGCACTGATCTAGTGAGTTACAATATTTTTCAGGACTGTTTTCAATTTGTGTAAGATTTTAGGTGACTCAGTGCCCAATGGATAAGCTTCAGGCAACTGGTCAAGATGTTTAGCAGGCAAACATATAGCAGATGTCACCAAAAATGTTACCTATTTTTGCTACGAGCCCAAACAGGTAGTACTGTTTATATTTTTAAGAGTGAAAAGAGGGTACATTTTAAATTTGCTATGTCACATTCATGTGCATAATTTTTTTTAGAAGACTACAATACTACATTTCATTATGCAAATGCATATAACATAGAAGAGAATGCACAATCTTTTCAAAATTGTAGTCCTTATTGATAATATAAAATAGGATATCCCACACAAGCTGTGGAACTGATTGTTTTAATGAAAATAAAAGAAAAACTATACATTTGTAGATAGAAAAAGGAAATGCACATATAAAGATAGGGGACCCATCATTGCCTGAATGACAAATGCCAATTGTTTGTCTTGCATTAGCTTTAGTCCTTCACGTTTGTCCAGTTTCCAGTTGTTGCTCCTTGCTGCTCCTAGGATTCCTGCATGAGTGAGATGAGGTTTGGTTAGAGAAATGAAGGATCACCAATCAGTATATCTGCAAACATCTATAAACATATAGCTTGACCTTCATCTGCATTAAAACAACTTGCATACAACAGATGTCCAGGAAAACAAAGGTATTAACATAAACATCCATCATATGCTCTGTTTTTATCTAATATGTTTGCTTCTTGTACATGTATAGGTGAAATCATTGTTGCTTTTCGATTCATTTGATTAAAGCATGTGGGATAGAATGTGCCTCCCATAAGGGTTGAGCCCAACATGCTGCATTTATGTGTTTTAATGAAACATGGAAAGTAATTCTTTTCCTTATGCTTACTTAAGAAAAGCATAAATTTCTCTTGACTGTGATTGATCTTTTAGTCACAATAAAAAATAACATATACCGTGTTTAAGTAAGCATGAAAGGATGCATGTATATCATTGCGTTAAAACTGATTTCAAAGTACAATATGAGCATGTGTTTCTAATGTACATCATGACATGAGATAGAAAGATTCATCAACTGCTGTCAAAGACTTGTATGAGTTATCAAGGGGGAACAACTATAAATGATAAGTGGAATGAAATACATGTACAAAGTTACCAAGCCAACATGTTTTTCCAAAACAACAATGCTCTTTAATGAAGCAAACAATGCTCCAGGTTTGAGGTGATGGATGACAGGTGATAAAAACAATACATGGCAAAGTCAAGTATGGAATGAAAAGTTTGATACAGAATGACATGCCCATAAGCAAACCATGCTTAGTCAAGATTCTCAGTCATTACAAGTGACAATGAACAAGTAGTAGAGACAACTTGTCAGAAATCATGGTATCCAAAAGAAAGTTTGAGCCTTTTAATGACAACAACATCAAAGTGACATGATAGCTTACAAAGTCCAATGGTAATGAATAGAAGAGAGAAAGCTTCAGCAGATGCACAAGGGACAGTTCATCATAAAGCAGGATGCTCATACTCAACTTAAAGGAAAATATTAAATTCAAGTTCACATGTTGAGTATGACAGTCATCATTGTAAGATGGAGAAAAATATAACATGATCATACAAAAGGTTGTGGTAGCTATTAATTGCACCAAAATGACAACTTTGACTATCAGAAACTGTGGCCGGTAGATCATGTCATGACAATTCCAAGTTAAAATGACATTAATAGTTATCAGGGACAAGGTCTTAACTGTTAAAAAGTACAATCCTTTAATTAGTCAAAGGACAGTGCAATAGCAACAAACTGAACATCAGTCTCACGGTGTGAAGGCATGGTTTGAAATACATGTTTATTATGGATTCATGAGCTTGCATAAAGATTACCTTGCTTCTGATTCACTTTCATCAAATGGTCACATATTCCCATTCACCAGGAAAAATAATTGGAATATATAAAATTTCAAAGATAAACAAAGGTTATGGAGGCAGTTCTAGTGAGTAGGTACATAGCACTTTACAGTCCTATATGAACACAATTGCTATGTCAATGAAAAGGTAGGATGAGGATGCTTTGTATATCTCCATGAATTACCAAGGAAAGGCCATATGTGAAGTGGAACACCAAAATAATGCACAATAGCAGTGGCTTTGAAGGCTAAAGATAGATAGAGCCAAGGCATAGCTATCATAGTGAGCACACAGTAAATGACAGTGCATCAGTCACAAGCAAATAAGTGATTAGAATGCTATCATAGTAAGGTAGCAAAGTCATAGTGCAAGGTAGAAAGCACAGTTACAATGATTGGAATACAACAATAACAATCACAGTTGACTGATAATGCAAGCATCGCCAATGATAAGAGAAGATCACTGTCATGCTTGGCCGCTGTTGTAATAAATATGACATATGGCAATAGAAAACAAGATAGTCAAAGCAAGAGCAAAGCTGGTAACAAGGTAAAGAACCCTATGAAGGGAAATATGTATACAATGGTATGGAATGCTAATGTTGTGTTAAGCCATTTAAAGGGGGTATTAATTAATAGAGAAAATCCTGTCCGTTCTAGTCATAGAGTATGACATGATTAACTTGGAGACAACAATCACTGGAACAAGGGGTAGCAATGACAAACATCACTATCAAGAAAGATGAGATAGTGAATATATTTTCACCATTCATAGCTAATGGGCCACGAGATATGCAGTGAAACCTTGAAACTTATAAAAAGGAAACCCTCATTCAAAACTAGGGTTTTGAAATGGTAAAATACTCAAGAATACCCAGATTCAAAGTAGGAGAGCCGAGAT
Source organism: Sequoia sempervirens (assembly GCA_007258455.2). NCBI lineage: Eukaryota > Viridiplantae > Streptophyta > Pinopsida > Cupressales > Cupressaceae > Sequoia > Sequoia sempervirens. Next base: position 222,329,667 of record VDFB02256132.1, on the reverse strand, counting down.
TTCAAAGTTAAGCAAATCTTAATACCTGCAAGTATGGTGAGGCTGCAACCATAGTAATTTATCTTTTCTCACATACATCAAGATCCATGTGGGTTTTGCCATGAAATCACTAATGTAGCAAGAAATCATGGGGGGTTTCAAAAGAAATCAAGAAACAAAAGGAAACACTTATTATTCCATTCATAAAGAGCTCGAATAGAGCATATCTTAGCCGAGGAGAAAGAAATGATCCAAGAATTGATGGATGGTGTCATTGCCTTGAGTTTTCTATAGATTTCTCGTCATGTCAATACCCTCAAAATGCATGAGTTTTTTTTCATGAAATAGCATTCTAGAGGCTTGAGCCCAGTATAGCCATGACAGCTCAAAATAGAACAAAAATTTGAATGGAGATGGTAAGCAAAGGGAAAAACACTTAGAAAAAATGGATGGCCGCGACGATAAATTGTTTCTAAACCCATAAAATGAAAAAATGAAGAGTGCGGCTTGGGGCTTTGATTAAACCTTCAGATTTATACAAAAATGGCAAAAAGATGAAAAGGTGGAGTAAGTTCGAGAAAAAGCTCTGCAATTGGGGTTCTCTCGTGTGAGGGTTTTGGTGGTGTGTCCTTTCGTGTTTCATGGAGGAGGCTCGACCCTCCATGATCTCTCATTATTCGTTGGGCATACGACTATATCTGGTCATGGTGCTTAGTTTTTCTCGGCCATAACAGTTGATTGTGAGGTGTGACCTCGGCCTCATGCCGACGGTGGTGTCTCGGCCCAACCATATGTGGGTGCTCTGAAGGGTGATCGTTTGATGATGCCAAGGGATACATAGCCCCCTGATGGATCTCCTAATATCCCATCCAAATCCAATGAGAAGGTGAGGGCTTCTAAATCATTCTGAGATGTGGTTGTGAGAGAGAGAAAACAATTGCCACAGGGAGCCAAGTTTGACATTGGTGAAAGTGGTAGTGTGCAGTGCAATGGGGAATAAGAGCAAGGTAAGCACACCTCTACTTTTCTGTGGAAAGCTGTTCTTGTTCCTAACAAAACCCTAGATGAGGCTATTGAAAAGGAAGATGCTAGATTGATTAAAATGACAATTTTCTTTGCGACTGTCGACCCTAATAGGGTTCTGAATAGAAAATACATGGAGGAATGGTTTAATAATGTTTGGGAAAGGAAGTTAGGACTACAATTTTATTACTACCGAATGATTTAGAAATGATTATTTGTTGTTTTTTTCAATAATCCCAAATGGAAGTAACCTCTAATTTTTTTTGGAAAGTTGGTAATGTGGTCTTCCGTGCTCTGGCATAGAACCCAGAGGCTATGGAAGATGAGGTGTTGGCCCTCTCAAGCCCTCAGTGGGTAATTATAAAACGGGTTTTGCCCTGCCTCTGGAAATTCGTTTCCTCTCATGCTTGAACCCTATGGTTCTATTTTGAAGGTGGATGACACCAAATCCCTGCTTCCCCATTTTGATGCTCAGGTTTTGGTGTCATTATTGCCGGGTTTGGATTTACCAAAGGTGTTGGAGATTAAATTAAATTCTAGAACTATTAAATGTGAAATTGAATTATTGGGTGGATTGAATGCCTGTTATCTTTGCAGACATGAGGGCCATATCTAAAGGAATTGTCCTTTAATTAAAAATAGAACCAATAACAAGACCACCCTGGGTGGAGGTGGTCGAAATAAAATGCAGCCCTCTAGTTTTGAAGGGAATAATGATAGAGATGTAAATAATGAGATGGGCACTGAGGGTTGTGACCCTACCCCACAACAACTCGATGAGAAATATGCCCTCCATGGCTAAATGCAGTAAGTTCACACTTCCATTCTCCATCATGTTGATTGTGTTGTGCGGACCAAAGATCTGCTCTTCATCCACAACCTCATTTGCCTCCATTATCACATTTGATTTGTCATTCCCAAGCTCTTGTTCAAACATAACAGAAGCTAAAAGATTTGTTTCTTCCTCTACAAGCATCTCTTCTTTAGGTTGCTCTAGAACATAAGGGGATGGTTGAGCCTCCCTAATGGGTTCTTCACAAGGATGCCATTTTTCAACAAAGGACTCTTGAACAGAAGGAGAGCTCCTAAAACTTGGGAAAGTAAATTTCCTAGGTTTCTCCACAGGTTGAGCTTGCTTAAGGATAGGTTCCTGAGTTGAAACAAGATTTCTAAAACTTGGGGACTCAAATTTAGCAGGCTGAAGAAGTTCAACTTGCCTGAAGCTTGGAAAATTGGACTTGGAAACTCCTTTATTGACAAGATTGTTCAATACTATAGGAAGAGCTGGGTTGAGACTAGGACTGCGAGTTTCATACCTTAATTGGCATTGATAATCAAAATAAGCTTGACTACTTTGCACCTGAGCAGACATAGACTTGATCTGCTCCTCTTTAGCAGCTATATCTCTTTCCAGGCTTTCCTCAAACTGCCCTCTTTTTGTCACCCGCTCCTGATCATAAATAAAGGATTGATCAGCCAACCCTTGCTGCTGTGAGATGATCCCTTTCTGCTTCCTGATGTCAACCAACGTCCGATACATATGTGAGAACACCTGACTAGCATCACTAATCATCATATGTTCAAGTTTTTGGCTTAAAGCCCACAACATATGGTCAATATTTTGAATTAGATCCAATACATTCTGGTAAGGATGCTCTTGAGGCTGATTATGCAGATAATCATGTTGGTTGGCGTCAAAGACCTCTTCATGGGGTTGATTTTGATCATAGATTGGCTGATATTGAGACTGAGCAGGGATGGGAGGGTGGAAAACATAATGAGGTTGCTGGTAGTTTGCTATTACAGGGACATTTGGTATAAAACTAGCAAGCTGCTCTATGTGAGATGGCTGGTAAGAGGGAACCCATGCATGCTTTTCATGGAATGGTGGGTAATATGACATATTTCCACAAAATGTAGACATATTTGTTCATTCAAGAGACTGGAAATTCACTAGAGTTTCTGGTAAAGCAAGAAACTAGGTCTGATTTTTTCATAATAGCACTTTGTCTGCTTGAAACCATTTGATATCTTTTTGGAGTCGCCAGGTGTGTTGAAAATATGCCTCCAAAAGGCTGAAACTGTAGCTATACACACCAAACAACAACAATCAAATGCATAAACATGAACTGAGAAGCAGTTCATGGTCCCACCGGGCGTGCCAAAAACTATTGTCACCTAGAAATGCACCCTATGCAAAGTATGAGAACTGAGCTTTCTAGAGAAACATGGGATCATTTCAAGGCTGTGGGTCACCTAAAGTTGAAATGAACCTCCGGAGAAGGCCGACTTCCTTTGGTATCACCTAAACTACTGATTTTGTAAAGGGAAAGGGAGAAGGAGTACATATAAATGAAACTAAAAACTAAGGAGATACACCAAATTGACAAAAATCATGGAATGAGAACAAGATGAACATACACTGGAAAGCTAATAGTTACTATTTCACTTACTCAACATAACCCCTTTAGAATTATGCATAATTTTTAAAAGGCTTGATCTACAAATGTATCTTAAGAAGGAAAGATGAATTTCACAGCTTTAAGGTATGAATACAAATTTGGAAAAACAAAGTTGAGAACTTGCATAATCTAAATTACAGAAATGAGAGTAATACAAACATTGACAGTAGCTTCCAAGGTAAACTCTGTTATATTCCAGATTCTAGTTGAGTTACAAAGCATACATTAGCTGAGAAAGGATTGTTAAAAATCACTGACTCCCGAGGATGCATAATCAGAACTATTTACAAAGAGGAAAAAATGCCCAATATATCAAAAATATCAACCCCTAGGGCTTACAAAAATATCAGTCCTCAGAAAAATCTATCCTTAGATTTTTCGATGAAATTAATGCTGCATTCCGCGTGTCCTTGTTGCCTATGTCGATGAAGAAACATTCCTGGAGAAGCCTTCAGATCCTTCGCAGCTACCAAATTCATTTCTAATCCTCGTGTCCACCTTTGAATCCCCTATCGAGTCGCTTTGAATGCCTCAGAGCTGATCCACGTCGATTTCACTTTGTTGATCCTCCAGATACCTGATTCCGCTGCCAATGATTCACTCGTAGCTCTCTCTGATTGGCTGGGCACACTCCACATGGATTCCTTAACGGTCAAAAGCACGCTCAGTCAGAATTGCATCTCGGTGAGACACCTGAGGTGTCTCACCGATGCGATTATGCCCCTCTGAAGCTATCAGCATAACATGATACTATCGATGAGAGCTCCTATCGAGTTCGTAAAGTCATACCGATATCGCTGAAACCATCGGCAAGACGCACCCCTCGGCAAGACCTCTTGCCAGGCACATTCTGCTCTCCCTGATCTCCGTTCATTCCTTTCAATGAGACACTAGGCCGTTGGCGATGAGTTTACTTTCTCTTATGTCGGGGAGACATCATACCTGTCGTCGGGATGTTACAACGAAGTCTCCTCTTTTCCCCCGTTGACATCTTTCTTCGCCAAGACCCTCCTGGGTCGACAAGACTTCATAGCGAAGCCTCCAATCTCTTGGCGAGATCCTTTTGTTATATCGATATCCTTTTTCCATTGGTGGGTCCATCGTTATTGGCGAGACCCTATCAGGTTGGCAAGACATCACGACGAGGCTTAGAATCCTTGGCGAGCTCATTCTTTATGTCGGGGAGACCTCCGTTAGTCGGGAAGACCCTGTGGCGATATCACTCCATTCTCCCTAGGCTTATTTCCTTTCGGTGAGACCTCTTTGCTTTGGGTAGACCTCACCCCGAACTCACCCTCTATTGCTGAGACATCGCTGGGTCGCCCAAACCTTTCATCGAAGACTCCCTCTTTTTCTGGGACATTCGAAGTTTCCCAGACACTTCGCCAAATGCATTCGTTCTCCCCGAAGGCACATTCTATCGGTGAGACATCTCCTAATCGCCGAGACCTCATGGTGATGAAAACTTGCTTTGCCGATGCCGTTTTATTTTGGCAAGAGTTCACCTTGTCGGTGAGACTTTTTCCGAAGCCATCCTTCTCTCAGCGAGATCCTTCCGATGATGCCTCCTTTCACTGAGACCTTATGCCGAAGGAAAAAACCTTCAGCGAGCTCCTTTTTTTCTGTCTGGGAGACATCGCTATATCGGCAAGACCACTTACTGATGTAGCTTTCTCGGCAAGCTCCTTTTGTTGTCGGTGAGACTCTTGCCGAAGGAAAAACCCATATCGAGACCCCCTTATCTTCGGAAAGACCTCACGCCTTCGCCGAGACATCATGGCGATATCAATTTCTCTCAGCGAGGCTTTTGCTAGTCGTTGAGACATCTTGGTGACTTGACCTTCCTTTTGGCGAATTGGGATCCCGTCGGGGGGACTTTCATGTGTCAGCGAGACTTCTCGCCGAGCTCGCTCACGTTACACTGAAGGCATGAGGCTCGTCGGCGTGACCCTTCGGTATTGTTGAGACCTCTTTCCGAGCTCGCTTCCCTTCGGCGACGCCTTGTTTTGGTGTGACCTCACTTGATCGGCCAGACCTCATGCCGATAATGTCCCCAATCAGCGAGAGCCCTTTTAGTCGGCGAGACATCCTGGAAGGTCTTGGTGACTCTCTCCTTAGAGGATTTTCATGCCAAATTTGAACAAGGCAGGCTTTCCAACTAAGCTCCCTGTGACCTAGCATCAAATACATGACTTTTTCCCCTGTGCGAATGTTCCATTTGGCCTTCTCGAACCTCTGTCACATGATTTATTCTGCCTGATTGAGTCCGTAGGTGAAAATTGGGCAACACTACCCATTTGGATCGAGTTGAGGGCGAATTGGACAAGTCCAATTCTTTCAATACTATTTCCTTTGTAGTTGGAAATCAAAAGGTTGATGAAATTTTGATTCCCAAATTGGGAATGGATCCTGTAAACCCATTGAGTGGAGTGGTGAGTTCAGACGAGTTTGCTTCACCATCAGGAATGGAATCCGTAGATGAGCATGGCTTACTTTATACTAAGGATACCTTTGAAGGTGAGGATAATCCCATGGAGGTTGTTGTTAAATTTTTTTGGAGATACAGAAAGAAGAAGGGGTTGGAGTCTGGTAAACCCTTCCAAGATAAAGATTTAAATCAACATCAAAAGGACAAGAGGAAAAAGTTGAGTGGAATTATCCCCCCCAATGCTAAGAGAATGGAGTCTGAAACTAGACTACCTAAATTCTTTGAAAATTTTAAGAGTGATAAAGGATCTACCCCAAGTGAACAATCATAATGGAGTTAAAATGCATCTCCTAGAATGTTAGGGGCTTGGAGTCCCCTGACAAAAAAAATATTGTAAGGAGGTTTTTAATGCAGAAGAAGAATATTGAATTTTTTTTGTTGCAGGAGGTCAAGGCCACTGGCTTTACCTTAGATACTAGCTTAAGGGTCATTTGGAAAGAGGCATCACAATTTTCTACAAAACATGAGAAAGGAAAAGAGGGTGCGGTGATTTTGTTGGCTAACAAGTGGGCCCAATTTGTTGATGGCTACAGGGTCTCTCCTTGCAATCAGGTAGTCTGGTTAAAAATCAAGAAAGAAGACATATGTTTTGGTGTTTGTGCAGTGTATGCTCCCAATGTTTACAATGAGAGGATCCACCTTTGGAATTGAATGGGAACATTGCAAGACATTCCGTGGGTCATTGGTGGAGATTTCAATTTTGTTGAGAGGGAAGAAGATAAATGGGGAGGTTCTGGATTTGAGTGGATGGGGAATGAAAGATCCTATTGGAAAAGGATGAGATCCAAACTCAAGTTAGAAGACCCCATTGAAGGGAAAAAGAAGGATTCTAAGGCCATCTGGTTTACATGGTGTAATTCCCAGCAGGGTGGCCGAAGAATCTATTGTAGACTTGATAGATTCTATATCAATAGTTCCTTTTTCTCGGCTTCTCTAGTGAGCCCTGGATGTAGGGTTGAAGTTTCTCCATTCTCCCTCTTTGATCATCACCCGATAAGAGCCAAATTTTGTCTTAAACATGGTGCCTCCATGATTGCTAAAGGCATTGGTAGTTTCTGTCTTAACACTACTCTTCTTAAAGACATTGATTGCAAAAATGCCATTTTATGTTTAAGACAGATTAATAAATGAATGTATCGGGATCTCACTCATACAGATAGATGGAATATGAATACTGAAGGATAGAAAACCTTGTTTTAGACCATTGGAAAAAAGAAAGCTAAGGACTGCTGAAAAGAGGAGTCCCTCCTTCAAGACAAACTCTTACAAGCAGAGGAAGAGCTGCAATCGAACCCTAGAGATGAAGATCTCACAAACAAGGTGAATTTGGCCAAGTGCTCCCTTAGGAAACTACAAAATACTAGAGTTAGAGGCCTAAGGGTTAGAGCAAAAATGAATTGGCTTGAAAATGGGGACAAAGGTACTAAGTTCTTTTTTAGATTCATAAAAGAGAAATAGGCCAGAGAGAAAATTGATTGACTTATAGTCAATGATGCCACTGTAAGCAATCCTAAGGAAATAAGGACTCAATTTTTCCTTTTTTATAAAATTCTCTTCTCCTCTGATGGTGAGATAGATGTCAATCTCAAGGCAAGGAAATATATTGAAAAGATTATACCTATAAAGGTGAATGCGGAGATGGCTGATGAACTTGGTAAGGATGTCACTGTGCAGGATGTTAGAAGGGCTATCCTTTCTCTTAAAAATGATAAATCTTTGGGAGCCGATGGCCTCCCTATAGAGTTCTATAAATCCTTTCTGGACTGGGTTAGTGATGATCTTCTCCTTGTATACAAGGAAGCATTTGAGAAAGGAACTCTTGGCAGCAAAATTAACAAAGGGTTGATCAAATTAATTCCTAAGGAGACAAAACCCTTGTAAAAAATTGGAGACCCATAACGTTGCTTAATGTCTCATACAAAATTCTAGCTAAGATTCTGGCTGACAGAGTGGCTCTTGTTCTCCCTTTAATCATTAACACTACTCAGACTGGATTTATAAAAGGGAGATACATTCTTGAAAATTTGATCACTAGTTGGGAGGCCTTGAACTGGGCAAAACTTACTGGACAAAATGTTGCAATGCTGTTATTAGATTTTGAAAAATCCTACAACAGAATTGAGTGGGGTTTTTTACTAGTAATGCTAAAGGCCTTTGGATTTCCTGATTCATTTTGTCATATGGTCAAAACTCTTTTTCGTGATGCCACTACTCAAGTTGAAGTAAATGGAATTCCATCTCAAGAAATTTTACTTGAAAGTTCTATAAGAAGAGGGTGTCCTCTTGCCCTGGCTCTCTTTGTAATTGCATCAGATGCCCTACACTATGTGCTAAGGGAAAACTCATCCATTTCGTGAATCAGAGGTGTTAGACTACCAGATGAGAATGATCTCCTTAACCTCCAATTTGTAGATGATACATCAATTTTATTATCCTTGGAAGAAGCCAACCTGTCAAATTTATTAGGAAAGTTGGATGTTTTTTGTCTTGCTTTAGGAGCCAAAATTGCTCCCTCTAAGTCTCATCTCTTGGGTTGGATAGAGGTGGCTCCTAACTGGATCAGTAAATATGGTCTCCAATGGGGGGGCCCACACAAGATTGTGAGATATCTTGGCATCCCATTTGCAGTAGATCCTAATATCAAGGAAATGTGGCATTGGGTTAGAGATAAGATTGAAAGGAAGATTTCCAAGTGGAATAGGCAGTTTTTATCATTGGCTGGGAGAATTCAAAATTTCCAAAAGATACTGTTCTCTTATAGTATCTACTTTGCTTCGGTGTGGTTTTTCAATTCTTATCAGATTAATGAAATTCAAAAAAAGATAAGGGAATTTCTTTGGTCTGATGGTAAAGGTAAAAGGAAGCAACACTCGGTGAGTTGGGAGTGGTGTACAATGGAGAAAGCTAAAGGAGGTTTGGGATTAAAATATCTTAGACTGCATGAACCCTAGAAAGTGTTGGTTAGACAAAACATTGTTAATGCTACCCCTAAACATGCTAAGGCCTAGAAGTCTTTACCTTTTAGTGATATCCTTAGTAGGAAGGAAACCATATTACCTGCTGGTTCTAATGTTTTTAGGACTATTTGGAAGGCATGGGAAATAATGAAGACTCGACTCACTAACTGCTACTTTACCTCAGAGGGAAATGGGACCATTCAAATCAATAGATCTATTTGGTGGAATCTGGAACATAATGGGAAACCCTTGGCCTTAATTTAGGGGTGCTCTGCTAAGTGCTGGGCTTGCAAAGGAATTCAATGTTTTAAACATATTTTGAAAGATGGTAGACTCAAAAACTGGAATGACCTGTGCTCAAAATATAATATCTCTCCTACTAATTGGAGGATCTATTTAGTTCTCAGAGAAGCCTGTAATAAGCCGCAATTTCCCATAAAATATAATGATGAAAGTACTCAATACATAGAATTTCAGTGGCAAAACGGAAATAATATATTGAAAACAAAAGTTAAGGATATGTATTCCATGCTCACTGAACATATTGATCTGATAGATCATTTAAATCAACTTTGGAAGGTTAAATGGAATAAAAATTGTTGGCAATCAATTTTTCAGACTAACTGGTCCAAACAGTTAGAAGCTAAGATTGCATGTTTTAGATGGTTACTTATCTTGCAGAGGTTGCTGTTTAGAACCAATTTAATGACATTGATATCTGCAGTCTTTGTAGAACTTCTGGAATGATTAAACACATTTTTTTGAATGCATTTTTGCTAAGGAAATTTGGGAAATGTTCTGTGATAATCAAGACATTTGGGACACTAATAGACAACCGCTTCCTGAGAAGATTCTTTTTCAAAATTCAAAAATGGGAAAGACTGCTGCATTATTCTAGTTATGCTTTTCTTCTATTATTCTTTGGTCCATCTGGAAGGCTAGAAATGAGGACAAATTTCAAGAGAAAAGGAGGGTGCTTACTGAGTCTTATAGAAGACTCATATTCCACAATGTTGTCATGCAGGTTTATATCACTATGGAGCTTTCCAAGGATAAATTTTGGCACTACCTTGAGAATGGGAAAGTTACTATTGATATTATGGAGGCTTGATATGGGAATATGTGGCTAGAGGGACACCCAGGGGTTGATGTATTTCTGAGGGCTCTTCATGCTTTCAAACAAGATATTGCAGGTTGTCAGAATAAGGAAGGTAATAGGTATCCGGTTGTGCAACCATCCACTGATGAACAAAATGCAACTGAATCTTTGTTGGCACTACGTAATGGAAGTGATTCTCCAAACAATCAATAGTGATATGCTTCTGGCGCCTTCATATCCTCTTATTTTGCAATGTTTATAAATGCTATATAGTGCTAGTATTTATACAACTTGACATTATACTTTGATGTACTTCTGACACTCTGTGATAGGTTTATGATGGCATCTTAATCATCTGCTGATGCAAACACTTTGCTAATTTTGTAATGGGCTAGTATAGGTAGGGTTACTATACTGTAATTTTATGGGCTTGGTTTTTTGTAAATGGGGGATCTATATTTTGAAAATGTATAGGCAGACTGGTGATGGATAGTTTACTCAGATCTACTGCTCTTTTTGATATGTATCTTTTGTTCTCTCTATACTTAATATATAAAAAAAATGGCAAACAATCTTCATAAAATGTATGTATTTACAGAAGTGAAGCAGAAGCAATGAAATATATTCATTTTCGTGTAGGAGTGTTCAAATTTGGGCTATCTTTTCTTCAGAAAAAGCAACAGAGTAACATTAAAATGCTTACCCAAGCATAAAGGGCCGCTGTTTGTCAGATTTTGGGAGAAGAAATGCCTCTGAAACTGCAGGAATCCACCATGGAAGTGTCTATAGAAGAGCTCTACTAAAACCATGTGGCGTCGCCTAGAAGTCTCTAGAAAGTTGGTGATGCAAATGAAATGCATTCATTTGTTCTACATGCGTCTTATTGTTTAGGGTTTTTACCCTAAAAAGCATGCTGACATACAACTAAGGAATTTTTCCTTTACATTTTATTTTATTTTTTGCAATAAACTAATGTATATCCCATGCTATGCCTTAGTGAGTTTTGCTAGGAGTTCTTTGGATTTAATTTTCTTTTTGCATTTGATCACATATGGTCGAGTTTTGTATTTTTGCATTAATTTTCAAATGCAAAGCGTTTGGTTTTAAGTGATAATATTATAAATCACTTAGTTAGATTTCTATTTTAAATATGCAAAAATCATGTAGCATGCTTTGTAAATACTTTAAATGATTTAGTTGAGCTTTATGCTTTTGCAAGCATATAGGGGAGTTGAGGAAGGTTTGCAAACATATGGAGAGTATATAGGGACTTTTACTCACCTTATTGGAGGTTATGAGAGAATATAGGGGGTGGTTTTGCATGCCTAAATGCTTGGCATAGTCAAATTTGGCTTTGTTCACACATGGGAGCTCTTTCAGAGGGAATCTAGTTGCTACATTTTTGGCTTATTGGGGGCATCCGACCCCAATCAGTTTTCAATTCCTCTTTTGGTGGATTTTTGGAGGGAGTGGTGAGTTATAGTCACTTGGTTGAATCATTTGGAGTCAGTTCTTCTTTATACTGTAAGATGGGGTTAGAAATCAAATAGCATAGACAAAACTGACAACCAGCACTTCTAAGCTATAAAACCTCATCCAAACAAGAGAATACAATCATATGAAAGGAGCAAAATGAAAACAATGAAATAAAACACTCCCCATTGAACTTGAATCACTTCTCTTGCTCTCCTTCTTCTTGTTATGCAACTTTTCCCTCAGATTTGTTGAAACACTTGTGCAAAACCTGCAAATGGTAGCAAGAAAGTTGGATACAATTAGCTGTTAAGCTGAAAATGGAGAAGGAAGGTTGCTTTTATAGACAACCTTTCGAATGGATGGCTGAGATTAATCCTCTAGAAGGATTCCAAGATCAATTGTCCAAAATTGATAAACCAAAAATATGCTGTTCTTGGAGGAATCATGACAGACGTGCATGCAGGGACATGCAGGCTATGACAGGGACATGCCGACTATGACATGAAATAATGACAGGGTATCTTTGACTAGGTGGAGGTGCATAAATAATTTATTCAAAATGGAGGAAAATGACAAGTGGCAAATAAATAATTTATCCAAATTATTTATTTAGAGAAAATGACAAAAGGAGCATTTAATTAAATTAATCAATTTAATTAAATGGGGAGGTGGAAATTAGACATGGATAATTAATTTGAATTATTTATCCAAAAGAGAGGAATGAGACACAATTAAATAATTTTGACAATTATTTAATTATAGAAGAATAAAAGGTCAAATAATGATTATTATTATTATCTGACTATAGATGAAAGATACATAATTAAATAAAAAAATGATTTATTTAATTATTGAAGAAAGGGATATATTAGTGACGCAATTAAATAATTTTAATTGATCAGGATAGAATAAAGATGAGAAGGTGAATTAATTAAATAATTAAAAATTATTTAATTAATAGAGGAATGCGGTCAAACCTAATTGAATAATTAAAGTTATTCAATTATCGAAGGACAACGACCAAGAAAAATGGCGGTTGCGGACTTAGGACATTTTTCAGTGTCTACATATACAGTTTTGGACTTAGTGACTTTTGGATTCCTTTGTCAGTTCTTGGCATACTTTTGTAAGTCATGTTTTGGATATGAAATACAGTGAAGGCCTTGGATATCATTGACTTGAAGATTTTGCCTACTTGTTCTTTGCATTATTGTGCACAATCAACTAATTGATCAAGTTATTTGTGAGGTAATGTCCATTTCCTTATAACTTTGTCTTAGGTTTTAGTAGCTTTATGCAAAAAAGTATGCTAATGCAGGTTGCAAACCGTGTCAAAAAGTGTAAAAGGCTTTTAGCTGTGAAGTTATTTTCCTCCTAGGATTTGAGCACTAGGACCTTTTTGTGAAGCACTTATGCAAAAGCATACAATAATAAGTTGTGCAAGTGTAATTTTTGTCATTGTAGCAAGTGCGTGAAATTTTGAGTTTCATAGTCCTTTTCAGTTTGGTGTATCACCCTTATTTTTCAATTTTTAGTTTTAAGTTATGTATTTCTTTCTACCTTTTTCCCTTTCAAATTAGTAGAGTAGATTAGCTTTAGGTGATAACCAGCTAGGAGCCAACCTTATCTAGAGATTCACTCCAAGTTCTAGGTGACCCACAACCTAGGAGTGATTCCATGTTTCTCTAGAGTGCTAAGTCCTGCAACTTAGCTTGCTAAATCCTGTAGCTTAGCTAGCGTGCAACTTTAAGAGATAACATATATCACTAAGGATGAAGTGCGTGATGCTATCTTCTCCTTTGGAGCTTATAAGGCCCATGGACTTGATGGTTTTACCCCTTCATTCTTCTAGGATTTATGGGATATTATTAGATAGGATCTTGTTGCAACAAGAGATTTCTTCAAGCTTGCTAGAATTTTGAAACAACTCAATACTACCTTTATTATTTTGGTGCCTAAAAAGAAAGTTGTGACCTATTTAGTGGATTTCAAACCTATAAGTTTTTGCAATACTGTTTACAAAATTGTATCAAAGTTGGCTGTATACAAAATTAAAAATTTCCCCCATCTCCTTATTTCTTAGAATAAGAAAGGCTTTGTTCCGGGGAGATAAATTTTGGATGTTGTCCTCACTACTCATGAAATGATCCACTAAATGGAAAACAACAAAAAACCATATATGACCCTAAAATTAGACGTTTCTAAAGCTTATGATAGAGTTTATTGGTTTTTCTTGCTTGTTGTCCTTCAAAAGTTTTGGTTGAAAGGGAGGATTCTACAACTAATTAAAGAATGTGTTATTGCACCTAGGTGTTCTATCTTGGTTAATGGTATTTGTAGGAGATTTTTTTTTTCATGTGAGAAAGGTTTAAGACAAGGTGATCCTATCTCTCCTTATATTTTCATTATTGTTGCTAAAGTTCTGAGGAGAAACATTGATAAATTAATTGGTTCTAAAGACCTTAAAGGGTTTAAAGCTACTTCTTCTTTACCTCCCTCATCTCATCAACAATTTTGTGGATGACACCATCCTTTTTGGATATTCTTCTATAGTGGAAGTGAGGCAACGGAAAAATTTGTTGAATAATTATGCTAAAGATTTTGGTCAATATATTAATTACACTAAGAGTGTTCTCTTTTTCTCAATACTGAAGCTGCCTTACGAAATAAGATTGTTATAATTCTGGAATGTCAAAAGGTTGACCTTCCTGCTACCTATCTTGGTCTTCCTTTGTCTACCAAGAAATTGAAAAATAACTATTGGAATGGTATTGTTGAGAGGGTCTTGAAAAGGTTGGATGGTTGGAAAGGAAAATTGTTGAGCCAAGCTAGAAACTATTAGTTGCTTAAAGAATTCTTACAAAATATCCCTATTTACTATCTTTCATTATTCAATATTCTTGATTTCATGGAGGAAGGGGTTGAGCATATTCATTTTTTTATTTGGACAAGAATTGAAGAAAAGAAGAGAATTACTCTTGTGAATTGGGAGACTATCCACAAAACTAAAAAGAATGGAGGATTAAGAATTATGAGGCTACAACCCTTTAACAAAGATCTATTATCTAAGGTTGTATGTCACCTTCTTGTGAGTGATAAATATTGGGCCCTTATTGTAAGAGAAAAGTATCTTGGGAATAGGGACCATTGTTGTTTCTTGTCCTCTCCCTCTCATTAATGGTTCTATAATTTGGAACAAGTTGTTGAAAATCAGAAATATGCTCAAACAAGGTCTATGTTGGAGAGTGGGAAATAGTAAAAGGGTTAATTTTTGGTAGGAAAAATAGAAAGATGGCCTTCCATTGTCCTTTGTTCATCTTTTTTATAGATTTATAGGATAATTCATAAGGATGAATGGTATGTAGCTACATGGTTATATAGAGTGGAATGGTCTAATGCCTAGAGGGATAGATTTTCTCTTACAGGTGATTGGGAGGCAATATGGGAGGAATGATTCAATTGATTAATTTTTGTAGCATACTGGGGATTGTAATTTTTGTAATCTTTCCAGAGAGGATGAATGGGCTTAGACTCCCCATCCTTCAGGCTGTTTCTTAATGGCTTCGTCTTATAAGATGATTTATAATGATATTAGAAATCCTTGTTTTGACTAGGGTTTGATATGGAATCATAGGATTCTCCTTAATATCAATTATTTTTGGGGAGATGTTTTGCACAATAAAATACTAACTCTAGATAACCTTGTTAAAAAGAGGTTCTACCTTTATAATAAATGTATCTTATGCTTTTTTGATGAAGAAAAAGTGGACCATCTCTTCTTCCATTGCAAATTTTCTTAGGAAGTTTGGAAGGAGGCTTTATCTAAGCTAAATGTTAATTGGACTTTTCCTGCTATTTTTAGATATTTTGTTAGAAGTTGGATTCAAAATTCTACTTTTATCCATCCTATTATTAGGGAAGTTTGGAATCAAAATCCACATCACATTGCTTGGGGTCTTTGGAAGGAATGTAACAATATAATTTTTAGAGAACAAAAAGGAACAACATAGAAGTGTTTCAGGGTATAAAGAAAGGATTACAAAAAAATGTTAATGTGGTTAAGTTTGGTGCTTCTACAAAGATGCCTTCTCTTGAGCTTAAAATTGGCCAAAATTGGGAGATAAATCAAAACCTTACTAAGGTTAATTTAGCCAAGAATCTCTTGAGGAAGTATATCAAGTGGAAAAAACTCCCTAAGGGGTGGGTAAAATTAACTTTTACGGTTGCTCTAAGGGTAGGAGGTGTTTTAAGAGATGACAATGGGTTAATGATTAAAGGTTTTGTTAGAAATAGTTTGTAGAACAAATAATGAAGCCAAAGCTCAGGTTGTTTGGTGGGGTATTAGAAGAAATATTTTTCTTGTTTTTTAGAGACTAGAAATTGAAGGGGATTCTAAGATGATAATTGACTTGACGACGAACTCAAAATTTCCTCTATTCAAAAGATAACAAATTATACTGAAGATAGTAGATTTTTTATTTAGAAATTCTCTTAAAGTTAAAGTGAGACCTTCTCTTAGAGAAGGTAATAGAACCATTGATTCCTTTGCTAACCTTGTGTTAGAGTATTTTCATTGATGTCAAAGCGAATGTCTCATTGTTTTCATTGAAATTTCAAAGGTGTATGAATGCAATTGATAATGGCCAAAGACCACTAATTGTAGTACAAAGGCCAATCTAAACCAGTTTTGGATCTCCTCTTTCAAGAAAATCTTATTAATGTCATATTGGAATTTAAAGACATGTTCCTACTACTAGTCAACCCCTCCTCTCAAGTCATTTTCCTTATGAAATATAAAATAAGATATATCCTATTTGGGTGGACTCCCATCCTTTACACCCAAGATAAAGTCATTTATCATACTGGAAAACTTCATGATTGAAAGAGGAACACACACACACACATATGAGATCACCCAAGAAAGGAATGATATTCTTATTAAGGAGTAAGAAAATATAGTTCATTATGGTGTAGTGATTAAGGAAAAATAAAAGGTCGCAATTCAAAAATAAGCATAAGTTAATGATTAAGATGGAGGTGATCAATGCAAAATAAGAGCAGTGAATATATCATTAAGGAGAGCAACATTTGATGTAAAGGTGACTATTCATTCATTAAAGAAACAATGATTACTTCATACACATTGATTATATTTGTGAGAAGGCTGCAATCTAGTAGAGTTTAAAAGGATTGGATTTAGTTTAAAAAAGGAAAAAGTTATTAAGTGTTTTATTTAAGCATAGAGGAGTTTCCTTAACAAAAGGACATGTCCATTCAAAAGGTTGTGTATATTCTAAGGGATGTCTCTCTTCATAGAGACCAAAGATATAAAATGGACATGTGAAGAATGAAGAAGGAAGCAAGTGTGTAGAGCCAAAGGGATACATCATACAAACACAAGAAGAGCTCATGAAGAGAATATAGAAGTTTTTTCAAGGCAGATTTGTAAAGGAGAAGTGCGTGTGGATATTAGAAGACATATCTTATGTACACCAAAAACCTTGTGTGAAGAAAGTAATTAATATATATAGTCAAGGAAAAATTTGTGAAGATATTATATGTATATTATTTGTTGAAAGAGAAATTTAAGAAGGGGAAACACTTTTTCTACTTTGGAGGTTGGTGCGCCATATTGGAGAGGTTGGTGCCTCATACTGAAGGAGTTTGGTGCCTCATATTGAAGAGATTGGTGTCTCTTATTGAGTTGGTGCTCATTTGTGGGGATTGGTGTCTCCAATGGGTTGGTGCTTATAGATTCCATAAGTGGGGAGTGGTGTCACTAGTAGGTTGGTGCCTACGAAGATTGTAAGAGATTTATATAAAAAAAATATTTTTTTATGGTTTTCTCTTGTAAGGGTTTCTACGTAAATCTTGTGTTCTTGCGTTGCATAATTTTGAGATCTTGTGTGATTGATATTGTTATGGTTGTTAGGTGTTGAAAAATTAAAAAATTGTCTTATACTCATTCACCCCCCTCTTAGTATAAGTGTGTGCTCATCACCTTGGCCTTGAATTCCATGACTAGAGGTACTAGTCATGTGATAGGGAGCTCCTACTAAAGGTGAAGGAAATTTTATCGAATGATAGACAAAGTCATAATGCTATTGATCATGGCCAATAAAAAAAATTGTGCCTAATTTATTAATCAGAAAAGTGAAAAAAATTTGTATCAAGGTGGTAAGATAAAAAGTTCTAATAATTTAAAAGTGAGCTTTATAAATAATTTGAGAAGTGGCATGAGATTTTTTTTTAATGATTGTGATGTCAATATTTCGATTGATGGGGACATGATTATAATTTTTAAATTTTTAAACTTTAGTATAATCAAGATTTGATTATTAGTAAGGATGATCTCATTATCCTTATCTGGAGTGACGTGAAGTATATTGAGGACATTGATATTAATGATCATATGTGTTATAATTATTTCCTAGGAAAAAAAAAAGGCTTGTTTAAGAATTGTTAGAAGTTTTCTAAGAAGAATGAAAGATCATAATTATACTTCCACATTCACTTGTGTTATTAGACAAATGATTGTTGAGGTGACTTTTTATGGGATGCTATGAAATTATTTGTGTTTGTGCCTTCACTTGTTGCATTTTTGTTTTCTACTTGCTCTTTGGTTATGTGTCTATTTAGTTACATGCTATCATGGGAGGTCAGAGGTAGCGAGTGGAGCTAATGTCCTTTGCTGGCCTAAAGAAGAATGTTGAGATTTGGGAAATTTTTGAAAGAGGTGGTTTTACTCCTTTCTTCCATGTTATGAAGGGTTATGATGATGAAATCTCACCGCTCAATTTTTTAACTCTTGGAAGAATGGTGTTGTCACCATTGGTGAAGTCAAGTTTGTTGTTATAGAAAAGCTCATTGCCCAGGGCATGAGTCTCATCTACAAGGGAGCTAAAGTCAAATGGATAAGAAAAATCTGTTACT
The DNA here is from genome assembly GCA_007258455.2 of Sequoia sempervirens. NCBI lineage: Eukaryota > Viridiplantae > Streptophyta > Pinopsida > Cupressales > Cupressaceae > Sequoia > Sequoia sempervirens. The sequence continues at coordinate 222,311,250 of VDFB02256132.1, read as the reverse complement.
AGAAGTTCATTGAGGAATTTTTGGAAGAGGAAGAAAATATTGAAAGGCATACAAATGGGTGCAATAGAGAGGCTATTTTGATGCCCTATCATATGGTAAGTTATTATATTAATAAATATTTTACTTTGGAAGGAAGATTTCATAACATTTACAGGTACCATTTCCCCCTGCTGGATCATCTAAGGAACATGAAAATTTAATTAGTGTTCCTTTTTATTTGTTCTCATCTTTGAAAAAGTTTGTCACTGAGGGGGCTTACCCTCCTTTTCACCAAGGGTTGATTCTGGCTCTATACAATTGTGGTCTTAGTCTAACTCTTGCTATTAATCGCTATGGAAGGAACCCTAATGTGTCTGTGAAGCTTTGAAGGGATGAACCTTCTAACAATAGCCCTAGATCCCATGTTAAGACTTTAAAGGTTAAAAACCTAGCTTGAATGTTAAGCATGCTAGTCCTTCCCTAAATAGCCGTAGTAATACTGATAAGGGAAAAAAGAAAATCTTGTTTAGTGATGAATTGCTGAACCCTACTTCTCAAGAGAACTATGATGATAAAAGTCCTTTGCCCTCAAATTCTACTCCTTCCTCCAAAAGAAAGGCTTCCCCTATTCTTGTTAACACCATTTTATTTGAGCCTCATCTTGGGAAGAAAAGTAAGAAGAACCCTCCCACCTAGGAAGATTCGTTAATATCAAGATTTGATTATTAGTAAGGATGGTCTCATTATCCTTATTTGGAGTGACATGAAGTATATTGAGGACATTGATATTAACAATCATGCGTTATAATAATTTCCTAGGCAAGAAAAATAAGGCTTGTTTAAGAATTGTTAGAAGTAGTCTAAGAAGAATGAAATATTATAATTATACTTCCACCTTCACTCGTGTTATTAGGAAGATGATTGTTAAGGTGACTATTTTTATGGGATGCTATGAAATTATTTGTATCCATGCCTTCACTTGTTGCATTTTTATTTTCTTCTTGCTCTCTGGTTGTGTGTTTGTCAAGTTGCATGCTATCATGGGAGCTCAAAGGTAGCGAGTGGAGCCAATGTCCTTTTTTGGCCTAAAGAAGAAAGTTGAGATTTGGGAAATTTTTGAAAGACGTGATTTTACTCCTCTCCCATGTTATGAAGGGTTATGATGATGAACTCTCACCGCTCAATTCGTTAACTCTTGGAAGAATGGTGTTGTCACCATTGGTGAAGTCAAATTTTCTATTATAGAAGAGCTCATTTCCTAGGCCACGAGTCTCATCTATGAGAGATAAAGTCAAAAGGATAAGAAAAACCTGTTACTAGAAGTTTATTGAGGCATTTTTGGAAGAGGGAGAAAATATTGAAAGGAATCAAAATGGGTGCAATAGAGAGGCTCTTTTGACACCCTATCACATGGTAAGTTATTACATTATTAAATATTTTACTTTGGAAGGGAGATTTGGTACCATTCATGGGTACCATTTCCCCCCATTGGATTATTTGAGGCATGAAAATATAATTAGTGTTCCTTTCTATTTGTTCTCATCTTTGAAAAAGTTTTTCACTGAGGGGGCTTACCCTCCTTTACACCAAGGGTTGATTCTAGCTCTGTATAATTGTGGTATTAGTATAACTCTTGATATTAATCCTTGTTCAAAGGAACCCTAATGTGTCTTTGACTCTTTGAAGGGATGACCCTTCTAACAACAACCCTAGCTCCTATGTTAAGACTTTAAAGGTTAAAAACCTTAGCCTGAATGTTAAACATGCTAGTCCTCTAAATTGCCCCAGTAATATTGATAAGGGAAAATAAATCTTGTTTAGTGATGACTTGCCAAACCCTACTTCTCAGGAGAATTATGATGATAAAAGTCCTTTGCCCTCAAATTCTATTCCTTCCTCCAAAAGAAAGGCTTCCCCTGTTCTTATTAAAACCCCTCTATCTGAGCTTCAACTTGGGAAGAAAAGTAAGAAGAACCCTCCCACCCAAGAAGATTCTTTAAATTTTATCAAAGATAAGAGTAAAAACAAGAAGGGTTCCAAGACCCTTAAGGGTAAGAAGGAAATTATTAAAAAGGACAATGTTAAAATATGGTGGACTGTGCTATTGTCATCCCGGATGAGGAGGGTACTAGAAATGTGTATAAGGAGTGCTTGGGGGGGGGGGAGATAAGGTCTATGAGACTAGCTAAGGCCTTGGGTGATGTTTTTAAAAATAAGATGAAAATATTGAAGAGGAATATGGGGAGGATGCTAATGAAGGAGAGGAGGAGGAAATTACTCCTATGTCTAATTTTGAGCTTGATTGTAATTCTAAGGAGACCGCTCCCTTACACCCTCAATATGATGTTGAGGATTATGTATCCCCTAATTCATTGTTCATGAAAATTTAAATTCCATTGTTTGTGAGGATGCATATGTCTCTAGTGAAAGTGATGTCGATGTTGATGATGCTAGGAAGGACAACCAAAAGGAGGAGTAGAAAGATCTGAAAGAGGATCCACGAGATATCTATTATGCTAAGATAACAAACCTTCAAAATAGGGTGAATAATATAGAATTGGCTTAGGAAGATCTTAGAGAATATAAAAGTTGTGAGGTTACTTGGGAAAACATGTATAATGTGATGAAGTTGTATCAAAACAGGTTAGCTAAGATGGAGAAATATTTTAATGATCTTGCTAAAATAATAACTAGTATTATGTAGAAGTATACTATTGGAGTGGTTATTCATCCATCAAAGCTTTATAAAAGGAATAAGAAACAAACTCCAGAGGAGGATCAATATGAAATCAAACATAAGAGCAAGAAGAGAGAGCGGTTGCTGGATGTTGCTTGTTGGGAGGAGACCCTGAGCTCGTTTTCAAAGGATTGGAAATCTCTTTGCTAGTTTGCTTGTTTGTCTCTTGTTGTGTTTTGTTTTGGCTATGCTTTTCTGTTCGTGTGTTGTTTCTTAGTTTGGTGTGGCCTAGTGACCAACTTTTGATGTAGTTATTTCTATTTCTCTGCTTTTCTCTATGGCTACCTTTCTGTAATGGGTTCAAGGCCCTTCCCTGCTTAATTAATCAAAAACATATTATGGAACCCATCATACTTCTTAGGTTAAGTGATAAGTAAATTTGTGTAATTCATTATTATATAATTAAAAATCTTGAAAGAAGATATGCATTCTATAGTATCTAATGTGTATACAATGGATTTGGAAAGAAAAATGCTAGATGGAGCTAGAAAAATTTACAGATGGGACATACGATGAAGTTTTGATTGTCATAGGTAAGTTTAATACAATTATGGAAGTCATTGAAAAGGTGATTAATGATTTGTAATGGTGGGAATTGTATACCTATTCCTATTTCCATTTAGTTTTGGGCCTATTTTAATGTAATGATATAATACAATTACATATCAACACATGGTAGACTCTTGTGTTAAGTTTCTATTCTTAAATTTTTATTCTATCTTATTTTACATCTATTTATATTCATCTTGAATACATTTAAATTTAATTTAAAAATAATTACACACATTCATGTATTTTCTATCATTAACTATTTATTGTACCTACCGTTGCACCCATATCCATGCATTCAGTCTCCACCTTGAGATCTACAGTTTACTATCTTGGGTCAATTTTGGGGCACTTCGGTTGAATCTCAAGGGGCTCTAGATTGACACCCAAATTTTAAAAATTTAAAATTCAAATTCTTGATTCTCACCCTTTCCTACTAGCTATGAAAGTTAGACTTAATACATGTTTGTGTGATGTCTTGATATGTTAGTATATTTAAAAACATTTAATGTGCAATGAATTGGTAGATGGTTGATAATCAAGAGACACTGTAGGAAAACAATTTTTTTTTTGGAGCTTAAAAATAACACATATACATTAGAATTAGATTAAACATCAAGGCCACCTACATGCTTGAGAATGCTATCTTCAAATATTCACCCAAAGGCCAAGGCCATAAAGGTAACCCATTAATGAGGTTGACCAAGAGATCTTGACCCTAATGATGTAGTGATTTCTCCACATGTATTGGACTAAATACCTCCATCCTCGCACACATCCGTGTATTAGAGGTTAAAATGAACCATGTTATCAAAGTTTTTTATCTACTAGGTCATATCTTCACATGATAAGATAGATCTATGTTGCTTGAGATTGACCTTGAGCCACTCAAAATTGAATCATGAAAAAATCCAAGTCTATGACGATTCTAAGACATTTAACATATTGATGACATCATTTTATGGACACTAGTGAGTGGATTATATGCAACAATCAATATTCTTCATTAGTATTCCCAAAATGAAGTACCTTATCCCTTTGTATTTAATGCCAATTTTTTTTTTTAATTTATCATTTCCTAATTTTGACTAATTTAGGTTAATTGTGCTTTATTTTTCAAAAATATTAACTAGCCTAGACTATACGTATGATACATTTTTAATCTTCCATTTTGGTGAACCTGATATTTGCTTACATGAGTTAGGATTTCCTTCTAGAGTTTATCAATCATTAGGATTTTCTAGATCTATAATTTTTTTATTGTTACATCTCATTTTTAGATTTGATTATGATTTAGTTCTACTTTCAAATTGATGCTTCCTTGATGTACACCCTTATTCTAAAATTGAAACTTACATTAGATGACCTTGCTTTTGGCCACCTTACCTTGAAATAACCCTTTCCAAATTTCACCAAAATTTTCCACTCTTTTCAAATGAACATTTTGTCAAACAGTTCATGTGTATACTGGTTGCAATGTTTCAATACATTATTCATTGGTTTTGGAAACATATTATCATTGTATAAACCAATATGAATTCAAACTAACATTCATAGGATGACAACATTTTGCCAAATTTTAAGGACCATGTTTATGATAATTTTTCTACATAACAGGCTACTGTGATGAACAACATATTACACAATGAAACATATACAAATGCTGACCTGTTGAATAGCAGATTTGGTACCTTTGAACTGTTCAGAATTTGGTCATTATATTGCCCAGGAATGTGAACTGATATCCAACACCTTTCTTGAATGGCGCCAACTGTAATTTCCAGCCACCACCTCCAATCCATGCTCAACAATATGAACAAGAATCACCACGAATTACCCTCCAAGGTGACATCTACCAGCTGCAAGGAAGCACCCCACAATTTGAACCCTCGCGCCACTTCATTGATACTTGCACCAACCACATATCTCATACCTGGCAGGAATCAAGACCAACAATGGAGGCCAGGACCCAAGACCAGCAACACTCACGTCTCCTTTTACATAGTGGCGTTTCAGTGCCAAATAAGAGTCGACAAACCAAGGGAATGTTCACACCTGTAATAATCTTTGGTTTTTGTGCCCTAACTCTCCAGATATCGCCTAACAAACATATCATTGAATCACCCAATTACCTCTGAAAATGCTGCGCCCAACAAACATATTATTGAATCACCCAATCACCTCTGAAAATACTACGCCCAACAAACATATTATTGAATCGCCCAATCACCTCTGAATATGCTATGCCCAGTAATACAGAGTTCTTGGTACGAGACTTCACAAATTTCACAAATTCCAATGGTTGAATTTCAAATGTGAAATCTGAGTGGCTCCACCTGCAACTAGTTAGAATAGGTCTTCCACGATCGAAATTGATTTTTCTTAGGGTTTTCGTTTCAAATGTGCCACTAGAAGCTCTCAAAAATTTCACAAATTCCAATGGTTGAATTTCAAATGTGAAACCTGAGTGGCTCCACCTGCAACTAGTTAGGGTAGGTCTTCTACGATTGAAATTGATTTCTCTTAAATATTTCGTTAAACTCAAATAATAAAGTGATTTTTTAGTAATTCTTTTAATTATCACTTAAGTCATTTTATTAAATTAATTAAAACAAAAGTATCCGTAAAGTGTACTTTATTGGACAATTTTAAATTAATTAATTTAGTTTATTCCCTTATGTCTCGATATTAGCCTACGGAAATAATATAGGCTAAACAGACTCTTCCGACTACTCTTGGATGGAAACATTACATATTCACCCTTTTGGCACCATTAAGGTTCCATTTTTAGTTATAATTATTGAATATTTTTCTAGTTTATATAAAACCTTACTTCATCTCTATACCATTTATATACTTCTATTAGGGTTTTGGACCTTTCTTGCATAATCTCTTTGTTATGTACCCACCCACTTGTGGAATGATCTTAATTGTTACATATTCCATCATGGATTCCTATGGTCCCTTATTATTGAATGCTATTCATGATTATCATATATATTTTGATGTGTCTAGAATTTTTTTGATATGTGATCCCATTATTCTTGATTTGCTCACAAATTCTTACTATAAGGATCATATCACATTTTCTATGAAGGCCTTGTTTCATTATGTATGCACCTTTTCCTCCTTCACAAATTTAGTAATTTATTTTCCTTCTTTTCCATACAATCTCACTTTACTTATCCATGATTCTTATATTATTTCCATACCTCCCATTGTTAGTGCTAGTGATGTGCTTGAGCATAGTGATGCTTTACCTTGAACGTGTTTCCTTCAAGCAATTTGATTCATAATACATCTATTGTGGTGAATATTTATGATATACCTTAACCTTCTATTATTATACTTATGGATGACACTTTATGTGAAGAGGGTACATTTACTTTACCTACACATGACATTGTTGGGCCTCATGATATTATTCCATCTTCATGTTATGATTATTCTACTTTTCATATGGCTTATGATTCTTCATGCTTTACCTTTCATAATAAATCATATTTGTCTAGCATTATTCTTGATTTTCATGCCTTGACTACAACACATAATTATTCCATGGTTAAGAATACATATAAATAATGGGGTATGATAAAAATAATCATCTTAAAAATAGCCCCACTAAAATATTTATTCAAGATTTGATGTAGTCTTTGAAGACATATAAAAACCTTGTGTAACATGCCCATTGTTCTACTCAATGATTTCTTCTATGTTTTAACCTCAAGTGAATAAACAAGTGAATAAACTAAGATGTCAATCACATAGCAATAAAATTTTTCTTTTCAGAGTAAGATAATATACACATTTGATATAACAATAATTCATCTTTCTCATTTCATATCAACTAAATGTTACAATCTTTCCAAAGTCATGATTTCATAAACAAGATACAATTTAGATTTTCTATCTTCCATACAAATTGATACAAGATACTTACATAGCTCATTTGAACTCCATGGGCATTAGAAACACAAATGGTCCAAGAAATCCCCCATCAAATCTTGGCTTGCTGACTAAAGAGGAGAAGCATCACTTAAGCACTTTTTCACCATCTACGAAATTATTGCGGTCCCTCGCACATCTACCACATATTGTAAGATGGCCCTACCCTTCGACGAAGAGTTTGGTCCAGAAACCTCAAAATACTAGCCAATCCCGAGCTTGGTGTTGTGTCCTACATAACTAGAACTTTCCCATATTGTGGCTACAATTTACGTGTATGACAATCCTAGACTAGCATGCTAAAAGGTAACATGCAGTGAACTAATAGTGTAACCAGTGGCAAATTACGCCACTTTTGCCAAAGTATTCATCACCCCTAATTTGGAATGGACGTCACATGCTCACCCACCATCCTAGCTCGATTTGTTATGACCATTCATATTCTATGCACATGCTATCTCCTTCATTGGATTATCCTAACCCCGGGGATAACGTATATACCTCTATGTTTTACTAAGACACTTTTACTTAAGTAACTCAAAGTAATTCCAAAGAAATTCTATCTTATGCTACACACCCATAGTGTTGACGCAAGATGAACATAATGTTAAAAAATTAATTGACTCTAAAGTGTACAATCTCAACAATCTCCATTCAAGAGTATAATCTTAACAATAAATGACTCCCAACAAAATTATAACCTCATCAATAAATGACCTCAATCAAAAGTATAATCTTCAACAATAAATGACTTCAATCAAAGTATAATCTTCAACAATAAATGACTTCAAACAAAGATATAATCAACAATCAAAAGATCAACTAGATCATAAAGGCTAATTACAACCTATGTGCTTGAATCATTAATCAAGTAAACAACCCAACCAAATAGGTTATTTCCAACCTAGGGTTTCAATCAAAGTAAAGTAACATTCAAGTGATCATGAACCAATCATAAGACTTCTCTTTCAAAATACCTCAAATATTCTCATATTTACTACATTTGTATATCATTTGGAGGATATAATCAACTTGCGAGGAGTTGGTGCATCTACACCCATAGTCCTCTCACAATATTGTTTTAGGTTACCGATACATGTGTCCTCTTTTAGAATTTCATGAATAGGAATAGATTCTAATTCAAAATAAGAGAATAGCATAGCTAGCAAATACATTTTATCAACCCTATTTTGAATAACAATATATCCACTAAGTTTATACCCTTACCTAAGGGTCAAGATTCTCTTCCTACTTTCTAGGAGGAATAAGTAATCAATTAGATAAGATTATTAATCAAGGTTTGCATAACATCACAACCCAACGATGATGAAATTTCTATTATGCCACCTTTCCTATTGTGTTACTAACCTCATCGTCCACTACGGTTTGCTTAGCATTATAAGCTAATAGGAAAAATTGCAATGAATCAAACCAAATCAATTCAAAACAAGATTAGATTCCAAACCCAATACTCATGAAGTGAAGTTCTAAAATAGCGAAATCAACAAATAATGTAAGATTCCTAAAGATATCATAAATTGAATCCAAAACCTTAAAACATTACCATCCCATGTTGGAGTTGTGTTTGTATTGACGTTTGGATGTCAGATTACTCAATTCAAAACAAAGCCTCCATTGTTGTTGTTGCAAACACTTTAATTTACGTAAATGGTGAACTGGAATGTGATAATAACTCTTAATATGCTCAAGAGATAATTGCTCAACGCTTCGCTATCAGGATTCTAGATGATTTGTGAGAAGGTAGAGGATTGTTTTATAGATTTCTTGTTTCGAGATGAATGATCAAGATTTCATAGCAAAATATCTTGATCAATGGTTGAGAACCGTTGAGGGGAAATATATTGTAAAGATTAGTGGATTTAGATTGGAATGATTGGGGGGATTGAGAAACTAGGTTGAGTGGTTAGTGGGATTGAGGAAATAGATTGCATGGTTAGTAGGATTGAAGAAATAGATTGTGTGGTTAATGGGATTGAAGAATAGATGAGTTAGTCAACTGTTTAGAGTGATAAATTAGTGGTTGTGATTTTCTCAATCAAAAGAGGAGGGTGAGGATAATTAATTAATATTTTGAGTTGAACGTGCAAGTCATGTTTGACTTTAACAAATAAAGTTGTATTTGTTTGTTGACTATGTTGAATGATGTCGAATAATTAATTTAATTATTCAAGTTTAGAAAGGGGAAAGGAGTTTAATTAAATTATTAAGTAATAACAATTTAATTGATTTAGGAGAATAGGGTATATTAGTGACATAATTAAACAACTTGTGTTAGTTTAACTAATCAAGAGGAATAAAAGTTAGATTAATGATGATATAATGAATTAAAATTAAATAAATAAAGATTATTCAATTAATAGAGGAAAAGAGGGTTTTTGATGTAAATGTAGTGATATTAATGATAATGATGCCGATAAATGGAAAAATGTCATTCAGGATGTGTGATATGCATTAGGTCATTTTTACATCTCTACATTTTTCCCCTCTTTGAGACAAAGTACTGGCTGTTTTGTTTCAAAGAATTCGATGTTAAGATCAAGGTTTGAAAATTTTTATATGCCCCATGATTCCCTAGAGGTCAACAAAAACATAATAAAATGCAAGGCTACCCCCCTCGAGAGGTTGGCCAAATTTTTTTTTTTTTTTTGGGCTCGCAACAAGGTTATGTTGTAATTCAAATGCATAGAGAATGAAAAATTTAGGCCATAGGGCCCTCATTTATAGTTCAGATGTTCCTAGATGCTCATAATTTTAATAGAGAAGGGTTTCCTAGGTAAAAAAATAGGGTTTGGGGGGTAAAAATAGGAAATTAGGGTTCATTTTTCCTCATTTTCACTCTTAGCCCTTAGCGAATTCTTGCCTTTGGAGATCCTACTTTGATGATTGTTGAATCGCGATGTCGAGGAATCTAGGTGCCCCACATTGTGCAGAGGTAGTTTGTGACTCCAGGAGGCCAACTGGTGTAGGTGTCGTGGTATCTGTCACTTTCATTCCTATTTTTGTCTTTTCATTTTTGTGTAATTAATGCTAGAAATCATTTTTAACAATAGCGGTAATTTTGTGAAATTTTTGCTTTTTCCTCTATTTTACTGCTATTGTTATGTGCATTTTTTCTACTTTTTCTTTTCTTGCTTGCTATCATTTTTTCTATTTGCTATTGCAAAAATTATTTGCTGTTGTCTGTCGCTATCGTTTGAAATGTTCACTATTTTTTTTCTCATTGTGAAATGATTGCTACTGTGAATTTTGTTTGCTATTGAAAAATTTTCTCACTTTTTTCATTTTTAACGCTATTGCTCAAAATGCTCGCTATTGTCAAAAACAGTCACTATTGGTTTATTTGATTGCTATTTTAAAAACAGGGTTTCTATTGCTTTTCTTGAAAGATTTAGCCAGTTTTCCAGCAGTCTTAGGTTCGTGATATGATTTTCTAGCAAATTCTTAATGTCGTGGGTTGAATGTTTGTAGGCGGTTCTCAAATTGCTTTATTCTAGGGAGTGATGACCATGATAGTTGTTCGACTTGCTCGCTGGTTTCTTTGAGGTCGAGAGAGAATTTCTGGATATGGTCATTTTGCATCACATATGTCACATGCCCGAGATACAATGTCATAGGGCCATGATTACTGCCCTTATAGAGAGATGGAATTCAGAGTCATCATCCTTCCATCTACTAATCAACAAGGCAACTGTTACACTAGAGGATGTGTGGAGGATTCTTTGCATCCCTATTCATGGTGAGCTTGTGACTTATGATGTTAGGTAGGGTACTTTAGGGCCATGTAGCGTGTACTTGGTGTTCAATGACTTCATGTGATGGACTATAGACTTGTCTTCGTTCATTGACAATGCGGATTCGATATCTATGGTTTTATCTAGTTTGATCATGGGGCTCATAGTGCCTGATTGTAGAGGTCAGAATTTTCCTATCGGTTGGGGCATCTACATCGAGTAGATGATGAAGCACAACACAAGGTATGCGTGGGGCCCATGTCTTTTGGAACACTTATATAGAGATATGCATGCGGTTGCTTATTGTGGAGGCAGTTCTATCTCCGCTCGTATGACATTGCTGCATGTATGAGCTTGGGAGCATATCTTAGTGATGAGGCCAAATGGCATTACAGATCAGGATCTGGAGGATCTATATTTTATAGATATTCATATTTTATGCATTATACTTGGCCTAATTGATTACCCTACTGGCGAGGAATTTTTGATGATATGCCTATGTTTGTTTGGAGGCCATTTCTAGACTATGAGGCCTGGCATGATGATATGGAGCAGTTGCCATATTGTCGTTAGACATGGTAGTTGATAGGGCGGGTGGATTCTCTTCTTGAGTGGTACTTTCCTGATCAGGTTCTTCACCAGTTTGGAGAGCAACATACACATTTTGGGAATGACTATCATGCACATTTTGGGAGGACCTCTTGAGAGGTTAGGGTTTGGGGACCATAGGCCTCCTCTAGTGATGCTATAGTTGAGTTCCAGTGACTCTCCTCATTTGGATGGGGCTGGGAAATAGGTTTGGAAGATCTAGGAACTACCTGAGACTATGATCAGTGGTGGGCTTGTCATGTTCCTCTTCATTTCATAGATCTTGTTGGCATTGGGCTAGTCATAAGGAGAGCTAGTGTGACTAGCCGAAGGGGTGAGCAACAACAACCCAGGATTGCAACAAAGTAGTTAGATAGAGCGGGGCATGATGGGTAGCAGGATCACCCTAATGGAAAACATCCTAATTCAATGCAGAAGGATCAACAGGTATCACAGGGTCCTCCCCCATAGAGGAATGTAGCAACATAGATAGCCCAGGTGACTACAAAAAGAGATACTTGGGTCATCGAGAGGGATGCAAAGATTGTTCAAAGACAGGTGGCTAAGGCACAGGTTGCGGCATTGACTATTGAGAGAGATGGCTTCCGTCAGGAGCGAGATGGGGTTTCTATAGGAGAGAGATGCTGTTAGGTAGGAGCTAGCCACAAAGAGGTAGCTTAGACTTACAACTAAGATATCATTGGCATCCTCTATTCCCCTTGCTCAGTACCAAGCTGAGTAGGATCAACTGTTGTAGAGATGTACCTAATATCATACGCTATATGAGGCCTTTGTTCTGAGATCATAGAGACAACCTCATTTTGGAGAGCCGAGTACATAGAAAGGTGAAGTCTGGTGGTCAGTCAGTTAGGCATCCACATTAGTCTCTAGTCATCCCACATCCATCTCCCCATCAGAGCTAGGAGCAACTGAGATCTCCACCTCAAGATAGCTAGCAAGGCTGAGGTTGCTTGATCATTATATGATGTTTATTGTTTTAGAGACTTTATATAGACATGATATTTTGTATATACATTCATTGGCCCAGTTGAGGTCTTGTATATATGTTTTTTTTTTGTATATTGGATATCACACTTGTTACTTGATGATGTATATGACATTTTCATTTTTTATGATATATGAGATATACCATGTTTCAATTCGGCTTTATTACAAGGTGATCCCATAATAGTGGTTTACAATTTTTGGCCAAACTGGACACTGAAATTATTATTTTTAACTAAATCTTTACATTCGGGCACCTATAGTGGCTAAACCGTGAGGAATTTGAAGATGGTGCAAACTAGAGTCTCATCAAATTTTGTTTGTAGATTCTAAAAATAATTTTTTCAAAATTTTTGGAATCAAATTGCACTTCTTTTTCCATCTCCCACGAAAATTGATTTTATTGAGAAAACAACATTTTTAAAAAGTGACGCAAACCGTATAACGCATAATTTTTTTCCCATGAAGGATAAAATTCTAATTCTTTCAAATTTAGATTTGTAACTGTGATATCTAGTGCTTCCATTTGGTTAGATTGTTTTTTATTGAATATTTTTTCCTTAATCAATTTTCAAAGTCAAATGAATTACAATTGAGACACACGCGACCGTATAACGCGTAACTTTTTTTGTATATGTCAATTTAATTTAATTTTTTTGTTGGATCAAGGACTTCAATATCTGGTGCACTCATATTTTTCAAATTTTTTTGATAATCTTCTATTTTTCCACATGTGAAGAACAAAGAAATTCATTTTTGATGAAAAACCTATGTTTAATAAAACTTAAAAAACAAATACATAACAAAACCAAAACATATTAAAATTATATTCATTGGATAGCTTGTTCTGAGGAATACCATAATCATTTGAAATAAATTTTAAATGAATTCATTTGATCCCCCAAAAGCTAAATCAAAAGTGATTTTTTATCAGCATTTTGATAGGTGTAAAGGAGACCCATTTATAGGTATTGTTTAAAACTAGTGAGGTTCTATCCAAGGGGGTTTGATCTAGGGTGATTTGATCAAACCCTCTTCAATTGGAATCCTTAAAATGGAACTTTTTGAGGCTTAAATCATTATATTTTCTAAAAATATGTGATTTCAGCTAAAATTCGTTCCTCTCAGGAATTGTAAACCACTATTATGACAACACTTATGTGTTATGAGATGATTATGGATACTGATTTATACATGCTCATGGTTTTTTTTTAGTTTTCTGATGTATGCATATGAAATGGATGGATGTATGATTTATATATCTATGTGATGGATGGTGATATGTGATGGATGATGATTTATTATGTATGCGATGGATGATGATATTTTATGTTTTTTATGGATGACTATATGATGTGTGATGTTTTATCATTTTATTATTTTCATAATATGTACTGATGACTTTGTGGATGCAGGATGCATGTGGTACTAATGATATTGTGATGTTGGATGGAGCTGTTAGTTAGAAGTGTTTTATGATTTAGAGATGGATAGAAATTTGATGTTGTTAGTTGTTGATGGGTTTTTCTTTTGCTTTCATAGAGGATTTGTATCTTTTAGCAATCCTTATTGATGTAGCAAATAGACATGATGCACTAGGGTATTAATAACCAAGGTGGCTTTGTATCCATTGCATGGACTTTGACTCTACAAACAAAGAATATTCTTGCCCATACTAGAGATACAAAAACCTTGTTAGAGTGTATGTTTGAGTTGTGTCAAAACATTTTGGACTAGTTACACAGAGAGGTATGAAGTACCTAACATGCAACTACTACACGAATAGCCTCAAAACAACTTCCATACACAAAAAAAGCAAGTATTCGCTGTGGTAGTATCAAAAAAACATCTAACAAACATATCAAAATAGAAATCGACAATTAATATCTCCATTCCTTCCTCTCTAAATCCTTAGTGAACATCCTTGAGAGATTTTGGGAATGTGATATTAAGATAAATTGAAAAGATAAGTCCATAAAAAATATAAATAATGCAGTATCACTTGCCATAGCTATTTGATGTTTCAGGATGTTATCCATTAGTGATGTCTATTGTAGGAATGTTTTATCCGTTAAGACATACGTTAGGATGTTGATGATGAATAATCGATAGGTAGGTAGTTTGAATAGTTAGGCATTGTTATAGTCTTATGATGATTAAGTCGTTTCAATCTTTTCCTTGGAAGTTTCAATTTTTGATGCTTGTTTTGTTTGTCGATTGCTTTATCAAAGATTTGAAGGTGATGATTTTTTTATTATGAATGGAAATTTTATTGTGGATATGTGACAATGGAGATAGGACCTTTTTGTAATTTTTTTGAATTATTTTGATGCTGTTTTTGTTATTTTCGGGAAATTTAGAGATAATTAGGGGGGACCTAAAGGGACTTACCTAGTGCCCCGAGGGATCATCAAAGATGCCCTTGCCTATGTGACAAACACAAAGGCTCGTAGTTTAACCATTTTGACTGACACTATTTTTGGAGTTTTGTGACTCTTTATAGATTTTTCTTTGGATTTTTAGTGATATATTTGAATGTTTTTGTTTCATTTTGAGGGACTAACCTAGGGCCTCGGGGGCTCATCAATGATGGCCTTGCCTATGTTATAATGCAGAGGCTCGTAGTTCACTTGTTTGATAGGATTATGTTTTTGAATTTTCTAATTTTTTGAATGTTTTTGGATTTTTGACTAAGTTGAAAGACCATGACAGACACCTACATGGACTAACCTAGGGCCTTGGGGGTTGATCAAAGATTATCCTTGCCTATGTTATACATGTAGAGACTACGTAGCTCAATTGGTGTTGACTCAAAGCATAAAAATGTTTTTGATTTTTCTTTTGATTTTTTTGTTTCTTGGATGGATGGGTGGATGCTATAGATAGTGCTGATATATAAAGATGCAGGTATTATTTAAACGTAGCGTTTGTTTACCAGTTTTTCACTACGGTACTTGTCCTAGAAGCGTCACAAAGTGGTTTTCAATTAAAGAAAATTTTATTTCTCTTTACTATTTTTCTTGCTTTTTGATTTTTTTTGCTTTTTTATCCCTTTTTGCTAATGATATTCTGATGTGCTGAATTATAAACCCTTTTGAGATGGCTACTATTTCAAGGTTCGACTAAAGGTTCTCCTTTAGGAGTAGCCAACTGATATGCTCCCGAGCCATAAATTGCTATTATGATGAAAGGACCTAACTAGTTTGGTTCAAAATTCCCCTTCCCATCTTGATTTAGTTGGATCTTCTAATTCTCCTTTAGCACTAGGTCACCAACTTGAAAGTTTATGTTCTTGATATTTTTGTTGTAGCTTCATTTGAGCCAATTCTAATAAACTTGGAGATGGTTTAACACACTCAAACACCTTTCATCTAGGAGTTCCAACTCATTCAATCTGAACACCCAATATTCCTCATTGATGACCATGCCTTTCAGGGATACTCATAATGAGGGCATTTCGACTTCAATAGGTAATATTGCTTCAGATCCGTAGACCAAGGAAAGAGGTGTGGCACCTATAGTTGTACGAATGCTGGTTCAGTAAGCCTATAAGGCTAGGTTTAGTTGTAAATGACAATCACGACCAATGTTATTAATAGTCTTTTTAAGTATTTTTAGAATGGTTTTATTGGATGCTTCAGCCTGACCGTTTCCTTAGGGATAGTAGAGTGTTGAGAATCGTTGGATAGAAAAATTTGAACAAATCTCACAAAAATATTGGTTTTTGAATGGGGTTCCATTGTTAGTTATGATAGTTTGGGGAATTCCATATCAACAGATCAAATAATTCAAGATAAACTTGGATATCTGTTTCCTTGTGGTGTAAGTTAATGGAATTGCTTCTATCCACTTTGTGAAGTATTTAATTGTAGTGATAATGAAATTGTTCCCATTGGATGAAGTGGGAGATATCTTACCTATCAAGTCTCGTCCCCACTACGAGAAAGGCCATGGTGTTGTTATAGGTCATAGTTCCTGTGCCAGTGTGTGAATAAGATCATTGTATTGTTGACATTGAAGACATCTCCTCGAGAAATGAATGGATTCTTGCTCCATTGAGGGCCAATAATATCCTGTTCTCAACAATTTTTGTACTAGATTAGGTCCACTAGAGTGAGACCCACAAATACCTTTGTGCACTTCTTGTAAAGTGATTTGTGCTTCTTCCATGTTGAGACATTGAAATAATATTATGTCTAGACTTCGTCTATATAGGGTATCTCCTAAGATGGTGAATCAAGAAGTTCTAATGAAAAGGGTTTTCTTCTGGTTTGTCGTTAAGTCAAGGGGTATGATACCATGCTGGATATAGTCAAATATATCTTGGTACCAAGGTGAGTTAGGACCAACAACATCACAAACAAGTTCTAATTCTGGGGTATCAAATTCTGGTATAAGTAGTTGCTCCATGAGGAATTCGTATTTGGGAATCTTTTGTGGAATGTCGAGGAGTGAACCTATTTTTGCCATAGCATTGACTACTTTGTTGTTGATCTTGGGAATTTGTTCAAAGGTGATGATGACAATGTACTGTTTAAAACTGTCCACCATTCTTTTATATGGCATTAGCTTGTCATCCTTTGTTTGATATTTGTCATTTACCTGCCTGATGACTAGTTGGGAGTCTCCATAGACTTGTAGTTCATTTATCCTCCATTCTACGGTCATCTTCACTCTTGTGATTAGAGCTCATATTCAGAAATGTTATTGGTACACGAAAAGACAATATTGTAAGCCTTAGGTATACTATCTCCTTGTGGTGTGAGAAATAAAATACCATCTCTTGAGCCGTGTTGAGTGTGGGACCTGTCAAAGTACAAGGTCCAATGACTATACTAATCACTTAGAAGTATGCTTTCATCTGGGAATTGTGATGCTAAAGGCTGATGATCTTCCATTGGTGCATCCACTAGTTGATATGCTATGATTTTTCCTTTGATAGCTTTTTCGTCAATGTACTCAATGTCAAACTCGCTAAGTATCATTTCCCACTTAGCGATCCTCCCCATTAGAGCTAATTTTTCCAATAAATACTTTAGGGGATCTACTTTTGATATTAGCTTTACTTGTCTATTTAATATGTAGTGTCTCAACTTATGTGCCACAAAGATGAAAAATACACTTTCTATGGGTGAATAGTTCAATTCAAAGTCCACCAGTGTTCAAATGATATAATAGATTGCTCTTTCCTTATTATTGTCTTCTAGTTGTGCTAACAAAGATCCTAACACTCTCGATATTGTAGATACATATAGGACATTGAATTATCTTGAATTGGTGGCATTAATACTGGAGGAGTGAGTAAATAGTCCTTGAACTACTAGAAAGCTTGATCACATCTGCCATACCATTTAAATGTTATGTCTTTGTGTAGAAAATGGGTGAATGGATGACACTTGTCTGCCAACTATGCAATGAATCTCCTGATGGAATGTTGTTTACCTTGTAGGCTTCTCAGCTACTTTAATGTTTTTGGAGGAGGCATTTCTAATATTGCTTTTACCTTGGTGGGACCTCAATACCTCTTCTTGATATTATGTAACTTAACAGTTTCCCAGATGTCACTCTAAATACACACTTCTTAGGATTGAGCCGTAGGTTGTATTCCTCTATCCCGTCAAATACCTTTGCTAGGTTAGCCAAATGATCTTCTCTTTTGATGGATTTTTCTAATATGTCATCCACATAATCTTCCATAGTGATGTGCAAAATATCACGAAAAATGGTGGTTAGTGCTCGTTGGTAGGTTGCCCCTACATTCTTAAGAGCGAATGGCATGTCATTCCAACAAAAGGTTCCCCATGCACAAGTGAAGTTGTTTTATGTTGGTCCTCAGGGGATATTTTGATTTGATTGTATCCAGAGAAACTGTCCATTAATGAGAGCATTTCATGTCTTACAATTAGGTCTACAATCATGTCAATGCTGGGTAGAGGAAAGTCATCCTTCGAGCATGCCTTGTTGAGATCCCTGAAGTTGGTGCATATTTTGATGCCCCCAGTGGGTTTCGACACTAGTACAAGGTTAGATACCCACTCTGGATAGTCGACGGGTCTGATGAAGCCCACATCTAATAGTTTCATAAGTTCTACTTTTACCAAAAGTGCTATATGTGGATGCATATTTTTTAGTTTTGTTTGATAGGTTTAGCTCTAGGGAATAATGCTAGGTGATGTACAACTAATGATGGATCTATCCCTAGCATGTCTAAATATGTCCATGCAAAATTGATTTTTTGTTCATTGATGAATGTTGCGAATTTTACCTTTTCCTCAGGATCAACTGATGCTGCATGATATGTTATTTTTGGTATTTCTATTGTGTCCACATTGATAGGTCTAGAATCCTCAACTAAGAGTGTTGACTTCTCTTTGTATTCTCTGGTGGGGAGATTGAATCCTCCATCTTCGGGTGCCTCAGAGAGGTTTTCACCTCATATGCATCCTTTATTTTTCTCTTTTCTTGATCCGATAAAGCCACATTGTGGTTTTCCTTAGGGGACCTCTTTATGATTTTCAAAATTTTCTATTTATTTTTGCGACTAGAAGACACAATCTCGCATACAAAATATGCTCCTTGATCTAGTTCCATTACAAAACTTGCTTTATGATCTCCTAGGGGTATATCTATTTGAAGTCCCATGATCTCTGCAATAGCCTCATCGTTTTGGAATTAGTCCACAATTGGTGTATGATGTTGTTGGTCCCAATCTATTAAATGTGGATAATGCAAGAATATTTTGTCATTAATATCTGCAAAGATTATGAAAGTTGTAGCTAGGGTAGGGACATTGATTTTATCAAGGATCCATAATGTATCTAGTCTATACTCAGTAGTCACAAGAATCCCACTCGTATTCATTGGAATCCATTTCAATATGGTCATCTTTAGATATAGATTCAAAACTGATGGTATTTACGTTGAGTTTTTCAAACATGTTTTGGATATATAGGTAGTCGTCTAGACATTGGAAATTGTCTGATGTCTCAAAAGTGGTAGAAGTAGCTCCTTCCTCATAAGAGGTGTTTTCAATATTTGGGGTAATCATGTTAGATGCACCATAGCCCAGTCTAATATTTTTCGGGAATCTTTCTATAATAATTGGTTCTCTTCTACTTTGTCCATGCAGACCAAGGCCACCTTGTCTAGTGAATCCCATGCTTTTGGATATTTGGTATCCTTGACTCTTGTCATCAATAGGAAGGGGAGGTAGTGTTTGTTCTCATTTTTCTTCTTTGTAGATCCATGAAGATAGATCTTCTTTGCACACTTCTTCATCTTGCATGTCTCCCCACTTGGTGAAGATGGTGGGTTTGACTACCATTCTGACAACTTGTACATGTGTGATCTCTTTTGGTCCTCCATAAGTCTTCAGTGTTGGGGGAAACATCCCAATGCAAAAGGATTGATTGAAGTGATATTCCACGCAACCCTTGTCAAGCACTTGGATCTTGAGGTTGGTTTTAGGGGGTTGAATTGATGAAGGTGATGTGGAGGATGAACCTAGTAATGATGTGCCAATGTATGAAAATGAGTGGAAGGATATATCGTTGCTGGGTATTTGGCGAATATTTTTTATATTTCTCTTCTAACTTGGCACAGTAATGGAATGGTTCGAGGTCAACATATATGGTAACTTACTTATTGTCATAAGGAAATTTTAGGCATTGGTGGAATCTAGATGGGACTACTTTTAGAGCATGGATCCATGGTCAACCCAAGAGGAGGTTGTATGGAATCCGATATCCAATACTTGACATGTAGTTTCTACTATTACTAGTCCTCTCTGAACTATAAGTTTGATTGTTCCCTCTGAATTTATTTCCATATCATCTTAAGCTCTGATTGTTCCCTCTGAATTTATGTTGTCAATAGATTTGCACCCTACTGAATGCGATATTCTGCAACCTATTGAAACATGGAAACCTCCTTCAGATGTGGGTGATCTAAGTGAAGGAGGAATCTCTAGAGTGAGCTAGTTCTCCAAATGATAAATTCTATCCTAAAACTTCAGAGGAAAAGGGACAGAAGGATGGACTGAAAAAAAACTTGAATCTAACTGATGGTTAACTTATAACTTCTGACAAAAAATGGATCTTGCCACTCACAACAATTCCTTTATTACAATAGTTCCTACAATCTCACCAATACATGATTTCATTATAAATTCATATGAAGATTCAGAGACATGGAATACATCATACAACCTGAAAACATGAAACCCTATGCAGAAAACTTATAAAAGCAGGACATTAAGGCTTCAAATCTGAAAACACAAAGCATCAAACTGCTGTTACCAGTCTTGAGACAAGATGGAAAGAAGAACTCTGTTGTATTACTGAAATTGAAAGAGTGTCAATCTGCCAAAACTGAGTACAAAAAAGGTTCACCAGCTCAAAAATGTGTATGAGCAGGAACTGAAATCTGATCTGAGAAGGAGAGCTAAAAACTAAGTCTATCAAGACATAACTCTCAAGAAACCCTAATCCGAGCTCAGAAAAAAGCTCAAGGAAAACGGCTTCAAACTGTCTCAAAAACTGTATAAAAGTAGAAAAAAGCATATTGCTTTTATGATGAACCTGTCAAGCCTCTAAAAATAGGCTGAATCTACTTTAAAAGCCCAAAAAACACCTTATCTCTCCAAGATAAGACTCAAATCCGACCAAGAGAAGAAGTCAATAAAAATCTGCTAAAAATAGCAAGAAATCATAAAACAATTTATAACAGATTGCTTTACGATTCTACTTTACAGGATTGCAAATTTTCACAATTTGTCAATTTTTGCAATTTAAAGATTATAAAATCTTTTGCAAAAAGAAAAACTTCTTATCCCTCCATTACAATGCTTTGATTTTTTCCAAAAATCATAAAAAATAAATACATACGATTAACTTCTCATCTTCTCATAAAAAATCTCTCATTGATTTCTTTAAAAGCAATTAAAATAAGAAGCTCTAAGTGGATAATCATCAAAACCTAACCCTAGGTCATAAAGTATCCCACCATAATATTCTCATTGTTTCACTAAAACACCTAAAATAGGGTTTCAAGACTTCAAATTTCACTAAGGCACACAAAAAATAAGTCTTGAAGACCTAACCATCGACCTAACATACAAATTTCGGCCTCCAACATATATTAAAATTCAAAATATATCAAATATGATGCAATGGTTATTCCATTCGAATTTCCCCATGTGCTTGACTGAAAATTCCAGATGATGATAAGGTCGAATTAGGGTTTCAACAAAACAAAGTCAAACCCTAATAATCACTTCATTTCGCACTCTCCACTTTGAAGGAAAATGAGCTTTGCCAGTGAACATGCCACCATGACTGATCTTGGACTGATACTCGTGTGCCTTGAGAACTTCATCATGCTCCTCAGTAGTCGAACTCCTCCATGGGGTAAGCTCACTTTTGTATTATTGAAATTCTTTCACTTCATTCTTGATGTCATAAGGATCCTAAGGCCGTGGCCTGTTCATGCATTTCTTCTAACTTTCTCCACACTCCTGTGCCTCGCTCTTCCTTGGCCATCATGAGCTCGAACTCGGCCTGTGTCAGGAGGCTCCATGAGAGTGCTCGCTTATGGGTTTTTGCTTTCGCTTCCTGTGCACAAGGTAAAAAGCTTCTATGGCCTCATATTTTGCTTACTATGGGCTTATAGCCGCGGCTAACACAACTTCTAATGCCTTTGTTCAGTATTTTTTGTGTTCATATTTACCATTATGAGAGTTTGGCCCACATTGAGAGCTCAAAAGCTTGGTTCTGGAAGCTCTGTGGAGTTCTCGGCCGCGGCTAGGGTGCTTGTCCACAGACTTGAAGTGGTGAGTTACACTTAAGCACATACTGTCCTCCTCAAAAGCTCGACCCTTCACTTAAGATTCAATGGCCATATATAGGCCGCGACCTTATGTGTATTACAGAGAGCATGTTTAGAGATTTTGGGCTCGACCCAAAATAGGAAAACCACCTCCTTGTGTATTTGAAGAAAAATCTGTATATGGGTATTTGAAACTTCTGAATAAAATTGCATTTCCTTTATTTTGAAGCCCGATTCACCATAGGGGATTCACATTATAATGTCTTTGCTACTTCATGTAAAAACCCTATATGGGTTATCGCTGTTACTGCATCTTTTATTTTAAATGTAACCCCGAAAATGGGTACTTGAGATTCAAAACTGCAAATTTATTTTTATGATTCTATTCATATGGGCTTGACCCAAAACAACTAGTGGTTTATTTCGGACTCCTGAAACAAAAGAATGACATGGGTATTTGTATATTCACTTTTATCTGCTTGGCATTCTGCACTTTATGAAAAGAATGCATCTCCATTGCATGACTACTAAAAAACCATCACATGGCTACGACTGTAGAAAATTTGAATACATCTGACCAAACACCCAGTTGGAAACAAGGAAAACTGACATTCATTTGAAACCCCAACGTGGGTATTTGCTGTTTGTCTTTATTTTCCTTCAGAAATTAAAAATCATGGTGAGAATAACAAAAATCTATGTTTTTATCTGTATTTAACTGATGGGCTTGACCCAAACAGTGATGCTTTACTCTTATATTCTGTTTGAGAAGAAAACTCACATGGTGAGCTAGAAACACATCTGTTTACCCTTAATACTCTCATGCAACTTAGCTCGACCACCATGGTTCCTTTCACATTTTCAGTTGCAAAACCTATACTTGGAATTTATTATTAAAACTGGGTTTGACCTCTCCCCTACTTCTGCATTTTCAATTAATCATGTAAAATTGGGCTTCTAAAGCATTCAAATTTCTTACTTTTAGCATGATTATGTGTTTTTCTCTTCATGACGAAAAATGAACAAGAGACATGAAATTTTGGAAATGTATCCCTTGTTTGAACTACAGCAATATGAGTTCATGCTGTTTCCTTTTCCACACAGAAATTACTTTTGACTGAATTTGTAAATTATTTATTCCATGCATAATCTGGTCATTCTGAAAATAACCCTTAAGTGTTTAAATTCTTATCAAAACTGTGTACACAACACTGTTCCTTCGGATTCCTTAACTCTAACACACAACAACCTTCGCGTTTTGCTCTTGAACTTCATAGAGATTTTAGATTGAAGCATTGCAACACTATGGACTACCTCTACTCATCAGTTCCTATGCATAACTAACACCTCAGAACACCTTCTAGAAAGAAACTGCTATCATTTCTTTGTCGTTTTGGAACAACATTTCTCACCTTGTGATTCTTAAAGCTGTATTTGCTTATCGGTGAACTAGAACTGGTTATTCATTTGTCACTTGAATGTACTGTCAGTCTTTTGTACTCTTGAGCTTCAACATGGTACTCTTCATGTATTTTTATGTCCCACTTCACAACCTGTTCTTTAAATCTATTCTCTTTTATGATGAAAATCAAAACAAAACTCTTTATTAAGGCATAACGTATGCCTGTTCACTATCCTTGACTGTGAAAAGAAAACTGATGAATAGAACCTTGCATGACATATATGATTATGATCAACAAGTAACACAAAATATGAACTTATACAACAATGTTTGAGAAAAATGCACTCAGTTGAACTAATTGAGCAAGTTAAACTCGCTGTTCACTTGTAGCCTTCAGGAAAATTAACCTGATCATTATGAATGCATAGTTGGTTTGGTAGCTCGATAGATAACTATGCTTTACTCCTTTAGTTGTATATCACTTCTTTTGATGAATATGATGATGTAATCTTTAAATCAGCCCATTTGTAATGAATAGGGAAGAATGCCAAGCTCTACCCTTGTGGGAACCCATTTTTCTCCACATGCTTGGTCTTCAAAATAATGTTCAGCTTCGTGACTTTACCTATACCTGCACAAGGAAACAAACAATGTTAGCATAAAAATAGAATATGATGATCATGATATCTCTCCTTCAGCTCATTTCCTCTTCACTTGATTGATTGTTTCAATGCATGATTAATAGTAGGCTATACTATTGTGGGTGCCTCATATAGGTTACTTGATAATCAAAGCCACTGACATCCCCTCTTTTCTCTTGTAGGTCGACAGAAAACGAGAAGACAAAGGTGCAACCATTGGCCAAAATAGGAAATGATGATTATGTTGCTTACTTATGTGATTTCCTTTTCGCATCTTCAATAGTATAGTGTGCTATTAGTGATACATTGTGACAGTCACATCCACGGCTTGTGTGGATATTTGATTTCAATTCTTGCTTTTCATTTGAAAAGAAAAATGCATTTAGATGAAATGTTGTAATATCATTCTGATTCTTGAAATCAAATGAAGCCTTGTAAATATGAATCTTTTCATGAAATAAATGAAAGCATTTAAAAAATGCTCTGTTGTTTATGTGTTCAATTCTGTACTTCACTTAATTCTGGAACATCTGAAAAGCACTCTAAAATTCTGATTTTCTTTTAAATGCACAACTGTCACTTTATGAGTAATAATAACAGATGCAAAAACAACACTTAAACTCAATCTGCAATTTCACCTCATGATATAATAACATTAAGCCAACTCCACCAATTGAGCTGAGGCAAAAATTTGGTAACATTTTGGTGGTTTCTGCTAAATGCTTGTTTGCTAAGCATATATTAGTGGCCCTTAAACAATTCATTGGGCGCGGAGTCAATTCTGCCTCCTTTTTGAAACTCAGAAACTTGAACAACAACACTCCAAACAGTAGCAAAGAAACAAAACAGAACTAAAAGCAAACTAACAGGCCCTGATGGCCAATAGAACAATGCGCAACAATGCTTAGGGAAAGCAAAACTACTAAAATTAAATGTGCGAAACACACTTATTGACTACAACTACTCTATCCTACGCTAAATGATGCGAAGGCTATTTAAACAAAGCCATTAACTGGCTCAAAAAAGTAACTGCCCTTTCTTTGTAATTTGCAAAGCTTAATCAGCTTGTGAATCCACCAAAAGATGTGGAGAAATATCAAATATTTAGCAATTTGTTGCAACACCCTTCCAAGGAGGAAAAAGGAATCACTTACCCACGTTTCTAGACTTCTGAACCAGTGGTGATTGGGTGGAAAAATGAACAGCTCATGCATAATTGAATACCTCATTTTCTACTCGACATCAACATTATCATGGGGCTGCTTCTCCATGCTCATTTATAATTGAGTTAGATGCCTAATAGGACATCCCCTCGAGAGCCTTGGATTGGAAGTAAAGCAACCTGAATGACCCATGATGACAACATCACCTTCAACTTGCATGCTGGCCTGCCATACTGACCCCTCCTCCATAGTTGGTGAGCTAGCCTCCTCCATAAATATTGGCATATCCTCTAAGCGTGAGCAGAAAAGCTCAATGTCAGCTTGGAAAAGAACTTCTTGACCAACTTCATGAAAACTTGGAAAGATATCAAGACCCCTACTTTGGACAACAATATCCACCTTTTGCTCAATTTGATTTTGTTCTATTCGAGCTATTGTACTGTGCTTATAGGGTTTTGGCATTTGATAACCATGTTGTTCCCACCTCGAGTTTGGACACCCCCTATCGCCTCTTTAAGCTGCTGCTCCACACCATCTCTTTTAAAAAATGAGTGTTTGGCATCTAGATTTGAAACAAAAGTCTCCAGGTCATCCCAAAACATGTCTTCTTCCCTCTCATCTTCAGTTCTTTGTGAAGGGAGATTATTTTCTACCTTACTACAGCTCTTCTGAGGTATCAAAGCATCAGAATTATGAACCTCTTCCTGCTACTCTGGAGCTGGTATGGATGTAATCTGAGATATGTTGTCTTCACTATCCACAAAAAATGGTAACTCATTGAACAAATCAGGCAGAACTTGAGAACTGTCGGCCATTTCTTGATCTAGAATCCGTGGTTCCTCAAACATAGCCTCCTCTAGCTCTTGCAGGAATTGCTCCTGACATTCCGAGTCTTCTTTATCGCTATGCCAACTGGATACTTCAAAATAATCATCGATGTTGTGCTGTTCCAATGAACCAACTTGCTTTGCACATGCAACACTCTTAGGTTCAGCTGAGAAAGAAGTGCAATCAGCAGCAACTGCCTGCTCTATTTTTTGCAGCAATTGTTCCTCTGAAGATTTTTTATCGTCTTCCTCAAAACAAGGTAGCTCATTAGTGAAAGCATGGAAGGATTCATCATGGGAAGGCTTCTCCTGAACTATCTTCTGCTGCTGCAAACGGTAAACTACCAAAGCTGAATGCAATGGGTTTACCTTCCTAAGCTCCTCGATAAAGAGTAGGGTATCCTGATCAAAGGGTTCAACCATGGATTCTTCAGGTGAAGAAACTTGGGAGAATTCTTGAGTTTCCTGAGATGAAAACTGTTGTTCAAGGGGCTGATCCGGAGTTGCACTAGGCTGACTATAACCATTTCCCATGACTTGCAAGGGATGATGTTTTTGGAAACTTGGGATTGCAGGTTTTAGAGGCTGGCTCGGGGAGTTTAAAACTCTATCTTGCCTAAAACTTGGGATTTCAACTTTAGGTATGTTAGGAGGCTCATCTTGTGTAAATCTTGGAAATTTATACTCATGAACTTCTTCCTGAGCAGGCCGACATAGAATTGTAGGGGTTGCTCGAACCTCGTGCTTTTGCACTTCAAACTCTCGCTTATAGAGATAGGCCTGATAGGCCATCTCTTCCTGTTGCTGGTTATATTCATGCTATCTCTTGATCTCCTCTAGTTGCTTCGTGAACTCAAGCAATGTGCTCTTTATAGTAGCCACCTCCTTCTGCTGGTCTATTTCTCTCATTTTCCTTTCATAGTTCAACAATATTTCTCCAAATCTCAAGTCTTCAATATGTTGGGACTGATTTGAGGAATATGATGGCTGAGATGGAGGTTGAGCAGGGGTGGGTGGGTGGCAATTATGAAGTGGATGTTGGTTTTGAAAAGCCAGGGAATTGAAATCAGCAGCATGATTATGCTGGTATGGTTGATATGAATATGAATATGCAGGGATTTCATGATATGGCGGATGGTATGAGGTATCATCATGAAGCCTCGACATGCTTGTTCATCTGAAGGCTAAAAACAAGCAAAAATAGAATCTTTAAAAGCATACCAGCACTTGATCAATTAAAAGCATACCAAAAAAAGCTTCTTGGAGTCTCCATGGTGTTTGATGATTTTTCCTCTGAAGGCTGATAATTATGAAGGGAACACTCGACCCTTCACTTGTGTTCTTTTGTGTGCTATTCACACTGGATCTGCTTGAAAATCAGAGAACGAATTCGCTAGGTATATTGAAAAAGGGCCTCCAAAAGGCTGAATAACTTGTTGCATACACCAAATAGCAACCTTAAAGGATTAAAACTTCTCTGAAATTGATTTTCAGGGTCCCACCGGGTGTGCCAAAAACTATTGTCAATAGATTTGCACCCTGCTGAATGCAATATTCAACAACTTACTAAAACATGGAAACCTCCTTCAGATGTGGGTGATCAAAGCGAAGGAGGAATCTCCAGAGTGAGCTGGTTCTCCAAATGATAAATTCTATCCTAAAACTTCAGAGGAAAAGGGACAGAAGGATGGACTGAAAAAAAACTTGAATCTAACTGATGGTTAACTTATAACTTTTGACAAAAATTAGATCTTGCCACTCACAACAATTCCTTTATTACAATAGTTCCTACAATCTCACCAATACATGATTTCATCAATAATTCATATGAAGATTCAGAGACATGGAATACATCATACAACCTGAAAACATGAAACCCTGTGCAAAAAACTTATAAAAGTAGGACATTAAGGCTTCAAATCTGAAAACACAAAGCATCAAACTGCTGTTACCAGTCTTGAGACAAGAAAATGGAAAGAACTCTGCTGTATTATTGAAACTGAAAGAGTGTCAATCTGCCAAAACTGAGTACAAAAAAGGTTCACCAGCTCAAAAATGTGTATGAGCAGGAACTGAAATCTGAACTAATAAGGAGAGCTAAAAACTAATTCTATCAAGACATAACTCTCAAGAAACCCTAATCCGAGCTCAGAAAAAAGCTCAAGGAAAAAGGCTTCAAACTGTCTCAAAAATTGCATAAAAGCAGAAAAAAGCATATTGCTTTTATGATGAACCTGTCAAGCCTCTAAAAATAGGCTGAATCTACTTTAAAAGCCCAAAAAACACCTTATCTCTCCAAGATAAGACTCAAATACGACCAAGAGAAGAAGTCAATAAAAATCTGCTAAAAATAGCAAACTTCATAAAACAATTTATAACAGATTGCTTTACGATTCTGCTTTACAGGATTGCAAATTTTCACAATTTGTCTATTTTTGCAATTTAAAGATTATAAAATATTTTGCAAAAAGAAAAACTTCTTATCCCTCCATTACAATGCTTTGATTTTTTCCAAAAATCATAAAAAATAAATACATATGATTAACTTCTCATCTTCTCATCAAAAATCTCTCATTAATTTCTTTAAAAGCAATTAAAATAAGAAGCTCTAAGTGGATAATCATCAAAACCTAACCCTAGGTCATAAATTATCCCACCAAAATATTCTCATTGTTTCACTAAAACACCTAAAATACGGTTTCAAGACTTCAAATTTCACTAAGGCACACAAAAAATAAGTCTTGAAGACCTAACCATCGACCTAACATACAAATTTTGGCCTCTAACATATATTAGAATTTAGACTTTATCAAATATGATGCAATGGTTATTCCATTCGAATTTCGCCATGTGCTTGACCGAAAATTCCAGATGATGATAAGGTCGAATTAGGGTTTCAACAAAACAAAGTCAAACCCTAATAATCACTTCATTTCGCACTCTCCACTTTGAAGGAAAATGAGCTCTGCCAGTGAACATGCTGCCATGACTGATATTGGACTGATACTCGTGTGCCTTGAGAACTTCATCATGCTCCTCAGTAGTCAAACTCCTCCATGGGGTAAGCTCGCTTTTGTATTATTGAAATTCTTTCACTTCATTCTTGATGTCATAAGGATCCTAAGGCCACGGCCTGTTCATGCATTTCTTCTAACTTTCTCCACACTCTTGTGCCTCGCTCTTCCTTGGCCGTCATGAGCTCGAACTCGGCCTCTGTCAGGAGGCTCCATGAGAGTGCTCGCTTATGGGTTTTTGCTTTCGCTTCCTGTGCACAAGGTAAAAAGCTTCTATGGCCTCATATTTTGCTTACTATGGGCTTATAGCCGCGGCTAACACAACTTCTAATGCCTTTGTTTAGTATTTTCTGTGTTCATATTTACCATTATGAGAGTTCGGCCCACATTGAGAGCTCGAAAGCTTGGTTCTGGAAGCTCCGTGGAGTTCTCGGCCGTGGCTAGGGTGCTTTTCCACAAACTTGAAGTGGTGAGTTACACTTAAGCACATACTGTCCTCCTCAAAAGCTCGACCCTTCAGTTAAGATTCAATGGCCATATACAGGCCGCGACCTTATGTGTATTACAGAGAGCATGTTTAGAGATTTTGGGCTTGACCGAAAATAGGAAAACCACCTCCTTGTGTATTTGAAGAAAAATCTGTATATGGGTATTTGAAACTTCTGAATAAAATTGCATTTCCTTTATTTTGAAGCCCGATTCACCACAGGGGATTCACATTATAATGTCTTTGCTACTTCATGTAAAAACCCTATATGGGTTATCGCTGTTACTGCATCTTTTATTTTAAATGTATCCCCGAAAATGGGTACTTGAGATTCAAAACTGCAAATTTATTTTTATGATTCTATTCATATGGGCTCGACCCAAAACAACTAGTGGTTTATTTCGGACTCCTGAAACAAAAGAATGACATGGGTATTTGTATATTCACTTTTATCTCCTTAGCATTCTGCACTTACTGAAAATAATGCATCTCCATTGCATCACTACTAAAAAACCATCACATGGCTACGACTGTACAGAATTTGAATACATTTGACCAAACACCCAACTGGAAACAAGGAAAACTGACATTCATTTGAAACCCCAATGTGGGTATTTGCTGTTTGTCTTTATTTTCCTTCAGAAATGAAAACTCATGGTGAGAATAACAAAAATCTTTATTTTTATCTGTATTTAACTCATGGGCTTGATCCAAACAGTGATGCTTTACTTTTATATTCCGTTTGAGAAGAAAACTCACATGGTGAGCGTGAAACACATCTGTTTACCCTTAATACTCTTATGCAACTTAGCTCGACCACCACTGTTCCTTTTGCATTTTCAATTGCAAAACCCATACTTGGCATGTATTATTAAAAATGGGTTTGACCTCTCCCCTACTTCTGCATTTTCAATTAATCATGTAAAACTGGGCTTCTAAAGCATTCAAATTTCTTACTTTCAGCATGATTATGTGTTTGTCTCTTCATGACGAAAAATGAACCAGAGACATGAAATTATGGAAATGTATCCCTTCTTTGAACTACAACCATATGAGTTCATGCTGTTTCCTTTTCCACACATAAATTACTTTTGACTGAATTTGTAAATTATTTATTCCATGCATAATCTGGTCATTCTGAAAATAACCCTTAAGTGTTTAAATTCTTGTCAAAACTGTGTACACAACACTGTTCCTTCGGATTCCTTAACTCTAACACACAACAACCTTCGCCTTTTGCTCTTGAAATTCATAGAGATTTTAGATTGAAACATTGCAACACTATGGACTACCTCTACTCATCAGTTCCTATGCATAACTAACACCTCAGAACATCTTCTAGAAAGAAATTACTATCATTTCTTTGTCGTTCTGGAACAACATTTCTCACCTTGTGATTCTTAAAGCTGCATTTGCTTATCAGTCAACTAGAACTGGTTGTTCATTTGTCACTTGAATGCACTGTCAGTCCTTCGTACTCTTGAGCTTCAACATAATACTCTTCATGCATTTTTATGTCCCCCTTCACAACCTGTTCTTTAAATCTGTTCTCTTTTATGATGAAAATCAAAACAAAACTCTTTATTAAGGCATAACATATGCCTGTTCACTATCCTTGATTGTGAAAAGAAAACTGATGAATAGAACCTTGCATGACATATATGATTATGATCAACAAGTAACACAAAATATGAACTTATACAACAATGTTTGATAAAAATACACTCAGTTGAATTAATTGAGCAAGTTAAACTCGTTGTTCACTTGTAGCCTTCAGGAAAATTAACCTGATCATTATGAATGCACAGTTGGTTTGGTAGCTTGATAGATAACTATGCTTTACTCCTTTAGTTGTATATCACTTCTTTTGATGAATATGATGATGTAATCTTTAAATCAGCCCATTTGTAGTGAATAGGGCAACATGTCGAGCTCTACCCTTGTGGGAGCCTGTTTTTCTCCACATGCTTGGTCTTCAAAATAATGTTCAGCTTCGTGACTTTACCTATACCTACACAAGGAAACAAACAATGTTAGCATAAAAATAGAATATGATGATCATGATATCTCTCCTTCAGCTCATTTCCTCTTCACTTGATTGATTGTTTCAATGCATGATTAATAGTAGGCTGTACTATTGTGGGTGCCTCATATAGGTTACTTCATAATCGGAGCCACTGACATCCCCTCTTTACTCTTGTAGGTCGACGGAAAACGAGAAGACAAAGGTGCAGCATTCATCGTCAACCATCGGCCAAAACATGCAATGATGATTATGTTGCTTACTTATGTGATTTCCTTTTCGCATCTTCAATAGTATAGTGTGCTATTAGTGATACATTGTGACAGTCACATCCACGGCTTGTGTGGATATTTGATTTCAATTCTTTCTTTTCATTTGAAAAGAAAAATGCATTTAGATGCAATGTTGTAATATCATTCTGATTCTTGAAATCAAATGAAGCCTTGTAAATATGAATCTTTTCATGAAATAAATGAAAGCATTTGAAAAATGCTCTATTTTTTATGTGTTCAATTCTGTACTTCACTTAATTCTAGAACATCTGAAAAGCACTCTGAAATTCTGATTTTCTTTTAAATGCACAACTGTCACTTGATGAGTAATACTAACAGATGCAAAAACAACACTTAAACTCAATCTGCAATTTCACCTCATGATATAATAACATTCAGCCAGCTCCACCAATTGAGCTGAGGCAAAAATTTGGTAACAGTTCCCTCTGAATTTATTTCCATATCATCTTAAGCTCTGATGGTTATACTTTTATTTTTATCTATCACATCATTAGAGTATCCCAGTTGTTTCACTAATTTCAAGGTACAAATGTTTAGACTTGCACAATTATCTATTAGTACTCTCTTGACTTTGTGTTTGTGGACACAGTTATAAATAAAGAGCTTGATTGTGGAAAGATTTTTGTGGAAGGTCTTTTTCAGAAAAGTCTAAATGATGGGTGGATGTGATATTTCCAACCATGGCTTAAAACTAGTCAACATTTGTTTGGGACTGACGTTTTGACAAGAGCTTTCTCTAGGATTTCCTTGTGTTGGCAACAATTTTAAGAGCTCAAGGATGGAGATTAAGGCGATAAATTTTTCTTGAGTTGTTCCACAATGCTATAGTCACTTGATGGCTTACTTGTTGTTTTTACTTGGGTTGGTGCTCCTTGGATTGTAACTCTCCCCCTTTGGATAGTCACATTACATTCAGGATCTCTGTCTAGTATGGTTACCACACAGATGGTATGATCATCATTGGAGATGTTTCCTATGAGTTCATTATTGGCGAGTTTGCTTTGCGGTAATCTTGATTTTTTCCTTTGTCATTTCCCTTGGAATGGTCGGGGATTGGATCCTTGTAGATCTTTAGGTCTTTATTTCTGGGACGAGATTCTATGTCTAATTCTCCCTTTTCAATTAAGTCTTGCATGATGTTTTTAAGTCTCATGCAATTATTGGTGGTATGCCCCTTGATTTTT
This sequence comes from Sequoia sempervirens, assembly GCA_007258455.2. Classification (NCBI taxonomy): domain Eukaryota; kingdom Viridiplantae; phylum Streptophyta; class Pinopsida; order Cupressales; family Cupressaceae; genus Sequoia; species Sequoia sempervirens. Next base: position 222,277,836 of record VDFB02256132.1, on the reverse strand, counting down.
TGAAATTCACATTTGTCATTCTCATTATACAAAGGGGGTTTGAAGTTGGGTTCCTCATAATTTGTTTTATCATTGTGACTGACTAATTAATATGGGCTGACTACACTTGATCCATGAGGATACGAAGCGTAATGAAGCGACTAAACGTTAATCCCAATAAGATCAATCAATAAACACTAAACTAGGAATCCATTAAAACTTAACATATTAAACTATGAAAGCTTCAAAAACACATATTCTAATCCATTGAAACTTATACTATTGGGGGAGTGGTATCACATTGATGTGGAATGGCGACCCTTTCCCAATCTCGTGGATAAATGAGCCTGTTCCGATCGATTCTATTGAAGAGAATCGTCAAAACCGATGATAGATGTGTATGAAAACATGATTTAAAGCTAAACGAGCATGATGCAAGCTATTTTAAAATGATTTATGCTACAATAATCAAGATGTATGAGTGTAAAGATAATCTAAATGAATTTTAAACTAAAATACTCAAACCCTAATTACCAAATAAGCTAAATGAATACATCTATGTTACCATGGAAGCCATTAATGGAAGCTAAGCTAATATGCAAGTGAATTAAGCTAAAAATATGCTAAATGTGAGTGCAAGTGCAAATGATTTTAACAACATAAGTATGATATTAAAAGATGGATCAATTTGTCTACAAATAGTGACCTATTGATAGAACAAAGGATAAATGAAGGGTTGAGATCAAAAAGGTTAATCAATGGTCAAGGATGGAGGAAAGATGAAACATGGATCATGGGTTCCCATCAATGGATGAGAATCAATGATCACATGGATTAAGGAAAGAATCAAAGGCTCATATTCTTTCAACAAACACACTTTAGCTTGCATAAGAAGTCTTATAAGTTTGTTACAAAGGAGAATATTCCTTTTCTTAAAATGAGTGAGGAAAGAGAATATTATTTGGAATATTCTCATGGGTGAGGGAAAATAGATATTTAGCAAATTAAAAGAAAGATTTAATGTGAAAAAGGGGAAGGAATATTCCTCTTGGAGGAATGTGCAAAGGAGGAATATTCCCTTGGAATATTCTTTTGCATGTGGGGGGGAAGTAGATTAATTAGTAATTGATAATTAAACAAAGGTTTAATTATACAATTACAAAAATTAGATGATATTCATTAAATAAACTGATTTAATGAGAAGGAGAAAGTGAAATGATATTTAATTAAATAACTTAGGGTTATTTCATTAAATAAGAAAATTTAGGGATTCAAATTAAATAGTTTGATGTATTTAATTTAATAGGACGAAATGTTAGCATGCAAGGAGATGAATTAACCTGATTAAATTGATTAGGTTAATAGACAAAAATGACATAATTAATTAAATAGCTAGGCTAATTTAACCAATTAAGCAAAAAGAGGATGGATTCTAGGAGGAAATGATGTTAGTATACCTAATTTGAGTGTACGATATCATTGAGGAAAATTTTAAGTGTACATTTTGCCTCTCTTTGAAGTGAGATACCTGTTACGTTGGTTCAAAGACTGACGCTTTTTTGGATTAAAAACTACTGCTTAAATAAAAAAATAACAAATTTCTATTTTTTGGATGCCCCACTATTGCTCCAGTGGAAGGAATAAGCTGGTTCCCTGCCCCCTCGAGAAATCAGGCATAAATTTTGAATTTTGGGTTGATTTCTCAACAAAGGTTAAAATGATGCCTCTAGGGTTTGAAAAGGCTTTGGGATGCAAAAAAACATGCCAAAAACACAAAAAATGATGCGAAATAAGCTTCACTTTGGCAAGATTGGTGAAATTAGTGAAAACCCCTAGCTTTTGGCTAAAATTAGGGCAAAAACACCTAATTTTAAAGCTTAAATAGGTGAGGAAGGGTCACTTTCAATTCATTTGTGCATTCACACCTTAGAGAACTCTTGCATTTTGAGTTCTTACCTCCTAATGAAATGGCGCAACAAATGCTCCCATGACATATTTTTGATTGGGTTCAAGAGTACTAGAGGCCTCCAGGTGTAGGACCACTGGTATGCAATTTGAAAATTTCCTTAGGTGCTGCCACAATAGTGGTTTACACTTTCTGGGAGATCCTGATTTTTGCTGAAATCACATATTTTTAGAAAATATAATGATTTAAGCCTTGAAAAGTTTCATTTAAAGGATTCCAATTGAAGAGGGTTTGATCAAACCACCTTAGACCAAGCCCCCTTGGATAAAACCTCGCTAGTTTTAAACCATACCTATAACAGAGTCTCCTTTACACCTATCAAAATGCTGATAAAAAACCACTTTTGATTTACCTTTTGGGGGATCTATTGAATTCATTTAAAATTTATTTTTTGTAAGTATGTAGTTCTTATTATAAGCTTCCAAACAAGTATAATTTTAAGTAAATTTAATTTGATTATTATATTTATTTCTTATTTCTTGTGAATGTAGGTTTTTCACTGAAAATCAAGCTCTCTATTCTGTACATGTAGAAAAATAGAAGATTATAAAAAAAGATTGAAAAATATGAGTGCACCAGATATTGAAGTCCTTGATCCAGCAAAAAAAAAATTTGAATTTCGATACATGCAAAAGAAGTTATGTGTTATATGGTCTGCCTATGTCTGAATTGTAATTGGTTTGACTTTGAAACTTGATTAAGGAAAAAATATTCAATAAAACACTATGAAACCAATTGGAAGCACTAGATATCATAGTTACAAATCTAAATTAAAAAAAAATAGAATTTTATCCTTCATGGAAAAAAAGTTATGTTATACAATGAGCGTCACTCCTTAAAAATGGTGTTTACTGAAAAAAACTAGTTTTCGAAGGAGATGGAAAAATAAGTGCAATCTAATTCCAAAAAATTTGAAAAAAATATATTTAGAATCTATAGACAAAATGTCACAAATCACTAGTTTACATCATCTTCAAATTCCTCATGGTTTAGCCGCTATAGGTGTCCGAAAGTGAAGATTTAGTTAGAAAAAATCAGTTCAGTGTCTAGTTTGGCCAAAAATTGAAAACCAGTATTGTGGGATCACCCCCTTGCATTTTGAATTTTGAGTACATTTATTATAGTTTAAAATCTAGGTTAGGACGACGTCGCTATATTGTGATGCTTTTTTGAGAATTGGCAACGCTATTTTCATTTTTAGCGATTCTATTGTAATGAGCAACACACTTCGCAATTTGGAATTAGGGTTTCCATATTTCAAATCGTGGCACAGGTGTAAATAGTGACACACTTGCCTAATTTGGAATTTGAATTTAGGGTTTCCAACTTTCAAATAGTGACACAGGTGTGATGAGCGACGCTAGCACAATTTACAATTTGAATGTATATAGCATCACTGTTTGGAATTTTAACTATAGTGACGCTTTTGTCATTTGGGGGATAAAAACTCCAAACTTTAGCCAATTTTAGTGAAATTTGACGTCATACGCTTCATGGGTGCAGGAGGTTATCCAACCTTTGATGTCTTGTGAGCACTGGCCTTCAGTTTTGTCTAGACTTGATGATTTATCTAAGCTTCGATAGGAGCACCTTGGAGAGATTGGGTTGTGGTACATTACGTATATGCCCATCATGCTGACCCATTTGGCAATGATGATAACGCTATGCGAGAAATGGCATAGTGAGACCTCGTCATTCCACTTACCCACTAGTGAGGCGATAGTGACGTTGGAGGATGCAAGGAAAATTTTGCGATTGACCATACATGGAGAGTGGGTTATCTACGACATTGGTGCTGGTTATGATGTTTGTGATGAGTTCCTTGACCAAGATAATATTGTCCTGGTCAACTCACAGATTGAATTGGAGATGTACAGAGGTCGCTTGTCAACCTTTAGATTGATCATCATTGTAGTGATTTCAGGTTTGGTTGCCCTAGATCAATGGAGTAGGGGATTCAGTCTAGGATGGGGGTTGACATGGCACAGGATGCTCTTTCAGAGGACTCAGTATGCATGGGGGCTAGTGATGATGGCCTCCCTTTACCATGATATACATGACTTTGTGTATTGCGATTGCAGAGCTATTGGTACAAGAGTCACTCTTCTTCACATATGGGCATGGGAGCACATTGCTGTGCTTTGATCGATTGTCCACATGGAAGATGTGGAGCCAGATGATCTGGTTGTCTAGAAGTATAGAGGTGCCATCACTCTTCACCACACAGGACAACTTGGTATACTGTACTGGAGGAGAGTGAATGGTGATATGATAGTGTTTAGATGGTGGCCATGGCTCTAGTGCCAACATGGTATGATGATGTACAAAATCTATTCTTTGCTAAATAGACCCAATATATGCAGGGTCAAGAGCATACCATGATTGAGAGGTACCTTCTTGATAGAGTTGCCAGGTAGTTTGGCGAGAGGCAAGATAGGCCCAATGATGCCTATACAACTATTTTTTCCAGATCAGCATGAGAGACAACATGGGGACACATGATCCTAGCCCACGAGGTTGTTGAGGGCTTTAGACAATTGGTTGTGAGGCCATGGGACTATGATTAGGCAGTTTGGTGAGAGGGAGGGGAGTAGGTAGAGGTCGAGTCCATGGGCCTATGATTAGGCAGTTTGGCAAGAGGTAGTTTGGTGAGATAGAGTTGCCAGGTAGTTTGGCAAGAGGTAGGACAAGCTCGATGATTCCTATACGACCATTTTTGCTAGATCAGCATGAGAGACAACATGGGGACACACAATCCCAACCCATGAGGTTGTTGAGGGCTTTAGATAGTTGGTTGTGAGGCCATGGGCCTATGATCAGGGATAGGGAGATGCACAAAAAATTCCTGCATATGATGCATGGTTCGTACCCCCTCCTAGACTGACAGATCCAACAAGTATACCTCCATGAGGGAGGCCGAGAGGGAGGGGAGTAGGTAGAGGTCGAGGCCAGCCACAAGATGGGTAGGGTAGAGGGAAAGGCCGAGGGACAAATGGCCAAGGAAAAGGACAGGATGAACAGGATGGACAACATCATGGCATATAGGTCCCAGGTGCACCACCATTACATCAAAAACCATCTCAACAACCACCCATACAACAGTAGCCAGTATAGTAGCCACCGCCAGGGCCAAATCCCCATGATGTTTAGATACAACAGTTACAAAAAGTGACAGCTAAGAAAGATCAGGCTTGGAAATAGGTGCTGACACTCATGGTGGAGAGGGATCAAGAGCATCAACTTAGACAAACCTTAGATATGTAGTTGGTACAAGAGGTTGAGTGACAACAATAGTTAGAGGCTATGATAGTTGTAGTCCCAGTAGGCTCAGGGGTTAGTTGGTTAGACTGTGTTTGCACAACTGTATGGGAAAGTGAGGGAGGAGGTAGCATATTGGTGGATACTATATTACAGAGATGTTCCTCCCCATCGTAGGTAGCCTGATTTTGAGCATTGCAACTAGGTGTAGCACAGTGCCTCCACTTTAGTTAGGCAACTAGACTAGCCAGGATATGGGGATAGAGCCAACGAGGGATATACCTCCTCCGATTTTGTAGACACATCTTTTGTATAGCCTGATTATTGATATAGAGATACACTCATAGGCTCATTTTTGATAGCCTCATGTACATTGTAAATTTTGATATACACACCGATTCAGATACTATATCTTGACAATCATTTTTTGATATATACATACAAGATAATGCAAATTCATGATCTATTCTTTTATTTCATGCTTTATGAATGTATGGATGCATTTTGATATGATGTGATGTGACATGTTTATATATTATGATCATGTATGGATGCAATGCAATGAATGGATGTGTTTTCTTTTATTCATGTTTATGCAATATGTGATGATATATGTGATATGCGATGTAATGGATGGATGCACTTCTTTTTGTGTACTTTTCTATGAAATTTATGAGAAGATGATGTATGCATATGGATGTATGGATGGATAATGCAAATGTTCATTATATGTGTATAGTGTATACTTATGTTATGTGATGCATATGCATGTGGATGCAGGATGGATGCATTGATGATATTGTTTTTGTTGACTGTCATGATATAAGGTTAGCGTGGAAAGAAGATAGAAGAATGAGATGATTGACCATTGATTTTGACGATCGATCCAGAAAAATTCCAAAAAGTATATGATCCATCAAGACTTTATTAGAGATAGTGATGAGAAATGCATGATGATGATTTTCTCATATCTTGGGATTAGGATTTTTCGTCATTCCTTATTGTTTGATATAACACATAGACACGATGCATCAAGGTATTGATAACCAGGATGTCATTGCATCTAGTGTAATGGACTTTGACTCTGCAAATAGATAGGATGTTTCTTGTTCACACATTGGCATACAAAAACCTTATTGGAATGTAGCTTAGAATTTTAGAATATCTTGGACCAAAGCATACACAATAGTCAACAATCTACCCAAAACAACTTCCCTACACACAACTAAGAAAGTATGCACCGAGATTATTTTATAAGAATACCCACAAGCACAAAAAATGAAAGATAATGATCGATGCCCCATTCCTTTCTCTCTAAATCATTAAGACATCATCAAGAGGTCCTGAGAATGGGCCAATAAGATAAATCATAAGAAAAAATTAAAGACAAACAATCAGTGTTATCTATATCTCTTGCTAATTTAATATTTAGATAATAGTGATTTCTAATGCTGATGTCCATCATAGGAAGGATACATCCTAGGACATGTTAATTAGATGTTTTGATTAGGATGAGGTGTGTGATAAGCTGTTGATACAAACTTCATTGACTCATTTACCTATGATTTAGACTTTAGATTTTGACACTTAGGTTCTCACTTTATGACTTGCGATACTTGCTTTCTACTTGTTTTGCCAAAGGTTGAAGATGTCGCTTGATTTATTATTGGTGAAGGTTTATTGCAGGTGAAAGTGAAATGGGATGGATAGTTTTGAATTTTTTGGAATATTTCAATGTTTTTGGTATTTTTGAAAATGTTTTGAGGCTGTTTTTGGTCTTTTCTCTAAAATATTTGATGTTGTTTAGGTCTTTTCTAATGTTTTCTAATATTTTTGGATTTCCACTTTTCAAATGTTTTGGGATTTTCCAATATTTGGAATGTTTAGGGATTTTCCAAGTTTTCCGACCAAGAACCTAACCTAAAAGACTATCCGAGGGGCCCTAGGGGCTGATCAAAGATTAGCTTTTCCTACGTTATACACACAAAGACCACGTGGTTTGACTAACTAGACTTATTGACGACGAGAAATGAACAATTGATGGATTGCCATTTTATTATGACAAACTCCTAAAGGACTTACCTAGGGTGTCTCAAGGGCACATCAATGATGGCATTGCCTACGTTCAAGCTCAAAGACCTATAGTTCAACATGAAACTATTTTTGGATTTTGGATTTTTGACCTTTTTAGGGATTTTGATGTTTTCTGGATGTGATTTTGACTTTACAATTTTTTGAATGTTTTTGGATTTTAGCTATACAATATTTTGGATTTTTTGATGAGGTTTTTACAATTTTTTTGGGATTTTCGATAAGATTTCCAATAACTTTAAGATATACAAGAACCCGATCCGATCCAAAATGAATTATCCCCAGTGTGATACAATAGACTACCTCGATATAGGAATGACAAGTTGAACTTTGGAATATGCCAAGTAGTACTAAAGGGGATATGATGCTTCATAATATCAAGCTATGAGATGGACGTGGATGGGTGCTGAAATAAATAGGATGAATGGAATGATAGGATAAAGATCCTAGGTAGATGGAGGTACTTTATTTATGCAAGGTGCCTATTTTCGAGGTTTACACCAAAGTACTTGCCCAAAGCGCGACTGAAGTGGTTTTCACTAGACAACAATTGTTTTTCTTTACTTTTTTAATCCTTTTTCTCATGTTTTTGGATTTTTGATCATTTTTTTTTTTTTTTTAAATTTTTTTCAGATTTACACCTTTCAAGCCTAGGCATCAAACTTTTTAAGATGCAAGTTGTTGGTTGGTTCTTGTAGGGGTTCACCTTCAGGTGTTGACAATTGATATGATCTTGATCCATAACTTGCTGTGATGACAAAGGGACCTAACCAGTTAGGCTCAACCTTTCCTTTACTGTCCTGATCTGGGAGATTTTTTATATTTTTCTTTAGGACAAGATCCCCTACTTGGAAAGGCCGATTCTTGATCTTCTTTTTATAGCTCCATTTCAATCGATTTTGATATACTTGCAAGTGATTAAGAGTGTCAAGATGATGCTCATCCAATAATTCTAGCTCATTTAGCCAAGATACTCTGTACTCTTCATCAATGATTAGGTTCTGTAGTCACTCATAATGATGGAAGCTAGAAATCAATAGGTAGGATGGCGTCTGATCCATAGACCAGGGAGAACGGGGTTCCACCTGTAGGCATGAGATACTGGTTCGATAGGCCCAAAGAGTGGGATTCAACTACAGATGCCAGTCACGACCAACTTCATCGACCATTTTCTTTAGGATATTCATAATGTTCTTGTTTGTAGCCTTAGCTTGACCATTTCTATGGGGGTAATACGGGGTAGAGAATCGATGTTGGATGTTGAATCTTTGACATAGCTCTTTCAAATCCTGATTCTTGAAGGGTGTTTCATTGTCTAAGATAAGGGTTTGTGAAACACTATAACAATAGATGAGGTAATTCAGGATAAACTTAGCAATTTACTTCCTCGTTATGTAGGTCATAGGAATGGCTTCGACCCATTTGGTAAAGTACTTAATGGCCATTATGATAAATTTATGGCCATTAGATGAAGTTGGGGTAATATTTCCTGAGGTCAAGCCCCCAATGTGAGAAAGGCCAAGGTGTGACCATTGGTTGCAACTTCTGATCTGGAGCATGAATCAGATCTCCATGCCATTGACACTAGACACACTTTTGCACATACTGATGGGATTTTCTTTCCATGGTTGGCCAGTAGTATCCCATCCTCAACAGTTTCTTAGCTAAAGTCATACCAATAGAATGGGAACCACATATTCCATCGTGTATTTCTGTTTGGTGGTCAAGGATTCCTCTTGGTTAAGACATTGCAGTAATGTCCCCTCAACACTTTAGCGGTATAAGGTATCACCTAGGATCACAAATTAGGATGCCTTCTTAACAAAGGCATTTTTAAGGTTGGAGGTGATATCAGATGGGAGGGTTCCTCTACGTAGGTAGGTGAATATGTCATGATACCATCGGGATCTAGGACAAACAATGACACACACGAATTTAGATTCTAGGATTTCAAAAGTTGGTACAAGAAGTTGTTATACCATGAATTCACATTGAAGGACATTATGGAACATGTCTAATAATCACCCAATTGTTTCCATAACATCTACTGCTCAGTTGTTCATGCGAGGAATCTACTCAAAAGTTATATCTATGAAAAGGTCTTTGAGACTCTCTACCATATTCTTGTGAGGAATAAGCTTCTCATCCTTAGTTTGGTAGTCATCATTGACTTGATTGATAACCATCTATGAATCTCCATAGACTTTCAACTCTTATATCTACCATTGAACTGCTATCCTTAGACCTGTTATTAGGGTTTCATACTCAACAATGTTGTTAGTACACAAAAATGATCCCTTGTATGACTTTGGTATGAAATCGCCTTGAGGGGTGATGAAAAGAATACCTGCCTCTGATCCATGTTGGGTGAATGATCCATCAAAGTACATCTTCCACTAATTTGATGCATTGAAAATGAACACTGATTCATCTAGGAATTCAGATATCAATGGATTCTCTACATAGATAGGTGCCTCTACCAATTGATCTGCGATCAATTTCCATTTTTTTTCCTTGTGCTCCACATACTCTATGTCAAATTTAGTCAAGATCATTACCCATTTGGCCATTCACCTAGTGAGAGTCACTTTGGATAACAGGTATTTTAATGGGTCGATCTTTGCAATGAGTTTGATTTGATGTGACAACATGTAGTGTCTGAACTTTTGTGAAGCGAAAAATACTACTAAACATGCTTTCTTAATGGATGAATAGTTCATTTCATAGCTCACCAAGGTCTTGATGATGTACTAGATAGCTCTTTGTTTTCTGGTTTCATCATGTTGTGCTCAAAGAGTACCTAGTGCTGCTGATGTTGCTACTCAATATACAAGATCAATGGTTTGTTCGGTATCAATGGCATAAGCATTGGAGGTGTCAATAGATAGTCCTTGATCTGTTGGAAACCTTTATCACACTTCTCATCCCACTTGTAAGTTATTCCTTTATAGAGAAGATGCGAGAAAGAGTGGATTTTATCTGATAGTTGTGCTATGAACCTCCTGATGGATTGCAATATTCCTTGTAACCCTCTCATCTACTTTAATGTTTGCGGTGGTTCCATGTCTAGGATGAATTTTACTTTCACTGGATCAATTTATTTCCCTCTCTATGATACAATATAGCCAAGAAGCTTTCCTGATGTCACCCGAAAGACAATTTTTTTGTATTCAGCCATACCTTATACTCTTCGAGTCTATCAAAGATGGGTCCCAAGACTTGTATGTGTTCACTCCTTTTCTTTGACTTTGCGAAAATATCATCCACATAGTCTTCAATTATTTTGTGGATCATATCATGTAAGATAAGGGTCATTACACTCTGATAGGTTGCTCCTACATTCTTTAGCCCAAAAAAAATCATGTTCCAACAGTATGTCCCCCATGGACAAGTGAATGTAGTTTTGTGTTGATCCTCCTTGGTGATCATGATTTGATTATAGCCTGAAAAATCATTCATGAGTGATAGAATTTCATGCCCAACCATTAAATCCACTATTATGTCAATGTTAGGAAGAGGGAAATCATCCTTTAGGCATGCTATGTTCAAGTCTCTAAAATCAGTGCAAATTCTAATTCCCCTAGTGGGTTTGGAGACTGGTACCAAGTTTGAAACCCACTTAGGATAATCTATCGATCAGGTGAATCCAATGCCAAGAATCTTTTGTAACTCAAGTTTCACCAAAAGTGCTATTTGAGGGTGCATTTTCCTTAACTTTTGCATCACTGGTTTGGCTTCAGGATAGATTGCTAGATGATGCAAAACTATTTCTGGATAAAGCCTTGGCATATCTGTGTATGCCCATGCAAAGTTAGCTCTTCACTCTTTCAAGAATGCTGCAAGGTTCTTCTGTTCTTCATCCAATAAATATTCGGTGTAGAAAGTGATCTTGGGTGCTTCTTCGGTTCCCACATTGACTAGAGTGGCCTTTTCTGCCAATACTGTTGACTTCTCTAGATGCATCACAATAAGGGGGAGATTGAATCCCTCATCCTTGGGTGCCTCAAAGAGGTTTTCACCCTTGGATGCATCCTTTCTTTTTACTATTTTAGGATCAGAGAGTGCCACAGTGTGGTTTTCACTAAAAGATCTGCAAGTTAGTTGCACATCATCAATTTTGCGACTGAGGGATTGAATCATCTCCCCATAGTATGACCTTGTGTTGAGATCTATGTCAAAACTAACCTTGTGATCTACCCATGATAAGTTGTCATGAAGTTCCATGAATTCTAAGATCGCTTCATCATTTTTGAACAAATCTAGAATTGGTGGTCCTTGTTGGTTCAAGTTAATAAGTTTAGGGTATACTAGGCATATTTCATTTGGTCGATTGCTTGGGGTTAAGGATGATGTAGATATCATGAAGAGGGATTTATTCTCAAATAGGTCATCAACATCAAGAGGGAAGTCATCTAGGGTCGTATCACGTGATTTTGGTAACCAAGAGCAAGCCTCATCCTATTTAGTGGAAGTTCCTTTGCCAATAAGGGTAACCTTTCTAGTAGTACAACCTAAGCCAATATTCTTTGGACGTTTCTCAAGAACAATAGGTTCTAGAAAACCATTGTCATTTTTTCCTAGTTTCTCATTCTTAGTATACCCCATTCCCTTCATTAGCTGTAAGCCTTTGTTATCATCTTCCATGGTGAGAACAGGGACGAGCCATCCATCTTGATAGAGCAGTTTAGAGACATTTTCCTCATTGACATCTTCTTTGTTCAGGTCCCCTAACTTGATGAAGGTAGTAGTTTCCATTTTGATAGTTTCAGGGAAGTTGTTGCTAGGTGTGGGATTCCCATGAGATTTGAGAGAAAGAGGAAGCTCTCCCAACACAAAAGTATCCTTCGTTACTTTATAGTTTCCACAACCATCATCCTGGATCACTGCTTTGATGTCAAGTATGTTCTACACAAGTGTTTTTGTTTCTGAGGTAGATGCAAGGGATGATGGGTCAATGAATGAGGTAGAAGGTGTAGGCCCTTCGCCATTCTTGGGTATTTGGGGGATCTTATAGAACTTGGCCTCAAGATTCTTGCAGTAGTAAAAAGGCTCAGGATCTCCATGGATGGTAAATTCTCTACCCTCAAAAGGAAACTTTACACAGTGATGGAAGGTTGAAGCTACAACTTTTAGGACATGGATTCAAGGTCGACCAAGCAAGATGTTGTAGGGAAGATCAAGGTCTAACACTTGGCATGTAGTTTTTGCGATGATGGGGCCCACTTGGGTAGTGTGATGATGCCTTGTGATAACTATTATTGGTCATCATATGCTTTGATGGTGGTGCTCTTTGTTTTCTCAATAGTATCCTCTGAATAACCAAGATTTTTGATCAACTGAAGGGTGCAAATGTTCAGACCAACACCTCCATCTACTAAGACTATTTTAACCTTGTTCTTATGAACGATGACCTCAAGGTATAAAGCACGATTATGAGATGGTTGTCATGATAGGTCTTGTTTTGAGAAGGTGAGAAGATGATTAGTGATATTCCCTACCATAGGTTGAAACTGCTCTGCATCTATATCCTTGGGGATGGACGACGCAAACAAAGCTTTGTTGTGCCCTTAGTACACACGCCCCGTTTGAAATGGGGACCCTCTTTTCTTTCGCTTTCCTGGGTCATTTTGTTTTTGCCTCATTTTTTGTGCCCTATTTTGGTGCCCTAAATGGTTAACGTGCCTCCAAAGTCTCATCTTAAGCTGACCATATTTGATCCCCTCCAATTTGGCTAAGTCTTGGTGCCTTGTGGAGCTTCCTTGGTACGTAGTTTTCTTTTGCCAGTGGCTTTGGGGCCTGATAGGCCTGCCTCGTTAGGTTTCCCTTGCCAGGTTTCCATTGGGTGGTCACCGTTCTGAACAGAAAAAGGCTTTCACCTTCTCGAACCCTGGGACCTGGCTCCTTGTTTTCTGCCCTGTTTAACTTGCACTTGAAAATTGACTACCTTTGTCCCCATTGGGCCTGCCTCTCCAAACTTCCGTCCCCGGAGCTCCGTAATGTCTCCGTCGTTTTCAACAACCAACCTATGCCGGATCTCCGTACTCCAGGCCCTGGGATCCCTTTCGCTGATGGTTTGCGAAATGACTTTGAAGCGGCCATCTGACCGCGTCCTTCCAACCCCTGGATGTCGGTCATCTCGTTGCCGTCTGTGAATTTAAACCCACCAACCCTCCTAACGTCTGTACGAGCATTAATGATCGTATTAAATGCTAATTGGGGTATAAATATTTGGATTGACTAGTCATTTTCATATGTTAGGTTTTCCAGAGGAGTTCAGAGTGATTTCTGAGGAGTTGAGTTCCTTTGTTGCCTGCCGCCCTCGCACTTGTTGCCCTCGTTTGCTTATCCTTGGTGGATTTTACAACCTCTTTCACCGGACTTTTGAGGTAGGTTTTCCGTCTACTTTTCCCTGAGGTTTTTTATGATTTTACACTTAAAAGATAAACAAAATGGGCTAAAAATTCTTTAATCAAGTAAAACACAACAACACCTAAAAAAACCCATGAGTTAAATTCTAGAAAAGCCTCCTAAGCATCCTCTAAGACAAATCTGGAACTCAAACTTGTCGCCACCGTTCTTTGTGCAGGGAATTCACATCCTTTGGGCCCATGCCAACCCGTCGCTGTTAGAAAACTCACTAAATAAAGTCTAACCAAATGGCAGGATGCCCTCTCGGGCCCGCGACCTCGGACTTCCGTTGGCAGATTATCGTCAGACTTAAACTTCCAAAATCAGCCTCTGCCTGAGCTCCTCGGGGCCACTCTTGTGGGATTTCGTCCTGAGGACTCCACATCACTTCTATTGCTCCAAAACGGTGTAATGACCCCATCGACCTGAGCTTCGGGGCTCGCCTCTTCTTTCACCATTTGGGGTGGAACCACCAAAATCAACTGCTCCAAAGATGTCCTCGGGTCCCGGTGTGCAGAGTTCCTCCCACAGATTTTTGAGTTGACTTTTCCTTTCACAACGGCCATCTAGAAATGATCATCTACCTCCTGGGTCCCAACCCTCCATTTTCCATGAGGACCAACTAACTATGAACTTTGGCATCCTTGCCCTTGCTAGGTTTCATCCACCGGGATTCCGTCCCATTTCAGTTGGCGCAAAAAGGGAAAAGTGGGTCCGTCTTCCTGACCTCCAGGGTCCATCCTCCTAATTGCCTGAAAACTTAGCAAAGATATCTAGCGGCCAAGCTTGATGCCAGCCCCGGCCCACCAGACTGCTCCAATCGTATTTTGGTTGAACGACCGCCATTCCAAACGGAAAAACCCTGACGGCCTCCTGCCCCTTTAGGTCCAAACACCTCAAAGTAAGAAGAAACATTGGCCGTCCTTTGACCTCTCAGGTCCTGGACCCCAAATTATGACCTCAAAATTTTGTTTCCTCCCAGCTGTTCCAAATGACAAAGCCCTGACAACTTTTCAACCTTGTATCTTCGTGTGCCCCAAAAGTGGTCCAAATGGCCTCCAATTTGAAAATTAATCTCGACCCACGTGTTCAATTTTAACCCTCTCCGGCATGAGCCTTTCAAACCATCAAAATCTATAGTCAAGAAAAATCACACGGATTGCCCTACCCTGTTTTCCCTTCAAAACAATATTTTTTCCAGGGAAGTCCGACCCCCTGGGCCCAAGTTGTCCAAGATCCCTCCAGTAGCTTACTAACGATGTCTTGAAGTAAAAATATGATTTGATGAGTGATATATCACCTAATTGGACCTCGTCTATGGAATTATGACTAACATTTGTATTGTCTTGATTGGTTGTGCTCACTGTGCCTTTGTTTGGAGGATATATGGAATCGGGTGCAGGACCCTCGGGGGCAGCTGTAAAAAAAGACAAAAGGAAGAAAGCAAGCAAGGCTCCTCGTGGAAAGGAGGAAAAAGACCAGATGAAGTACCAGTTTCAGGGAGAGCCTTTGCATTTGAAAATCATCATGGATTGGAAGGAAATTACTGATACTAATATCAACCACATTGATATTTACGAGTTCAATCAAAGGATCAAAATCCATCCTAAGAACGAAAATGCAAGACTAATTAGACAAAGTGGAATTGCTAAAGCCACAGGCTTCCCTCTGTCCCTCATATCCCTTGAATTGGTCATGGCTTGCCGGAAGGCATATCAACCACAAACACGAACAATTGTTGATAGAGATGGAAACATCCTTGTTGACATGTCGGGTGAGGTGATTACAAAAAATTTTCACATCCCCACCTTTGGGGAGATGGAGATGCCAACTATAGCAGAATGTAAAGCAATGTGGGATGAGGACTTGACTGGCTGCAAGAAGCTAATAAATCAGTATTAGCTCAAAGAAAAAAGAGGCAGCGCTGTAAAGGTTCCTTAAGAGCTCTTTTGCAACGACTTCCATGAGGACTACCATGACTTGGTCACCATGTTGAGCAGGGTGATGGGCCTCCCCACTGCTGCATATTTTCAGGAGTGGATGGTATATTTCATAGAGAAGATTCTCTGTGGGGATGAAGATGTCACCACAAAAGCCTCATTCTACTGGGGAGGCATAATAAGTGACTGCTTCCACGAGTAGTTCATGAATCTCAAAAAGACCTCCAAGTTCTACATGACCTCCTATCTTGTATACTCACTGGCCGAGCGGAGGCAGTATAGTGGATTGTTTGTGGCACCTGATGAGGAACAAGGTCGTGCATTAAAGGTTTATGATAGATATCCCCAATTCCAGTTCAAGAATTTTAAGGAGTATTGTAGGGTGAACGACGCCTTCGTCGGTCACATCATCAGATTTCTTGGAGGGGATTTTGAAAGGAGGGTCTCTCACAGTGCTTGGGAATTCTTGAAACAATACACATTCTTATTCGTTCAATACTCCAAGTTCACATATATTCGTGCCCAAGGTTTCACAGAGAGGCCGAATAAGCTGCCCTGGTACCCCAATGACCGAATCATACTATTAGAGCTCTCCCAACAACTACAATATGTGCATTTAGTCCTCGATAGCAGGCACTTGGCAGGGATCCCTTATCCCTTAACTTTTAGTTAGGGGATGTACAAATTGAAAACTTCCCAATGTGCTGGGAATTCTGAGAAGGAATTGGCAGAATATCATTTTCACCTACACACTGCTCGCCCACGGATGGACCCATATGGGCATGTAAGGAAGGCACTAGGATCAGGGTACACCCATTTTCATCAGGTCAAATATTTCTGGGCAGATTGCTAGGATGACAAGGAGGTACACACAAGGCATTCATGTGAATGACTGCACACTTCGTAAAAAGAGTACAATTATTTCCTATATCTGATCAAGTTGAAGAAGATGAAAGCACCATCATGGACCCCAAGTACAATGTAGTCGCTATATTTCCACTGCCAACAATAGATTGGGATGAGCCAGAGGTCGATGACCTCGATATTATAACCAAGCCAATTGAGGCTTGTACCAAAGAATGGGTTAATGGACAAGTGGTTCGATTGAAGGAATGAGGGGTTTCCCTAAAATATGAGGGGCTTAAGAGTGAGCCTAGTGCTACAGAGGATGTTACTGCTACAACTTCAATAGGAGGGACATCCAAATCTCCTCCGCTCACAAGATCAAAGAAGAGGAAAGGGACTGAGGCAGAGTAGTCACTAGATCCAAAGGTATATTCAAGAAAAGATTCAGAAGGCTCACCCTTGAAGAGGCACAAACGAATGGGAAGCATTGTGGGACAAATAAAAATTCAAGAGGATCCCCTTCACGAAGTTAAGGAAGGGAAAATAGATTAGCCAAAGTCTCCTCTGGCTCTCCCTGTTTCCACCGCTCTTCCATCCATTTCCTAGGCCATGATTGCTACATCCCCACCTACGGTGGATATCTCGGTCGATCTTGCCTCCTCTTCGCCAGTTGGGCCCATGATATTGGTTAAATCCTTTGCCGCAACTTCTCCACCTTCCTTCGCCTCCATGTCACCCACTACATCGCTTCCACTGGCAACATCAACAATACCAATGCTTGCACTCACACTGCCGAAGGCTTTCTCGAGGCACATGAAAAATGTACCCTATGAGATTTCCTAAATATTTTTGGATCCCACCATCCAAGCTTCCTTAGCGCAGGTCCTTGCTAGTGCTCTGCCATCAAGGCCTCCAATGGGACCACCATCAATGGAGGCCACAATGCTAATCTTTGAAGAATGGGAGAAGCGGGAGATGGAAATTTCAAAAGCAGTGGAGGAAGAGGCCGATGAGTACCAAAAACACCCAGAGTATGAACACCAACAAATTGACAGGGTGGTTCGTGAAGAAGAAGAAACATGATCTTCTGAAAGTGGAGATGAAGAGGAGGATGCAGGTGGAAAAATTATTGTACAAACATTTGATGATGATTTCGAGGAGGAAATGACCTGGTAATTAAGGACGATGGAGTAGAGGTAGAAAGGTCACCTCCTAGAGAAGAAAGGAAAGAAGATGACAAGGCAGCAGAAAATATGGAACTCCCTACAGGGGAATGACAGGAGGATGTGTCACGTCCTCATAAGGAAGAAGAGAATGTAGAAGAGGACAAACTTGAAGGTGAGGTTCAAGTTAACAAAGGCCTCGAAATTGAACAACCTGAGGAGCACGTGCATAAGGATGAACAAGATGAAGAAAGGAAAAGAGAAGAGACTAAGAAAGAAAGAAGTTCCTGGGAGCGATTTCCTACTAAGCCTCCTATCAAATGCCTTGTGTTCATCCAAGAATCCGATGAGGAAAAAGAAGACACTAAAATGGAAGATAAGGCTTCGAGAGATAAAGAAATAGAGATTCAAACAAAGGAGGGTGAGGGTGATCGTGAGTCGCCTAAGGGAAAATCTGCTATGCCCGGATGGTTAGAAAGGCGACTTGAGAAGAAAAATCCTGCCCCAAAGGATCTAAGAGCAAGACTAGAGGCTATCTTAGACTGAGCGTAGATCACTAGCAAAAAGAAAAGAAGCCCAAAATCAGATCTAAGGTGACGATGGATGCTTTTGGATCCTGAACTGTGTAGGTAGCAATGCTAGTGGTGGGAAAAGAAGGGGTGAGCTATAATATCTCCACCATTGACTTAGGAACAACTACGAGGGAGCAGAAGGTGGAGCACCTCAAAGAGTCTGTTGCCACAATAGTGCATTTGATACAACAAGATAAAGTTTCAAAGGAGGAGCTAAAGGAACAGGTAGCTAACCTGATGGCATACATTCAACAATGGTTCTCAATAGAAGAAATACCCACCATATCTGTAGCTCCACCCCAACTGCTGTCCAAAGAGCAAATTGACAAGCTGGAAAAAAGAAAGAACCTGGACAAAACTGCAGAAAACTGGTTCTGACAAGTTCTATACGTTAGAAATATGGGTATTAGCTGGGTTGTTCGAACAACCAACAAGTTCTTGGACTTACAACAGTCTCTGGAGAGCACAAAGAAACTTTGTACCGACTTCCCTATGACGTATAGATCCACCTACCCAAACATCAAAGCTATTCTCAAATTTCCAAGCACAACATGGGAAAAGGAGCTTGCATTCAAGAAAGATGATCATTGGCTGATGGATGTATGGAAATGAGACTTTGAGAATTGAAAAGAAAGACTAGAGCAGGTGATTGATAAAGTGGATCCGAATATTGAGTGGGTCAAAGAGATTAGAGCAGATTGCACTCGATATTTGAGGCTGATGACATGGTATGACATGCCTGCGGTGCATATAGATTTAGAGAAAATAAAGCCCCACTTTCAAAAGGGGATGGAGGATGGGATGTCAACAAAGATAACCACAAATTTCATGAGTTTTTCCGCCCGCACCTTTTCCCAATCAAAACTGTTTAGGGATCACGTTGCCAAGTATGATGAAGACTAGAAAAGGATTGCAGACAACTCCAAGGAATGGAGTTATCAATTGCTACGATCTGAGATTTTGGAGGTTGACAAACTCCAGCTAGTAATCTTGAAGTTCATGGAGTATGTAGCTTTAAATAAGTAGTAAGGAAACCCTATTATTAGTGAAGAGTTTCTAAAGGAATAGCTACAACAAAAGGGAAATTAGTAAAGGACAAAATGCTAAAGTGCTGTTACTTGAGGACAAAATAGGGATAAAGACAAAGTTATATTTTTAAATTGTAATATATTGGAGGGGTAGGTAGAACCCTAATTTGTAGTGAATCTTGGTCACACAATGAGATTAAATCTTTGCCATTCATTCTAATTTTTGGGCACTATAAATAGGGGTCTCCTCTCATTTTCAAAAGAGAATTGAGTTGTTGTAATGACATGCTGCAAAAATTTCTAATGAAAATACATTGACTTGGTGCATTTTTTGGGTTTTCCACATGTTTCATGATTCAATCTCCCATTGTTAGATGCTTTAGTTAGATTTACACTACTGTTCTAGTTAGCTTTAAATTGCTTAGATAGATTTTGGTAATGTTGTTCTATGATTGCAGAAATTTCTGCTGTGTTGATGCCTTCCAGTCCATAATTTTTCCTATTTGCTGTTGGTAAATGGTCTTGAAAAGTTAGTCTGGGCTGAAATTTTAAGCTGCTTTTAAAATTTTATATTTTTTCATGCTTGTATGTGGTGGATGAATGGAAAAATATATGTAGACCTTGGAAGATAGCACAAATTTCATTATACTGTAGGTTTCTTGGTTAAGTGGAATCCTGTTTGAAGGAAGTTGTCCATAGAAGAACCTCCATGATCACTGTTCATAGTTAGTTGTAGATCCAAGAACGTTTCCTCTTCCCTGCTCTTTTCCTTTTTTTTAGAAACAACCTGTGCTAAGGTTCATTACACATTGTAAAGCCAAAACTTAAGGAAAACACTGGAGTTTTAGATTGTTGTTTGAACCTACAGTAAAGTGCACCTTACTTCCCATCTCAAAAACTTCAGACTTTAAGATCTAGTCCACATCCAGCTATGTAAGTCTATCCTATGATTACCAGCAAGATCACATCAAAACATCAACTGAGGAATTCCATGCAAGTCATGACCTGACACTCGAGAGACCTTAGGGTGATTTTCAACAACTTGTTGTTGGAAATTTCCTTTCAAGAGAGGCAATGCACCTACGCAATTCCTGTGTTGATAAAGTGCGTAAAATGCCCATCAAAAAGCTTCCTCTAAGATTTCCCTATGTGTGGGGGATAGCCTTAATAGTTCTAAGATAGAAATCTAAGTAGGGGTCTTCTTAAGCTGGTCTAAGAGATTGTACTTGCTAGTGCTTGTTGTTGGCTGAGTAGGGTGTGCCCTATATTGAGATGTGAATCCTTGGATGGTGAATTTATGATGTCATTTGGTGACTCCACACTCCACACTAGGCCCTTTGATAGTGAAAACGGTAATGACGCTATGGTGTAGGAGCACCTAATGGTGATGTTATGCCTCCAATGAGTATTTTTGTAAAATTTGAATTGTCATCATAAAAAGAATGTAAAAGGGTACTGATAAGGTTATTTCAATTGTAATTAAGTCACTAATAGGTTTCTAGGCTGTTAAAGAAGCAATGCTACAAAAGTTGTCTTTGGTGACAAAAGTTGTCATTTGTTGTAAAAGATGTAAAAATGCAAGAAAAAGTGCACAAATAAAGAATGTGAAGAGTCATTGGGTATAGGGAAGGTTTGATGGGTTGAAACTCAAGGGATAGTTATCATAACTGATGGAAAAATCTTTATAAATCTTGTAAGGGGCGAGCAAAACTCAAGATTTTGTATCTTGGCATAAAATTTTGGTAAATTAAGCACTTTGTTTTGTGAATCTGCATTTTCTTCTCTAGTTTCAATCCTTGTACAGATAGTTTAGCACTTTTTTGGATTAGTTCTTGTCTTTAGCTTATAGAATAATGAGTTTAATTTCTTTTGAAAGTGGTTTGAGGTCATTTCATCAAGGATAAAGGTTTTGTGAGCAATTTTGAAGAACTCAGTCTGAAACCCTCCATTTTGGGGTTTTGAGAGTCTAATCAAAATTTCATAACTACTCCACTGATTTAGGCATGTTGGATCAGTGGAGTAGGTTAAATTAGGTTGTGTTTAGTGTGTTTTATGCTATGTGAGTGTGTGCTAATGCAGGGAAGATGAGAGAACAAACCTATTGCTGTTGCCCCTACAAAAAATACATAATTTTCCATGAAAATGATTGGCTAAGGATAGGGTTTTGAAGAAATAGCTTTGGTAGAGGCTTGGAGATAGTTTCCAGAGCATGTTTAGTCATATTCAAACATGTTAGAAGCTATGGCAAGTTGGTATGAGGTTTGGGAATCATACTTTCAATAAACCCCTATTTTGCTTGGTTAAGATTGCCTAGAATGAGGGTTTTACAATATGATGCATTATTGAGTCTTTCAGTCTCTAAAAGTTGGTGAAATGGAAGCTTTGAAACTTGTCTCAATGCTTCCCAAGGGTATTTAAGGGTTTTGAGTTGTTTTGGAGATACTTGCTTCACAAAATTGACCTAATTTGGTGCAGATAGTTAGTTTTCTGGTAAATCTTTTTATAACAACAGTATCTCATTTTGAAGTATGTTAAAATTGATCAAAATGGGTCCCTCAAAATGTACATAGTTTTAGGTGGATCAATGTGGATTAAAAGTGATACCCATTTTTGAGTTTTGGAAACCTACTAGCCAAATAGTGCTTTGACTGCAAGAAGAGTATTAATCCGTGTAAATAGTGATATGAGTGATTGTTTTTGGTTTAAAACTAAGAAAATGATGAAGGTTGAAGTGTCTTGGAAGTCTGGTAAAAGGTTAGAAGCAAGATTGGACGTTTTGTAATCTTTTTGCCTTGTGGAACAAGTTGCAATGAAGTGTAATTTGGTGAATATTGAAAGAATTGATTTATTTAGAGTTTACTAATGTGGTTTTTCTCTTGATTCAGTCAAAATCATGATTTCAAAGGTGTGTTAAGGTCTGGTAGAATCTAGAATACTGATTTGGTGATTTGGTGTTTAGTAGCCTTGTGAATTTCAAATGAAAGAGATTGGATTTTGTTTAAAAGATAAGTGAAATTTTGGTGATTTTTTGAGTGGATCTTCTCAGTTTGTGATTAGGTTCAAAAGTACCCTTGAAGGTTTGTTGTTTTTGGTAGATTTTTTGCATCAATTGGTATTAGAGCTAGCTGATTCTGATGGTTTGTTGAGTTGTTAGTTTGTTGAAGTTGGTTTGTTGAGTTGTTGGTTGTAGGTGCTTGATCCATCTTAAAGCTACAGAGAGGAAGGGTTCTAAGAAGTTGTGTGTTGGTTACAGACAAGATGAAGTATGTGTTCACCATCCTCCAATGGAGATTAAGTTGGGGAGAAGGTGCATGGAGAGAGTGAGGCCACTAAGAGAAAGGGTGGTAGGTGCATCTTCCAGGATCTACTGTTGGGTAAGATGGATGGTTTGCTGAGTTTGTGTGATAAAGTAGTGAGGGAGGTGGATATCTATCTGAAGAAGCACTAGAAGAGTTTGCAGCCCTTGAAAAGAGTTGAAAGTTAGTTTGAGAGTACTCCACTGATGGGAGTAGATGAGAATATGAAGACAAGAAGGTTAGAGAAGGTAAAAGATGAATTGTTGGGAAAGAGGAAAGATTGCTTAGAAAGGAAATGTGAAAAGAGAGTCCTATGTCCTTTGGTTGAGAAAAATTTTAGAGGAAAGTTGAGAGCAATGAAAGGATAGTCCTGTGTCCTTTTGAATGAGCAAAGTGATTGTGAACCTGATGAGCAGAGAAAGAGAAAGGGAAAAGGAAAAGAAAAGACAAGTGAAGACAAAGAGCATGATTTCAAGAAGCAGTAGCCCAAGACAAGATTGAAGAAGGTATGAAGAATCAACACATTTCCAGAGGGACTTTGAATTTTTTTAGGTTGGTAGTTTGGTGCAAGAGTACCTAATGGTGATGTTATGCCTCCAATGAGTATTTCTGTAAAATTTGAATTATCATCATAAAAAGAATGTAAAAGGGTCTTGATAAGGTTATTTCAATTGTAATTAAGTCACTAATAGGTTTCTAGTTGGTTAAAGAAGTAATTTTGCAAAAGTTGTCATTTGTTGTAAAAGATATAAAAATTGAAAAAAAGTGCACAAATCAAGAATGTGAAGAGTAATTTGGGTATAGGGAAGTTTTGGCTAGTTTAAAATCAAGGGACAGTTATCATAACTGATGGAAACATCTTTATAAAGCTTTTAAAGGGCGAGAAAAACTTTAGATTTTGTATCTTGGCATCAAATTTTGGTAAAAAAAGCAGTTTGTTTTGTGAATTTGCATTTTCTTCTCTGGTTTCAATCCTTGTACAGATAGTTTAGCACTTTGTTGGCTTAGTTCTTGTTTTGATCTTATAGAATAAGGAGTTTAGTTTCTTTTGAAAGTGGTTTGAGGTCATTTCATCAAGGATAAAGGTTTTGTGAGCAATTTTGCAGAACTCGGTTTGAAACCCTCCATTTTGGGGTTTTGAGAGTCTAATCAACATTTTATCACTACTCCACCGATTTAGGCATGTTGGATAGGTGGAGTAGGTTAAGTTAGGTTGTATTTAACATTTTTTATGCTATGTGAGTGTGTGTTGATGTAGGGAAGATGAGAGAACAGACTTATTACTCTTGCTCCTACAGAAAATACATAATTTTCCATGAAAATGGTTGGCTAAGGACAAGGTTTTGAAGAAATAGATTTTGTAGAGGATTGGAGATGGTTTCTAGAGAATGTGCAGTCATATTCAAACATGTTAGAAGCTGTGGCAAGCTGGTATGAGGTTTGGGAATCATACTTTCAATAAACCCCTGTTTTGCTTGGTTAAGATTGCCTAGAATGAGGGTTTTACAATATGATGCATTATTGAGTTTTTCAGTCTCTAAAAGTTGGTGATATGGAAGTTTTTAAACTTGTATAATTGCTTCCCAAGGGTATTTAAGGGTTTTGAGTTTCTTTGGAGATACTTGCTTCACAAAATTGACCTAATTTGGTGCAATTTGCTATATACAGTCAGTTTTCTGGTAAATCTTTTCATAACAACAATATCTCATTTTGAAGTATGTTAAAATTGATCAAAATGGGTCCCTAAAAATGTACATAGTCTGAGGTGGATCAATGTGGATTAAAAGTGATACCCATTTTTGAGTTTTGGAAACCTACTAGCCAAATAGTGCTTTGACTGCAAGAAGAGTATTAATCTGTGTAAAAAATGATATGAGTAATTGTTTTTTGGTTTGAAACTAAAAAAATGATGAAGGTTGAAGTGTCTTGGAAGTCTAGTAAAAGGTTAGAAGCAAGATTGGATGGTTTGTAATCTTTTTGCCTTGTGGAACACGTTGCAAGGAAGTGTAATTTGGTGAATATTGAAAGAATTGATTTATTTAGAGTTTACTAATGTGGTTTTTCTCTTGATTCAGTCAAAATCAAGATGTTCAAAGGTGTGTTAAGGTCTGGTAGAATCTGGAATACTAATTTGGTGATTTGGTGTTTAGTAGCCTTGTGAATTTCAAATGAAAGAGATTGGATTTTGTTGAAAAGATAAGTGAAATTTTGGTGATTGTTTGAGTGGATCTTCTCAGTTTGTGACTAGGGTCAGAAGTACCCTTGAAGGTTTGTATTTTTTGGTAGATGCTTTGCATCAATTGGTGTCAGAGCTAGCTGATTTTGATGGTTTGTTGAGTTGTTGGTTGCAGGTTCTTGATCCATCTTAAAGTTGGAGAGAGGAAGGGTTCTAAGAAGTTGTGTGTTGGTTATAGACAAGCTGAAGTCTGTGTTCACCATCCTCCAATGGAGATTAAGTTGGGGATAAGGTGCATAGAGAGAGTGAGGCCACTAAGAGAAAGGGTGGTAGGTGCATCTTCCAGGATCTATTGTTGGGTAAGATGGATGGTTTGTTGAGTTTGTGTGATGAAGCAGTGAGGGAGGTGGATATCTATCTAAAGAAGCACTAGAAAAGTTTTTAGCCCTTGAAAAGAGTTGAAAGTTAGTTTGAGAGTACTCCATTAATGGGAGTATTTGAGAAGATGAAGACACGAAGGTCAGAGAAGGTCAAAGACGAATTGTTGGGAAAGAGAAAAGATTGCTTAGAAAGGAAATGTGAAAGGACAGTCCTATGTCCTTTGGTTGAGAAAAATTTAGAGGAAAGTTGAGAGATGTGAAAGGACAGTCTTGTGTCCTTTTGAATGAGCAAAGTGATTGTGAACCAAATGAGCAGAGACAGAGAAAGGAAAAAGTCAAAGAAAAGACAAGTGAAGACAAAGAGCATGATTTCAAGAAGCAACAAACCAAGACAATATTGAAGAAGGTATGAAGAATCAAGATCAATGCAACACATTTCCAAAGGGACTTTGAAATTTTTTAGGCTAGTAGTTTGGTGTAGGAGCACCTAATGGTGATGTTATGCCTCCAATGAGTATTTCTGTAAAATTTGAATTGTCATCATAAAAAGCATGTAAAAGGGTCCTGATAAGGTTATTTCAATTGTAATTAAGTCACTAATAGGTTTCTAGGTGGTTAAAGAAGTAATGTTGAAAAAGTTGTCTTTGGTGGCAAAAGTTGTTATTTGCTGTAAAAGATGTAAAAATGCAAAAAAAAAGTGCATAAATCAAGAATGTGAAGAGTCATTTGGGTATAGGGAAGGTTTGATGGGTTGAAACTCAAGGGAAATTTATCATAACTGATGGAAACATCTTTATAAAGCTTGTCAGGGGCAAGCAAAAATTGAGATTTTGTATCTTCGCATCAAATTTTGGTAAATAAAGCACTCTGTTTTGTGAATTTGTGTTTTCTTCTCTGGTTTCAATCCTTGTACAGATAGTTTAGGAATTTTTTGGATTAGTTCTTGTTTTGATCTTATAGAATAAAGAGTTTGGTTTATTTTGAAAGTGGTTTGAGGCCATTTCATCAAGGATAAAGGTGTTGTGAGCAATTTTGCAGAACTCGGTTTGAAACCCTCCATTTTGAGGTTCTGAGAATCTAATCAACATTTCATCACTACTCCACCAATTTAGGCATGTTGGATCAGTGGAGTAGGTTAACTTAGGTTGTGTTTAGTGTGTTTTATGCTATGTGAGTGTGTGTTTATGCAGGGAAGATGAGAGAACAAACTTATTGCTACTGCCCCTACAAAAAAACATAATTTTCCATGAAAATGGTTGGCTAAGGATAGGGTTATGAAGAAATAGCTTTGCTAGAGGCTTGGAGATGGTTTCCAGAGCATGTGCAGTCATATTCAAACATGTTAGAAGTTGTGGCAAGTTAGTATGAGGTTTGGGAATCATACTTTCAATAAACCCCTGTTTTGCTTGGTTAAGATTGTCTAGAACAAGAGTTTTACAATATGATGCATTATTCAGTCTTTTAGTCTCTAAAAGTTGGTGATATGGAAGTTTTAAAACCTATCTCAATGCTTCCCAAGGGTATTTAAGGGTTTTGAGTTGTTTTGGAAATACTTGCTTCACAAAATTGACCTACTTTGGTGTAATTTGCTGTGGACAGTTACTTTTCTGGTAAATATTTTCATAACATAGTATCTCATTTTGATGTATGTTAAAATTGATCAAAACGAGTCCCTAAAAATGTACATAGTATAAGGTGGATCAATGTGGATTAAAAGTGATACCTGTTTTTGAGGTTTGGAAACTTACTAGCCAAATAGTGCTTTGACTGCAAGAAGAGTATTAATCTATGTAAACAGTGATATGAGTGATTGTTTTTGGTTTGAAACTTACAAAATGATGAAGGTTGAAGCATCTTGGAAGTCTGGTAAAATGTTAGAAGCAATATTGGATGGTTTGTAATCTTTTTTCCTCTTGGAACAAGTTGCAATGAAGTGTAATTTGGTGAATATTGAAAGAATTGATTTATTTAGAGTTTACTAATGTAGTTTTTCTCTTGATTTAGTTAAAATAATAATGTTCAAAGGTGTGTTAAGGTCTAGTAGAATTTGGAATACTGATTTGGTGATTTGGTGTTTAGTAGCCTTGTGAATTTCAAATGAAAGAGATTGGATTTTGTTGAAAAGATAAGTGAAATTTTAGTGATTGTTTGAGTGGATCTTCTCAATTTGTGATTAGGGTCAGAAGTACCCTTGAAGGTTTGTTGTTTTTGGTAGATGCTCTGCATCATGCTATCATAGGAAGCGACCACATTGGAATAGGTATGCTGAACATCTGTGTAATCCTTAGCTTTCCCAGTGTTGTTTCCTTTGCTATGATTTGGTATGGGGGTTTTGTATATCTTAATATCCTGATTACCAGTTGGTAGCTCAACACATATGGTGTCACTCTTTATAAGATCTTGGATAATATTTGAGTCGCATACAATTCATTGTCTTCTGTCCTTTGAATTTGTGAAAGTCACAAAGATATTTTTTTGTTGTACCAGGGGGTGGTTTATCTTGTGGTTCTTGGTAGTTTTCAAAATTTTGAAGCATTATCAGGTTTGACTCTACCAATTTCTTCATGATGGTCTCGATAGGTTCTAATAACTGTGTGTATTTGCATTTCAGATAGTTGTTCTTGTTGGGAGTTCGTCTCTATTGTGTTTTGGTGTTGTTGACCTGATTGTTTTGTGGTGGTGTTGTTTGCTGCACAGTTGGTTGAAGATTGGCGATTTGATTGTTGTTCGGCCTTGGAGCACTTAGGACCACCTTAGCATCTACCACTCCATCATTTGTTACATTCTTATTCTTAGCCCAGACATGAGGCTTTTCATTTGAACTGGTTGATGGCCGGTTGTCTTTGTAGGCTTAAGTATTTCCTTGTGATATTAGAGCTCTCTCGATGTTAAGAGCCCTAGGGACAAGCTTGCCATAAGATGTGATGCATTACATTTTTAAGTGGAAGGATAGATTTGGATCTATATTTGTTATGATAATGCCCACTTTTTGTTCATTAGGAATTGGCCACTTACTTTTACTCACTCTTTTCCTCCATCATTGCAAGAAATTAGTGAAAGATTCTCCCTTGTTTTATTTGAGAGTATATAACTCTTCTAAGTCTACGCCCATGTCAAGATTGAAGGAGAAGTGATCTATGAATTTGTCAATGATTTCTTGGAGAGTTTTGATACTTGGAGGCAATTGAGAAAGCCAGTCCATGGCAGGACCTGTTAAACTTCGTGGGAAGAGGTGCATCAAATATGACTCATTATAGGCGACCTCCATACACATGATGTTAAAATCTTTGATATGGTCCATGAGACTTCCTCTCCCTTTGTATTTGTCAAATTTGAGTATTTGAAACTGGAAGGTAATAGTACCATTGTGATGTTTCGATCAAATGGATACAGACATAGGTTCTATGTATGGGGTTTTTTCATTTTTCCCATCTGGATATCCTGTGTTTTTTGTGTTAACACCTTGAGTTGCGATGCCATATTGTTTGGTGGAATAGGTGGAGGAACATATGTTGCATATTGTGGGATGGTGGATGAAGTGTACATGGGATTTTGAAATGATAATGTGTTGTATAGTGTGTATGGTGGTGTAGGATAAGGTGATGATGGTGTAGGCGTATATGTTCCTAATGTGTTCGGGTTGATGATGTTTTGTTGAGGGTTATAGTATAAACCCTATTGTTGTTGTTGTTGTGTGAGAAATTTTTGTTGTTGGGAATATTGTTGAGCTTGTTGCTATTTTTGAACTGCTAGGGCTAGTTGCTATGCTGCTAAGACTACTTGATGTTGCTGCTGTTGTTGGGCTTGTTCCTATTGTTGAGCTGCTAGGGTTGCTTGTTGTGCTACTAAGGCTATGTTGCTAAGATTTCCTAATGTTGCTGCTGTTGCTATTTTTGTTGTTGTTGTACTACTTGTTGATAAGCCTGTTGGGCTTGCCGTAAAGCTAGGGCATGTGCATGCAATGTAGGATCAATCAGTGGTTGGGACATCTGTGATGAGTTTTGGGTGTTGATGTTTTGAGTGAGTTTCATATTGTTGATGAGAGGTTGGGGGTTTTCTTGGTTTAACATTCCTTGCAAGATAGTGGATTGAGATGGAGGAATGTAAGTTTGAGGTCCCATTTGATTTTGCATGACTTGGGGGACAAACGATAAAGATGAGGATGTCGCCTTTAAGTATTGTGATGTTAAGGGCATATTAGGACCTTGGGTCCATTGATTGAAAGTATTCCCTTGTGTTTGAGATGTGGTCAAGGTATTACATTGATTGATGGGATTTGTGATTAAGGGATTGTTCTGATGTGGGTTGATGATGGATGGAATAGAGGTGTTTTGGGCAATTGCTGGGTTTGATGTATCAATGGGGGGATTGGATGAAGATGTTTCCTGTTGAGTTAAAGGTTGATTTTGCATGAGGGTATTCTATTTCCCTTTTGGGTCTACTTGTGATACTTGGTCCACACTACTTTTTATGATGTTGGGAACACTTGTGGTACTCATGGGTATGGATGAAGATGGGTGTCCTCGATATGTTGAAGTTTTTGTGGAGTAATGAAGTGTAAGTGGTTTATGTTGATGTAGAGGATTATCAGGAATAGGGGGAAATGAAAAATGTTGGTGTCCAAGTGGTAGTTTGAGGAGGATTTGTATTGAGGGTACCCACAAGTGTGCTGCTTTCAAATGGAAGAGTATGGCCAAAGCCCTTAGCAAGACTAGCTACAATACTAGATGTTGGTGTTTGATTGAGCCCTAATGGCGGAGTTGTTTGAATAGTGGATGAAGTCAAGCCTTGTGTTAATATTGTGCAACAAAAGATGGGGAATTGGGAACTATGTTCTCTAAGGCTTGATGCTCCATGATTTCTTCCCTAGTAAGTCCAAATGGACTGCTATCTCATAGGGTCTTGATGGAGAAAAGGGTTGTTGTGATGGGGTAACATGACTTCTTGGATCAAATTATAGAGGATTGGGATCACTTGAGGTAAATGTGACTTTTGTTTTCTCCATGATTCTCTTGTGTTGTGATCTTGTTTTTACCATAAATTTTGGGTCACCTCTAGGAGAGTTGTGTTGAGATTTGTAATGTTTGAACTCTCTAGTTGAATCAAATCTAGGTAAAAGGGACACTCTAAATCTTTTTGGAGCAATGATGGTAGTGGGAGATGAAAAGATGAGTGATATTGGGAGTGATCTTTGCAAACATTTTGGGACAACACTTTTGACTTACTTTTGATGTTTTGATGTTTGGATAAAGGATGCTTATGAACTTGAAAATATTTAGGGTAGACTTGTGACCTTCAAGATAAACTAGTTCAAAGATATAACTAACTTAGCCAAATGCATGGAAAAGGATTCATTTCTCATACAAAGTAGCTAAGTTATGGGTTGTTTGATAGATTTCTAAGTCAAAAAGTGTTGGTATATTCAATTTTTTTGCAAAGTTTGGTGAAGTGAAATTTGGATTTTGATGAAGGGGTGGATGAAATGTTTGACCCAATGTTGACCTAGAGTGAACCTTTGTTTTCAAAGACCAAGGTGGTGTTAAACATGCTAGACCTCTAAATTTTTCAAATCTTATGACCAATGTTTGACTTAAATGAGGGGTTCATATTGAGATTACATGTCTGGATTATTTAGCGGGATAAGTCTATAAAACCTTATTGCCAATTTGTTCTAGTTGTGGTACTATTTTAGGATTTGTCTTCTGATGTATTTTGAACTAAGATGCCTAGGTTTGAAATGATGGTATGTAGACCTTCTACTAGGGATTTTGATTTTACACGAGATCATTTAGAGAAGTTCAAGATCATGGAAAAGACCAACGTTTTGACTTTACAAAAAGACATACAATTATGGATTATTCCTTGAAGCACGTATATAAAAGTTCCTTATTAATCTAGTCCTATTTTGATAAAGTGACTCAAGGTTTTGTTTGATGGATTTTTGTCTATGATGCCTAAGTTTGAAATGATAGAATGTAAAACTTTGGGATTTTGATTTTGTGTGAGATCATTTAAAAAATTTCAATTTTATGGAAGAAAAGAGGATATTTATTGACACACAGGTGGTGGTAATATGAGCCTTCCAGCTACAATATCGGCTTGTTCCTCTTCTTTTTCTATGATATATGTTGCATTTATCCATTGGGTTGGTGTTTCTTTTTTTTCAAAAGTGAAGCTTCTGAAACTACTAATTATATTGGTTTGTTCTCCTTCAATGAATTCAAAGTTTGGTTGAATGATAGCGAGCATAAGGTCGGGTTTTTCAACTGGAGTGATTGGATGCCAAATGGTCATGTGGGGTTCAATTTGTCAATTTATCTTGCTTAAATGGGTTTCTTTTTACAAACACTTGTCTTTATTAAGTTCAAACGATATATCTATGTCAAAAACACCATAAATTTCACAAGGTCCATTTTATGAAAATCATGAGGTTGAAGCCATAGTTGCCTATGTTAACTTTGGGAAGTATGGATTGAGATGTAAATCAAAACATTTAGAAGTCTCTAAGAATAAATCCTTAGGACAAGCATTAATATCAAGGTTTTGTCAAAGGGTATCCAGACTTAGACCAAAGGGTTTGAAATTTCGAAGAAGACTGTGAATGTTTGTTTGCATTGTTTTGGAACCAAGCAAAGTATTAAACTAACTCACAAGCATTTACCACCCTAGGTTCAAAAGATAATACTTGTTGAATCCCCACTTGGATTTCTCCAAACACTAAGACAATGCAAATAGTTAGAGATTTGGTGACATTGGCTCCCCCTTACATGGCACACACTTCTCGGGTACACCAAATCTCAAATCCTTAAGATCTGCAGATCTAAAGGAATTTTCTATTTCTACAATGAATAGTAAAATGTGGGGCAGCTTCAAAATGATCATTCCTACACCAACAAGCATAAAAGGTTTTTGGCTTCTTAACAATTGGTTCTTAGTAAGGAATTTTGTTCAAGGTGGCCATACACGCGACAAGATCAGCTCAAGATTATTTTAATCAAGAGGCCTCCCTGTCCCTTCCTAAGAAAGGATTTTGATGTGTCATGTGGACACTAGGGGTGGAACTTGTCAGTATGACACATCTACACCTGTTGCTTATGAATTTTTTCACAAACACATTTTTTATATAGTGGTTCGAAAGAGCTTGGATTTAGCCCATTATCGCTTGGTTCATTCCCACCTTTTGAAGTGGGGTGGTAGGTGTTGGAGGAAGGAAGAAGAATGGATAATTATATAGTTTTTGTGTTGTCATTGATGTCACCATGTTATATTAGTTGTGACTGCAAAACAAAATCATTGTTTGATCCAATATTTTGGTCCAGTATCTGAACCGGTATATAGTGTACATCCTCTGGTGTTTTGGCCCACAGTCCTCCACGGTTGATTGTTTCTACTTGTGGTTTTTGGAAATGGTTTATGGATGTTGGAAGCATGTATGTTCAAAATCTCTCATTCTTGGGTGCTCGTTGGTAGATCGACATTACTCCAGTGATTGCATTTTTTCCATTAAGTCTATCTCTGGTCGACTTCATGGATAATTGATGGTATAGTGAATTAATTTTGTTATGTGGATATATGTGCGACCTATCTTGGGTCTATTCTGACTCGATGAAGTATGCTACATGTTTTATTTCATTAATTGGAAAGATTTTGAGAAAGCTTGAAGCCGACAGTTGGTATTTTTTGGTAAATAAGGATTGCATCTAATTAGGCCAACCTAATTGATGCTTGCGGATGAAACATGTATATATGTTGGAAAGGTCTTGAAAATAGAAATGAGACAGACAAAGTTGTGTACTGAAAAGTTGTGAATGCAAAGAAGTGCGAAGATGATGAAGTGTGTTAAGTTAGTCTATTGAGCATCACTAGAACTCTATCAACACTTGTTAGGTGCACTCTCATCAGTTCATTTCGGCTATGAAGCTAATTATATTTTGTAATACTTTTGTAGGTAGTGAGCCTCCTTGTAAGTAGTGATCTTTTGTATCTGGATAGTGAGCCCTTTAGGGAAGTGAGCCCTTTGGCAGCGAGCCTCTTGTATTTAGTTTTTCTATCACTTTATATTGTGAGTTAATCCTCACCGTGGTTTTTCCCTTATTGGGTTTTCCACATAAAATATGGTGTTCATTGTGTTGATTTTGCTTTCTATTATTTACATTTTATGTCCATACTTAATGATAGAATAGTGTGGTTGTAAAGTTGATAAGTGTTTGAAGCTTTGTGTTTGAATTTTGTGACAACTAATTCATGCCCCCCCTCTTAGTTGTCCTATGCCTTTAACAATTGGTATCAGAGCCTTGGTTCCTTGGTGAAGAGCTTAACTGCTTGAGGAGGATCTTGAAGGTTGATCAAATGGATGATAAAGAACTTCGGACTGCACTTGAAGATCTTGATAAAACTGAGAATGAAAATAGAGATCTGAAAGAAAATCTAGATGAGGAAAATGAATGTGTTTGGAAATTGAAAGAGAAATTAAATAAATTCAAAGAAAGACACAGAGAAGTGAGTGAGCAATAGAAACAAGAGATCATCAAATTGGAAGTGCTAGTAGAAGAAAAGAAGATAATTAAAGAATCTTTGAATGTAATGGTGCATATCAAGTCTGATGAATGCACTAGACTTGAACAAGAGGTAGTGAACTTGAAAGTAGAACTGGAGAAAGCAAAACTCTATGAAAACAATTTCAAAGCTAGCTCCGACAAGCTTGATGAACTAATTACATGATAGAAACCAAGTAAAGAAAAAGGTGGCTTGGGAAATGAAACTGGTGAAAGCTCAAAGGAGAATCAAAAGACTCAGGACAAAGGGAAGCATAAAATAATTTCAAGAAAATTTGCTAGAAGAATGCTTGTGAGACAACCTAATGCACAAAGGTGTCCATCTTTCAATGGTGTCTTCCTTTCTTGTAAAAAATTTGGTCACAGGGCAACTGAGTGTAGAAGTAGAGTACATAAAAATGTTGGAAGTTTCTCAGGACAATGTTTTTCATGCAAGAAATTTGGACATGAAGCCACTGAATGCAAATCTCATGTGAGGATGATCAGTCAGGTGATGATGAATAGGTTTAATGGAGGAAGAATGAATCAATACTTTAGTGGCTACTGTTATACTTGCAACAAATTTGGACACAAAGAAAATTAGTGCAGGACAAGGGTTAATGGAGGTCAAACAAGTCAGAAAAGTGTTGTTTGCTATAATTGCAACAAACCCAAACATATCTGAAAAGTTTGTAGAAGTAAGAAGGGAAAGCAGTATGCTCCGTTAGAGAAGAACAAGCCTGTGAAGAAAATTGAAAAAGATGAGGTGAAGCAAGAGATGAATAAGATATGGAAGAAGAAAGAAGAAGAGTCGGAGAAAAAAGATGTGGCTGTTCCCTCATCCGGTACAGATAATACATTTGGGAATTAGGCCTAGCATGGTCTTAGGGGGAGCATTAACAAAAAACTGTACAAACCCCCTGGATGAATGGCATTTCAGAAGTTGGAATGAGGATATATTGTAAAGAATGAGTAAACAGAGGATATGAAAAATAAACCGGAAGAAAAGTTGCAAGAATTTTCTTTTGTGGAACAATTTAGGGTTTATAGTTAAGTGAAACAAGGGTTTTATCATCTTTTTGAGGTTTGCAACATTTATTGTGAATTTAGGCAAACCGATGGTGTATAAAGTAAAAATTCCCAAGTATTTTTGATCGCTTGTGCACGAGAGAAGAATTTGAAAGATGACTTGAAGCAATCTTGAAGCTCTCTCAAGGGGATTTGAGGCAATTCTGAGGCATTATTACGGATAATCAAGAATTATTTCTTAGATTATGAAAGGGAAGAAGTATTGATTAAACAATAATGAATTCAAAGAAAGATAAGCATGACGATGGAAAGGGGATCAAGTGGAAATATTCCACTGAAGTTGAAGGGTGTTGAATTGGAAGAATTTGATCATAGGAAAATGAAGGAAATGGAACTAGGGCTGAAAACGAATGAATTGCAGAGCATAAAAACCCTAGGTATGGATTTGTGGGGAGAATTTCCCTAGATTGCTGACAAAGAATCTATCTTGTTCATGCTAAGTCGATTCAAGGATGACAACATTATTTTGGAAAAACCCTACTTGATCACGAAGGAAGCAATTGAAGTGATTATTGGGTTATGTAGTGTTGGGGACCTTCTTGGAAAGAAAACTATGAAATACAAAGATGTGGAAGAAATTACTAGTATTGACGAAGACCCTCAAGCTCTATTAATAAATACTCTCAATGATCCTGCCATAAAGTATGTTGCGTATGACATGTCTTATAAAATATATTTTAGAAATCGTGAAGGTTCGCCTTCGGCTATTGTTGTATATCTTGCACACATGATGGTGAAGGAAAACCAATAGTTTGATTTGTGTAGCCTTATTTTGGAAAACCTAACTGAGAATGTACAAATGTTGTTAGTCAAGGTTTATCCTTTTCAGTTTGGTTCTCTACTTGCATGTTTGATGTTTTACTTTCTGAGCTAGCTACTGGGAAAAGAGAATGTTGAGTGGGAATCCGGTATTCCTATCAAAAAACAAGTGTACAGGTATTTAGAATCATTGATGGATAATGCAAGTGTTTGCAAAACCTATTTTGCATCCCTAAAGACAAATCTGTGCTCCGGTATGTTAGTGCCTAGAAAGTTCGAAGAGGGTTCCTCTTCTGGAAAGAAAGAATTGGAAGTTGTCATTGGTGAGTCCCCTCTAGAATCTAAAAGGAGGAAAACTATTATAACAGATGTCTTGGAAGAAAAGAAGAATGAAGAAGAATTTTTGTCTGGATCTGACTCCTTTCATTCAAAAGATATACAGATGATGTTAAATGAAGGTGAAATGAAGAAGGTTGGTGAAATGTGGAGTGCATGCTCCGATTGAGAGAATTAAAATTGATAACGTACTAGTTGATTATTTTCTCAGTAGGGGTATTTCAGTTTCAATTGTATTTGATTCTTTACCAGATGATCTAGTAGAGGTTATTGAAGAAAAAACACTATTGGAAGGACCTGAAGGTCATAAGTTCGAATCCATGATAAAGAAGAGATGTACTAAAGCGAAACAAGCGATATATAAATACATTAATGAGATAAAAGAATGCATCAAATAAATATTTGACATTTATAGGTATTGCTTTTGCTGGCCAACAACTGTTGACAATTTTAGAAGCAAAATTAAAGCCATTGAATCTGAAATGAATAGTATTGGAAAGAGTTTCAATTTATTCAAAGACAAGAATGGTAAACAAAGGATAAGAATTGGAGAATTACAAGTGGAGTTGCTGACTATTTAGAGACAAAGAGAAGACATGGTTAAAACCTTCTGGTTGGTTAAAGAAATTGTTGAAGTCCGGTTGGATCATCTCTCTGGAATACTCTCTGATGTAGAAGATTGTGAATGACAATGTATATCTTCAGACCATACATCCTCTTTTACATTGTTATCCTTATTGGATGATATGAGTGCAAGGATGAATTTGGTTGTGCTTTCTTGGAAAAGGATTCTTTTGATCATAAAAGATAGGTACAAGAAAATATTTCATGTAAAAAATGTCATTTTCATCAATGGGCCCTTGGTCTACTGGTGAAGTTGAAAGGTTCAAAATGAGCCCACTAGGGATCAAGTCTTGTTGAGTGCAAAGCCTAGATGTAAAAAGGGATGAGGTTGGGATCATGCCTCTAGTGGATTTTGGTGGAATGGATACCCCTTAGTCCTTGGCTCTAAGCTAAAGGGGACCCCCCGGGGGTATCTCCAAAAAAAAAAAGTGTCATTTTCACTTGAATGTTTGAAATGGGGAGTTGGAACTACTGTACATGCACATCCTATTTTTTTTTGGTTGCCCTTTTCCATTGATGTTAAAGGGGGAGAGAGGAGTAAAAAGGGAAAGGAAAATGATAAGGAGAAAGAATGTTGTTTTGTAAAATTTTGGCACATGTTGCCATCAATGACAAAGGGGGAGATTGTTGGAAGAATGAAGAAGAATTGCTAATTATACAGTTTTTGTGTTGTCATTGATGTCACCATGTTATACGAGTTGTGAATTTAAAACAAATTCATTGTTTGATCTGGTATTTTGGTCCAGTATTTGAATCAGTATACAGTGTACATCCTTCAGTGTTTTGGCCCGTAGTCCTTCGTGGTTGATTGTTGCTACTTGCAATTTTGGGAAATGGTTTATGGATGTTGGAAGCATGTATGTTTAGAATCTCTGATGCTCGGGTGCTCGTATGGTGGATCAAAATTACTCTGTTGATTGCGTTTTCTCCATTAAGTCTATCTTTGGACAACTTCATGGATAATTGATGGTATAGTGAATTAATTTTGTTATGTAGATATATGTGTGACCTATCTTGGGTCTATGTCGACTTGATGAAGTATGCTACACATTTTATTTCATTAATTGGAAATATTTTGAGAAAGCTTGAAGCTGATAGTTGGTATTTTTTGGTAAACAAGGATTGCATCTAATTTGGCTAACCTAATTGATGCTTGCGGATGGAATAAGTATATATGTTGGACAGTTTTTGAAAATAGAAGTGAATGCTTTTGATTCTCAAGATCACCTAGTGGCATGAGAGAAGAGCATACATATTCAAGGATGAAAATGCAAACCACAAGACATGGAAAAAACTTGTTAATTTTAGCTCTCAAAGCAAAGGTAAGTTCATTTTAAGCACCAAACTGAGTGTGAGTTTTCCTTGTTCAATTTTAATCCAACAAGCAAAATGATGTGAGGGTTTAATTTTAACCAATTTGAACATTCATTTTAAAACCTATTTGAAAGCTAGTGCGGTCCTAAAGCATAAAATAAAAAGCATCATAAATGGGTTACCTGAAAGTGTCGAAACAATTGCTACAATAATAAGGTTTAAAGACAAGAATGCTTCTTCACTTTGAATTTTATCATCCAACCTGCAAAACCCAGTTAGCCTAAGAAAGCGAGTATTCAATGTTGTGTTTGAAAAATAGAGAAAATAAAAAATTTAAAGCACATGCTAAAAATTACTCACTATTTTTTCTTACCAGAGAAAAGCGTCACTATTCATGATAGCATCGCCATAAGTGAAATGAGCGTCACTCTGTAGAAAGACAGAGACAACGATAACATCACTATTTGGTGGCATCATTGTTTTCAAATTCTTAATACTTCTAAAAAGCATTAGTGTTTCTGTTTATTTTAATTAGCACCAGTGTTTTAATTAGGCGTCACTGTATCTGCTTAAAAAGCATTGCTATATGGTGACACCTAACAAAGGCATCGCTGAAATTTCCTAGAGCGTTGTTGTATATGCAAAAAATAGAAAAATAGACTTTGAGAGAAAAAATTGTTAAATGTGATCAGTTATTCCCTCATTCTAGTGCCAAAATGTGATCGACGGATTAGTATGGGTTGATTACACTTGATCCATGAGGATAAGAAGCATAATTAAGCCACTAAATGTCAATCTCAATAAGATCAATCAATAAACACTAAACTAGGAATCCATTAAAACTTAACATATTAAACTATGAAAGCTTCAAAAACACCTATTCTAATCCATTGAAACTTATCCTATTGGGGGAGTGGTGTCACATTGATGTGGAATGGCAATCCTTTCCCAATCCCATGGATAAATGAGCCTGTTCTGATCGATTCTATTGAAGATAATCGTCGAAACCGATGATAGATGTGTATGAAAACATGATTTAAAGCTAAATGAGCATGATACAAGCTATTTTAACATGATTTATGCTACAATAATCAAGATGTATGAGTGCAAAGCTAATCTAAATGAATTTTAAACTAAAATATTCAAACCCTAATTTCCAAATAAGCCAAATGAATGCATCTATGCTACCATGGAAGCCATTAATGGAAGCTAAGCTAATATGCAAGTTAATTAAGCTAAAAAGATGCTAAATGTGAGTGCAAGTGAAAATTATTTTAACAAATTAAGTTTGATGTTAAAAGATGGATCCATTTGTCTTCAAATAGTGACCTATTTATAGGAGAACAAATGAGAAATGAAGGGTTGAGATAAGAAAGGTTAATCAATGGTCAAGGATGGAGGAAAGATGAAACATGGATCATGGATTCCCATCAATGGATGAGAATCAATGATCACATGGATCAAGAAAGAATCAAAGGCTCATATTCTTTCATACAAACAAACTTTAACTTGCACATGAAGTCTTGTAAGTTTGTTACAAAGGAGAATATTCCTTTTCTTCGAATGAGTGAGGAAAGAGAATATTCTTTGGAATATTCTCATGGGTGAGGGAAAATAGATATTTAGAAAATAAAAAGAAAGTTTTACTATGCAAAAGGGGAAGGAATATTCCATGGGAATATTCCTCTTGGAGGAATGTACAAAGGAGGAATATTCCTTTGCAAGTGGGGGGAATTAGATTAATTAGTAATTGATAATTAAATAGAGGTTTAATTATGCAATTAGGGGAATTAGATGATATTCATTAAATAAAGCGATTTAATGAGAAGGGGGAAAGTGAAATGATATTTAATTAAATAACTTAGGGTTATTTAATTAAATAAGAATATTTAGGGATTCAAATTAAATAGTTTGATGTATTTAATTTAATAGGACGAAATGTTAGCATGAAAGGAGATGAATTAACCTGATTAAATTGATTAGTTTAATAGACAAAAATGACATAATTAATTAAATAGCTAGGATAATTTAATCAATTAAACGAAAAGAGGATGGATTCTAGGAGGAAATGATGTTAGTATACCTGATTCGAGTGTATGATATCATTTAAGACATTTTTAAGTGTCTACAATCATTAATCTTGATGAGGTCCTTTTGGAATAGTTTGTGCATAATGACCTTAAGGGATTCTCCTAATGGAATAAATTTTCTTCACGGTTGGTCATATTGCCGAGGTAGCCTCCTTTTGTTATCTTGTCCTTGATTTTGTTGTTGGTTGTTTGGTTGATTGTTTTGAGGATAACTAAGTTGGTTGTTCTGTTGATAATTGGGTTGGTTGTTCTGTGGATTGTTTGGAACATAGCCTTGGTGTTCTGGTCAAACATGATTTTGTGGAACATTGGGAGTTTGTATATTATGTAAAACCTTAGCATTGACTAATCCATCAATGGTTACATTTTTGTTTTTAGCCCATATCTTGGGCTTGCCATTTGAAGTAGAAGGTTGATCCTTAGGGTTGTAAAGTTTGATTACTCCCCTTGAAATGGGGGCTCTTTCAATGAGTATACCTTTTTCAATGGTTTCTTCAAAGTTGTTAGGGCACATAAAATAGTGAGTTGGAAGTTGATGTCTATGTGTACTGTTGACGCCAAAAATTGACGAGGTAACAGTGTCTTATAGGAAACTCAGTTCAAGGGGGACCCTTTGCGCCAAACTGAGTGACCTCCGAATTTTTAAAGAAGCTGGCTTCTTCTATAATGGGTTTTGGAAAGGGAAAAGGAAACAGATATAATGAAGCAAAGTCTAATTTAAGGTGATGCACCAAAATTTATTGATGGGCACGATAAATCATAGATTTAGGGGCCTGAATGGTGTTGTTGCATTCCAAAACGTTAGAGACTTAAAGCTATAGCATAAACAATTCATTTATTGACATAAGATAATATTGCATACATCCTCACTACTAAGAAGAGTCATTAGACATGATTTAGGTAAGCAAGCTTGTATTCAGCATATATAGAAGTTCCTCAAATGAAATGTTTAAGACAGTATAAAGCACAATTTACAGTTTAATCAAAACATGAAAATCAGAAAGGCCGAACAGTTGGCACAGTCTGAAAGTTTCTTGCAAATAAAATAGTAAAGAGGCCTGGTGTCTTTTGCTAAAAACTAGTGTATTTTTCTCAAATTTTTTTTGGACCATCTCTCATCGACAGAGAGAGTATATATAGCAGGAAAAGAAAACTCCCACCGCTTTGGAGAACTGCAACAAAAAAGATCCTGCAATCCCTTGCAATGATGCCTGAATAAGAAGATTCCCAAGGCCGTTACAATGGCATCGAGCTAGAACACAACATCCGGTCATCTAGGTGCATATGCATCCTTCGTAATGATGGCGGTGGTCCCAGCCAGGCTCGAGGTGACAAGTGTCATCCACCGCTGCAAATGACCTATGACGAGTGGCACCCAATAGCATTATTTCCCTCAGCTAGCCTATCGCTCGCTCTACAGATCAATCGTAAGGCACGTGGCAGCCTTTTGCTGCCCACACGAAACTTTCCCCCATTGCTGCCGAGAGATTGCGAAGATGCAACACGTGTCCAATGGGCGGAGATCCTTATCACGGCGGAGGGAAAGTTTAAACAGCACGTCGTAAAGGACGTGTGGCAGCATTTCGCTGCCTGCAGTTGTTTATTTCATCTCCGCATGAAAAAATTGTGATCCACCGCCACGTAGCATGATGTAGGACCCTCTAAAACTTTTTAGAAATGACAGCCCCACAAAATCCTTTCGCAACCCGAAGAGACTTTAAGGAAATAAGAAATAAAACCTCCCGCAAGTGCGACACGTGGACGCCCAACACAACTCCTCAGGACCCGAAAGGGAAGCCGTTAACCGAAGTTGTAAAAAGAAGATACGCAAAGTGGCAGATCAAAACTTGATGGAAAGCCGAATAAACTCAGTGATGCACAGGCCGACACACACACAATACAAAAGAAACCCGAAGGGAGCTGCTGAAATATTTATTTTAACAGCTTTTGGCAACTATCAGGGGCGTTTCAGATAAGGAACGGAGAACCCAAAAATCTCTCTGGTTCTGCAGACTAGAGCTTTATTCATAGGGCTAATAGAGTCAGAGTTTGGAAAGAGCCGCCTACAAGGGCGACCATTCATTTTTGGACGGCTTTTCCATGCTACGCAAATTTTCCTGTGCTCCATGTAGATCAATAGCTTCCTTGTCAGGCAACACATCGGGTAGACCAAAGCTTGCTTATATATGGAAAAGCAGCTGCGAGAGTGGATGAATGACTGCCTCAATGTTGACCGCTGTTGGGGAGTTGCTGAACTCCTTGAAAGCCTTCAGGTCATTTTTCTTCTGCTCAATAACCTCAACAATCTATATAGTTGTGGCAATAGATCCATCCTCGAGGAGAGGGGATGGCAGCCCCATCTTGCCTAATTCGGAGAAACTTCCCCGAATGCCATCCAGTGCCTTACCTAGAAAAGCCGTGGCTGCCTTAGTGCACTGGAAAGCGGAGTGACAATGAATGAATTTATTTGCTGTTTGAGTAGCAGCGTCCCGATCTTTGATACCCGCCCCGGCAAGGATTTCATCTGAGACAGAGTATAGCTTGTTGAGCAAGTCCCTCGCCTCGGGAACCTTCTCTAGGATGAAATGTGGAAACTGCTGAATTGTATTGTTTGCCTCTTGATTGAGCCTTGATGCCTTGTCGATAAATCAGAGGGTAGGCTGGAGTGTTAGGCAAAAGGTCTTGACTTTCTCCCAGTGAGAAATGTATAATTTCCTAACCAGCGGAATGACATCAGGTTGGGTAGGGGAAGGCAACAGAGAGGCTTTAAGCAAAGAAATCTCTGTGTCTCTTGAAATAAGGGTCTCGGCTAATTCTGCCTTTTTCATTTTCTCAGACGCCAACTGCTCCACATAGCTGCTCATTTCTTTATTCCAATTCTGCTCAGCTTGGGAGTGGTTCGCTGATTGCTCTTCCAGAGAAGCCTTTGTCTCTCAGAGTTCTTCCTCCAGTTTATTCTTCAGGCCTTTAAATTCGGCCTCTTCTCCTATACTCTTTGCTCATACTGCTCTTGTAGGTGCTCCAACTCCTCACCCTTTTGTACCATCCCCTGACTATGCTCAAGGCGAACACGTTCAAGCTCTTCCTCTTTTAACTATAGGCTCTATCACACTTCTTGGTTCTTATTTTGCAGTTCTTTTATTATGCCTGGATCAGCAACCTGGGTTTTCGCAATTTCGCCCTGAAGCTTGTTCCTCTCATTCTTTGCTGTCAGCGCCCTTTCAGTCATTCGGGCGATATCTGCCTCTAAGG
The DNA here is from genome assembly GCA_007258455.2 of Sequoia sempervirens. Classification (NCBI taxonomy): domain Eukaryota; kingdom Viridiplantae; phylum Streptophyta; class Pinopsida; order Cupressales; family Cupressaceae; genus Sequoia; species Sequoia sempervirens. Next base: position 222,234,735 of record VDFB02256132.1, on the reverse strand, counting down.
ATTTCTCCTTTGTTTCCAGAAAACTCACCCTTTCCCTGGCTGCCTTAAGCTGCTCATCCTTCTTTAACTGGCGACCAATTTTGAGGAAGTCAGAAGTGACTACCCATTGCGCTTCCTCCATGATTTCGACCTTATCTTGTGGCCGGGCTACCTTCATGCCGAGTCCGACAGCATATATCTCATAGTCTTCGGGTTGCATTTTTCCCTAAGGCTTGCTTACCCTTGGGTACATGGTTGCAAATTTTAATTCTTGTCGGGCCTCATCATACAGAGCTTGTACTCTCGGCTCGACAGGAGCATTGTCATCCTTTGCCTTGCGTTTTCTCATTCTATTCGCGTGTGCCTCTTTTCCACAATCTATCTGTGCTATGAATTTGGCTGGTAATGAAACTAGCCCACCTACAAAAGGAGCACCAGAAGGCAGGGCATAGGGATAGTTAACCTTCATAGGCGCACACATTTGCTTCTTCTGGAGAGTGACTGTTTGTGGAGAAAAGTGTGGCACTTTCCATAGTTTGGTCTGAGAACTATCAGCAGGGCTAGGAATTTGTGGTGGCTGAATCAGGGAATCAGCCATAAGGCTGATTGGCCGGGAAAGGGGAGTTGCTAATAGGGTGTCAGCTTGTTGCAATGGAAGAGGATCTGTAAGCATAGCAGAAAAAGAATGGGCATCGATAGGGGAAACTTTTTCTGAAAGTGAGGCAAGGAAAGTCTGAGCGGTAGCGGTAGGCGTGAGCATACTCGGAGGAGTAATTACAAGCGGGTGGGCCTGCGAAAACTGGACGAATCCAACCAAATAAGTTGGACCAAAAGCAGAAGGTAGAGGGCTCAGACTTATGGCAGGAGTTGTCAGTGAAGTAGGGGCAGATACGAAGGAATGAGATGCAAGAGAAGGAGCGAAAAATACCTGTTGACTAGTCGACGGTGGTTCCAGAATCGTTCGTGACTCCCCCGCAAACTCCGGTATCTGGCTAGCAGCGAGTGTTTCTCCTCCGGCGGGTTCTTACAAAACCCCTCCGATAATACTTTCCATGCACTGCCTTTTCGTAGGTGGACACACTAACTTTGGCAGCCGAATCCATCTGCTGAGGCGTTAGCCTGGCTGGTTTAGCGGCCCAAGTGAGTGTATGCGAGCCTCTTGATATATTAAAACGTACGTTCGTGGCCATAGAGGCGGCATGCCTAGAGACCTTGCCCCTTTGTGTTGAGGAGGATGATGCCACCGCTTCCTCTTCATGCTCCTCGGATTCCTCCCCCTCTTCACTCCTATCAACACTAGAGCTTGGGCTGGGGTGGCCTTCCTTCCACCATCTTTCAAATTCCTGGTCATCCTTTAGCTGATTGTAAGGAGCATCCAACTGTGCTACTTCCTGGAAATATTTCCAGAAAACTTTTATTTTTTCATCACTCCATTCCTCATCCTTCTTCAACCTGTTGTACATGTTGCGGTCCATGGGAACATTATCCTTGGCCATAGCCACAGAAAAGTAGAACTTGTGCCATGGGCCTCTAGTGACCGGCGTAGGGATTTGCGCTAATTTAACAAAATCCTCATCTCTATCCGTTCGTGGATTAAGCTGCTTCTCCCAATATGGTCAGGAAACATGGGTAACTTTCATATGTGGCTCTGATAAATCGTTGAAAGGGTTGTATTCCCACTTATTGTTTACTAGTACCAACCCTAGATGTGCCAGCTTCTCCTCTAACAACTGGTGCGATTGTTTTTTAATCAGAGTTACCGACTTGAAATTCTTCGGACAAGTGAAAAATCCCTTCTTCTTGACCTTTCCGCTGCTATAGAAAGTGAAATCAATGACACATACCTGCCGAAATATTTCCAGAGTGAACACTCTATCCGTGACGCAAGCCGGGAGCAGAAAATGTTTGCTAGTAAAACCCCGCATTCGAAGGATGGTAAAATCCCTGCCTAAGAACCAGTCACAAGCAGGGGTGTAGCTCTGCATAAATCTGGTCTACTCCTTATCGAGCCGGACAATATCACCTTCTCTGATCAAATCATTCAAAACCGGGGCTATGAAATAGTCTGCAAACGCATAATAGTCATATGATGCAGAAACGAAAGGTGTCCATGTAGACACCGACTTCCTTTTATTTTGCTCATCAAAAATTGATAGCGGAAAAAATCGGGCGAAAAAATTCAGATTCTGATGCAAAAACATATGGACTAGGTAGGAAAGAAACCTAAACTTCTTCTCCACCTGATAATTCTCAATTTGCTGTTTCATTTCTTCAACTATGAACTTAGCAAAATCATACTAGAAGAGTTCATGCTGCTTTCGAAATTGTATTGCCCAGTTGAAAGCTTTCTATCTTCTCTTTTGAGTCTCGGCCGCAAACAAATGCCAGCATGGACATGGCGTCTTGGAGATCATCGCGGAATGCACCACGCGATAATGAGATACTTGGCGCTTTAGTGGCCAAGATACCTTTCTTACCAGTCTCTTCTAACAAGAAATCTGAGCTGGTTTTCATCTTCTTCCATATTTTCTCTCCCTTACTTGGGCGAAAAGGCTCAATAGTCTCCTTCCTTTTACTCGGATCCAGGATACATAACATGTGCCAGATGGCCTTTGGAGTGATATGCACCCTTAAGTTGTGGCCTTCAATGTAGTGGGTATCAAGATTATAACACTGAATAGCAGCATCGACCACTTCTGGGCAATAGTGCAACAATAAGACCATGTATTGTGGGAGACCACTATACCAGACTCTACTTGCCATGGATTGGTTTGCCCTTGGTGCCGATAACCTTGCACAAGCTACCTCTCTGAGGGACTTAGGGTTTTTTGTGAGCCTTGGGTCATAGATATTGTCCCATTTTTCCTCAACCCTTTTCTGGTTACTCCATTTCTTGGGTCTATCCAGCTCCTCTATGTAGACTTTTCTCGTCTTGCTGGGTATACCAGGTGTGGCGTACGCCACATCCTCATAAATATATACCTCTACTGAAGAACGAATAGCTATGAATAGTTCCTGGCTAATTTCCTCCTGCATTGGCTGAGCTGAAGATTCTGACATTTTCCTTCTCTAAAGATTTTGTAAGCTCCTGGTTGACTGCGACTATGCTTGGCTCTAGATAGACAGACATAAAACAACTCTGCACTTCTCCTTGTGTTTGTAAAAAGACTTTGAAATATTAAGCCTTTTTATGCAATAATAGCAACCCTTCCCAAGGTGGTAGGCGAAAGCAAGCCTTTTGCATTTAATTCGGCATGTACCGTTAATCTTGCAACTCATGCAAGATGAACTGATTGCTATTCCGAGGCGGCCTGATTTCATTATTGCATTTGGGTGATCATGTGATATGCCCTGATCTCCTTAGAACTTGAGCCTGCAACTGGCTTGCCAACCTTGCGTTAGCATGCGCTAGCAATTAATATCCCAACCGAAATGATTACGCTAAGCAAATGATCACCGCCTAAAAAAATATGAGTATCGCCTTGGGCTCTGGGACACACTTGAGAGATGACACAATAGCCTACGGCCATACGTCTCTCCACCAACAAGCACCACCTTTTTAAAATTAATTAATCAACTTCATTTAATTAAGCACGCATTGAGCCGTGCTATCACAGATGTAACTAGCCTAAAAATGTGAGCAAATGCAAACTCGTCTTTCGAGATAGCAGCTAGCATAACATCACATTTTTTAGAGGCGGATTAGCATGTTCCTTGTCAATTTTTCTATAAATAGGCCAGTGGATAGTGAGCAAAACATACTTAGCATTTGAGAAGTGATAGGTCAGTAGCAGAGTGTTAAGCAAGTCTTTTCATAGGTTAGGTGGTAAATAAATTCGGCATTAGCTCAGAAGTCTAGGGACGGTGTTAGAACAATGGATACCCCAATTCGTCTAACCTCGTATAAGTCACAGATGACGTTCCTAGGTGAGATTTCAACTAGGAGACTGAAAAGGATGACGAAGAACAAGCATTCTCTGGTTTTGGTAGCCATTAAGTGGGTCTTAGGCAAGGATTGCATAGAATATGAGGATAAGTATAGGGTGAATACTGATGTATGCTCTCACTTTGTAGCGTCCATGCTAGACATTTGCGTTCCCTGGCCACTTATCCTGAAGCTGGTTAAAGAAATCTTCCCAAAGAAATACCTGAATGGTCTTGGTGAGGTCGTTGTGCATGCTGCCTATGGGATAGGTCTACCAACAGCCAGCGACTTGCGTCACTTTATTGAGGAAGAAGCTGTCATCGTTTGACTGCCATTCCTTAGCGGATTCCACCTGCAGACCCGTGACCAGCACCAGCAGAGGGTTACTCAGGCCCTACACTTCCTATTTCAGAGCTACAACGTGATACCTTTCTACAACGTAGACTGGTATACTGACTTTAGGAACCTAGTGTTTCCATCGCCAATGGCGGTTGTGCCAAAATGATGCTACCAGTGCCTCCGAGGAGCCCGTGGATGAGGAAGAAGTGGACGCTGCAGTGAATGCATCAATTGCCGCCAGTCATGCCTTCGGATAGACAACCCCTTTGCCTGTTTGTTCAAAATGTAACTCTCTTGCTATATATAAGCCTAATAAAAGGCTATCATATATAATATACCTCAATATGCTTGTATATTTTGGAATACGGCCCCCCAGCCATTTTGTAACCAAAGAACATATATATAAATATATATCTCCCATTTTAAGGAAAATCCATGCTCTTTCTTGCTTCTGTGTTTAAACTTTTCTGGGTTTGCCAGTTTTATATGCTATTTCTTCGTACATGAGTGTATTTTGTGTAAAAAAACTCTGGTGTTTCACCCGCCAATGATGATGAGTTAATTTCGTAGAACGACAACTGATTTTAGAAAAAAAAACCAGCCAAACAACGGGAAAGAAAATAAAAGCGTTATTTACATATGTACAAAGTAGAGCTTAATGCCTAATGGAACAACTTAAGATGAATCCCATTGACCAGGATTACTAATGGTTCTTGTTCCATATTCTCCAGCTCAAAAGCGTTGTGTTGTTTGCACCGAATGATTTTAAAGGGTCCCTCCCATAGGCTATCAAATTTACCGTGCTGACCTAGCTTTGCAGCCCTACTGTCATACTTTAGCACTAAGTCTCCACTTTTTAGACCCTGGTCAGAAGCCTTCTTGTCAAACCATCGTTTGATCACCTTTTGACGGCTCATTATTGCTATTAGGGAATTCTCCCTTTTTTCTTGTACTTTCAATAGCTCGGCGAGCTGAACCTCCATGGCTTCATTTTGTTCTATCTCAAGGGATTTCAATAACTGTATTGTTGGGATCTCCATGGAGATAGGTAACGCCTCTTTCCCATATACCAGTTCATAAGGAAAAGTCTTAAGGACTTGCTTAGGAGTTATGTGGCTTACCCAGAGCGTTTTTCAGAGATTTTTATGCCATTCCCTCTGGTGCTTTGAGTCAACCTTTTTAAGGAGTCGGACTAAGCTTTTGTTTGTTGACTCGGCTAGACCATTTCCTTGTGGATAATAGTTTGATGATGTTTTAAGGAATATGCCATTCTTTAATGCAAAGTGACATACCTTTGTACCTAGAAATGCTCTGGCATTGTCCGAAATGATCATTTTCGGAGGGCCGAACCTTGTCACCAGTGCTTCGAGGAAGTCTACAATCTCTGTTTCTGTTGCACCCTTAAGGGGAACAACTTCCGTCCACCTTGTGAAGTAGTCCGTAGCAGTTAGAATCCACTTATGTCTGGCACTAGAAACTGGGTTGATCATTCCAATGAAGTCTAGGCCCCATTGCGCAAACGGTTCATCTGCTACTATAGGTCTGAGGGGCATTGATGAATTCTTCCTTCTGTCAGAGAAGAACTGGCATTTTTTACAAGCCCTTACCAAAGAGTGAGAGTCACTAAAAAGTGTAGGCTAGTAATAGCCAGCTCGCATGATCTGGATGGTGGTAGTTTTGGCGGAGAAATGTCCACCTTCGTCGTTATTGTGGAATGCGTCGAGGATCCTCTGCGCCTCCCTTGAAGTAACGCATCGCAGGAGCACACCATTGAAATTTCTTTTGAAAAGGACTCCTTCTATCAGCGTATACCCGTGATTCTGAAGCCGGTAATACTTTCTTTTTTGGGATGAGAGGCCTGGCATATACCTTCTGGTTTGCATGAAGTTCATTCTATTAGTCAGCCAATTGTCTTCCGATCCTGATCCATTTATCAAGATGAGCTCTGGCTGTTCCTCCTTGGCAGGTACCTCCTCATTCTGTGCCATATACTCACACAGTCCTCTGCCCTTAATAGTCTTAGTAGGCCTGACTTCAATGTCATATTCAAGGATCTTGGTGATCCAATTAGCCCTTTTTTCTGTGATATCTCCTTCCATGATGTATTCACGCACACTAGAATGTGCAACATATACCAGAACTTTGTTGCAAGAGATTAGATGGCGGAATTTTTTAAGTCCCTTTACTATTGCAAAGGCTTGTCTTTCAACAAAGTTATAATTTGCCTCATATTCTTTTAGGGTTCAGGAATACAACACCACTGGATGTTCTCCTTTTCCTTCACTATCCTTTTGGGTTAGAACAGTAGCAATACTGGACTCGCTACTGAAAGCATACATTATAAAATCTTTGCATTGATCTGGATTAACCAGCACCGGGGCCGTGGAGATCGCTTCCTTGACCCGTTCAAAAGCCTCCCGAGCTTCTGTTGTCCACTTGAAAGCTTGATCTTTTTTTAGCATTAGGGTGATCGGCTTAATCATTCTCGCGAAAACGGAAATAAATTTGCTGACAAAATTTACTTTGCCCAGGAAAGACTGGACACCTTTCTTATTTACTAGAAGGGGAAGTTCTTTGATTGCCTTTACTCATTCGGGGTCAATTGAAACACCTTCTTTAGACACAACATGCCCCAACAACTTACCCTGCGGTACTCCGAATACACATTTCTTTGGATTCAGGGAAATCCTGAACTCCTGGCACTTTTGAAAAACTAATTCCAAATGATCAAAATGATCATCCTTAGACTTAGAGAACACAATAAGGTCATCCAAATAGATTAGAATAAACTTATTGATTAGTCCGTTGAATGCGACATCCATCGCTCGCTGGAATGTTGCCCCTACATTAGATAAAACAAAAGGCATTTTAGCATATGCAAATGTTCCCCACTTTGTGGTGAACATAGTGTTGTGCTGATCTTCTTCTTTAACACGAATTTGGTTATATCCAGAGAAACCATCTAGCAGAGAGAACATTTCTGATCCTGCCACAGTTTTTAGGATTGCCTCCATAGAGGGCAAAGGATAGTGGTCCTTCAGAGATGCTCTATTCAGGTCTCGGAAGTCCACACATAAGCGGATATCACCATTTTTCTTTCAGACTGGTACCAGATTCGATACCCAAGTACTATGTTTGATTGGGAAGAAAATGCGTGACTCAATGAGCTTGGTCATCTCCTATGCCATCAAGACCTCAATTTTAGGGTTAACTGGCCTATGTTTCTGTCGAACTGGTTTCGCACCTTCTATTAGCTCAATAGTGTGCTGAATGATGCTAGGATCGTAACCCTCTAGATCATTGTAGGACCAGGCCACTACTCCATATTTTTCGCAGAAACTGATAAGCCTTTCCTTATCATGGTGTGAGAAATTTTTTCCAACTCAGAGATTCCTCCCATCGGAGATCAGAAGTTCCTCATAATCACTTTTGTCTGCCATGAGCTTCCACTTATCATTTCGGGCGTCGTTACAATCAATTTTTTTTTCGAGAGTAACCAACCCTTTCGGAAGTTTATTTGATTTGAGCTGCATAATCTGTCCTTCATAGGCCTTGGCGATCTTTGGTTGAAGCTGATCAGCAAATTCTCTTGAGTGCCGGATAAACGAAGCGATGTGTTCATCGCTTTCAAAGACTTGCCAACTCTGATCATTGTTGGGGATCGCTGGTCGGACAAGAACCCGTACTGAATATTCGTTCCGAAGCAAGTCAGAGACATGATCAAACTGAGCACCAATCACCACCATGTGATCTACATCGCTATTCTACCTTCGGGGAATGGTCCAGATGTTGAAAGCTTCGAAACCCTCAATCAGGTCCCAGATTCAATGCCGATAGGATCTCATGCAGACATTCTTCGCTGCAAAAATTCCTCGGACCTGGTTAACTACCAGTTCAGAATCTCTGAACATAATCAATTGCTTAATACCCATTTTTTCCACAAGGCTTAGGCCTTGGACTAACCCTTCATATTCAGCCTCATTGTTTGAACAGGCGAAGTGAAAGCGGAAAGACCTCAAGAACTTTTCATTCTGTGGGGATATTAAACATACCCCTGCTCCAGCACCTACTTTGCTTTTTGCTCCTTCAAAATACAATGTCCATAGCTCATTTTCTTGGTTACCATTGGATTCTTTGGCGACCTTCAGAAGAACCTGGTCTTCGTCATAAATCACATATGTGCCCAATCCTGTAGCATGATAATTTCTGAAAGGGTCATTGTTTATGTGTTCGCTCAATAGAGCATCTTCCTTATCATTTCGGTCTCCACTCACCTTCTCTTCCTTTAGCAATTCAACACTATACATTTCCTGCTTGGTGATAGAGGTATGCGCGACTTCAAAATTGATTAGGGCCTCATCCGCCACATGTTCAGAATGTAGAGCCTCCGATTCTATCTTCATTTTTGTGCCATGCTTGGTCCTAAGTATCAGATGTGACCAATCTAAAGACAAATATCCACCCACCTTTGAAGTAAATTCTCAGGATAGACAAAGACCAAACATAGGAGGAACATCTATGATCACCATATCTTGCAGGACCGTGATACTGGGGCAGGCAAATAGAGTTAAATGAAGCACTTTGATGACACCTACAGTATCAAATTTATTTCCATCGAGCTGCATCACCCCCTTCTTCATAGGTTCGTAGCTGAGTCCCAAAGCTTCGGCTATCAGTTTTGGCATAACCATTGTACTAGCACCATGATCAATCATAACATTGTGTAATAGTTTCTTTCCTATAATGAGAGTTAAGAAGAAGGGCTGAGGTTTCAACCTACTTCTGTCTTCCGCATGGGATTCCTTCGCTTTGTCTGTAAGAACCTTAGCTAGTGGCATTTGATAAACCACCTTTGTACTGGCAGGCGGCTCTGTTGGTGCTGAGTTGATCTCTTGCTGAAGCACCTTCTGTAGTATAGTCTTCTGTTCCGAGATAGCTAGAATGTCCGATAAAGACACATTAGCGGATGATTTCTTCAATTGCTCCACCACATTAAAAGGTGGAAAACTCAGAGATTTCTGCTCCTTGGTTCTTGTTATAATAATTTCCTTCCGTGGTTGAGAAGGTGAAGGGACGACCGAAGCGCCGGGCATTTGATCAGACACGCCTTTGCGTTGCGGGCTGTCCGAAAGCGAGACAACAGGCTCACCGGTGAATCTCCTCTTTGAGCGCATGTTGTAATCAGGCTATACCTGCGGCATTTCAGATATGAATGCATCATTGACAAACACCGTTTCTTCTTCTTCCATCCAGGAGAAGAGTGCATGATCGGGAGCAATATCAGACTCTTGTTCTAAAGACATTCCTTGCATTTGCGCGGTAAGGACCGCTCTCTCCATTGGCGAGGCATATACATAACCTCCATTTTCTGCTTTGGTGCCTTGACTGCGTTGCTCCACCACTTTCTGTTGTAGGTTGCCGTGCGGACAGTTTCGGGGCATATGCACATCACTGCAGGGGAAACACCATGGATTGATATCATCAATAAGATTGTTTTGTCCCGCGGTTAATTCCCTACTCGAGCTTGGCGACGCACTTGTCAGTGGAGTAGGCACCGGGACCATTTGGTTTGTAGTCGGCGCTGGTGGATTAGTGCAAGGTGCACTCTGATATTGATTTTGCTGATAAGAAGACCGCCCACCTTGATAGTTTTGATATGCAGACCGTGGGGGCGTTGCTTGGTTCCGCTTGAGAGTTGTTATGTCATTTGCCATAGTTCGCAACATCTCCTTGAGGTTGCTTATTTCATCCTTGGAAGAACCCGATGTAGAAGCCAAGTTTTCAGGAGCGGCCGCATATGAGTACATTGACTGGGCAGTTGTTGGCGCACTAGTTGATGTGGCCTCTTATATAGAGGTTGATATTTCAGAAAATATCGGCATAATAGGTTGAGGAGGCAATTTTCCGCAATCTATCAAATGATTCTCAGCTTTGATAGCGGTAGCATAAGCATTTGGTAGAGTGGCTCCTCCCAAAGACTTGATCATCACAGAAATGTCAGGATTAATGGACTTCAGATAAAATATGAACGCCAATTCTGGAGTCGGGTGGATAGTCATAGGAATCCTCTGCCAATTTGAGTGAAATTGGGCATCGAAGTCCGTCAGAGCCTCCTGAGGGGCTCGTTTTATGATGGATAGCTGATAATATAACGAAGAACGATCTTCGTCGTTTGAGAACCTTTCATAAAATGGATCTCTGAGCTCATCCTAGGTGCGAATTGAATTAGGAGTCAACGTTCGGTACCAATCCAGAGCCTTGCCTTTGAAGGACGCGGCGAGGAGCCTCAGGGCTACATTTTGCGCTGTAATACCATGTACCAGATAAACATCCGCTACATCCTGCAATTGTTCTGCTGACATTTTTGAGTTGTCTCTGACAAATTTGGGAATAGCTTTCAGGGCCGAAACCGGGATAGCGCCCCAAACAGCGGGCACTACCGAGGCTACCAGGGGACTTCCAGCATCCCATGCTACGTAGTTTCTATTTGCGGCCGACAACATGGTGAGAGGAAAGGGTGGTAGGAATGGAACGGTTACCAGCTGTTTTGCAACTTGGACTGTCCCTAGTGGAGGTACTAGTAAACCTGGGTTACTTGCGGTTTGGGATCTAGTTACAGGCTGATGGCTCATACACCCCTCTATAAGACAATTTCATTAGTTCGGGTCCCATCGGGCGTGCCAGAAAAAGAACAAACTGTTGACACCAAAAATTGACGAGGTAACAGTGTCTTATGGGAAACTCAGTTCAAGGGGGACCCTTTGCACCAAACTGAGTGACCTCCAGATTTTTAAAGAAGCTGACTTCTTCTATAATGGGTTTTGGAAAGGGAAAAGGAAATGGATATAATGAAGCAAAGTCTAATCTAAGGCGATGCGCCAAAATTTACTGATGGGCATGATAAATCATAGATTTAGGGGCTTGAATTGTGTTGTTGCGTTCCAAAACATTGGAGACTTAAAGCTATAGCATAAACAATTCATTTATTGACATAAGATAATATTGCATACATCCTCACTACTAAGAAGAGTCATTAGACATGATTTAGGTAAGCAAGCTTGTATTCAACATATATAGAAGTTCCTCAAATGAAATGTTTAAGACAGTATAAAGCACAGTTTACAGTTTAATCAAAACATGACAAACAAAAAGGCCGAACAGTTGGCACAGTCTGAAAGTTTCTTGCAAATAAAATAGTAAAGAGGCCTGGTGTCTTTTGCTAAAAACTAGTGTATTTTTCTCAAATTTTTTTTGGACCATCTCTCATCGACAGAGAGAGTATATATAGCAGGAAAAGAAAACTCCCACCGCTTTGGAGAACTGCAACAGAAAAGATCCCGCAATCCCTTGCAATGATGCCTGAATCAGAAGATTCCCAAGGCCGTTACAATGGCATCGAGCTAGAACACAACATCCGGTCATCCAGGTGCAGATGCATCCTTCGTAATGATGGTGGTGGTCCCAGCCAGGCTTGAGGTGACAAGTGTCATCCACCGCTGCAAATGACCTATGATGAGCGACACCCAATAGCATTATTTCCCTCAGCCAGCCTATCGCCCGCTCTATAGATCAGTTGTAAGGCACGTGGCAGCCTTTCGCTGCCCACACGAAACTTTCCCCCATTGCTGCCGAGAGATTGTGAAGATGTAACACATGTCCAATGGGCGGAGATCCTTATCGCGACAGAGGGAAAGTTTAAACAACACGTCGTAAAGGACGCGTGGCAGCATTTCACTGCCCGTAGTTGTTTATTTCATCTCCGCATGAAAAACTTGCGATCCGCTGCCACGTAGCATGATGTAGGACCCTCTGACACTTTTTAGAAATGATGACCCTACAGAAGCCTTTCGCAACCCGAAGAGACTTTAAGGAAATAAGAAATAAAACCTCCTGCAAGTGCGACACGTGGACGCCCAACGCAGCTCCTCAGGACCCGAAAGGGAAGTTGTTACTCGAAGTTGTGAAGAGAAGATACGTAAAGTGGCAAATCAAAACTTGATGGAAAGCCGAATAAACTCGGCGATGCACAGGCCGACTCACACACAATACAAAAGAAACCCAAAGGGAGCTGTTGAAATATTTATTTTAACATGTACGTTGGAGATAAATATGTCTACAAGTTGTTTCTCAGGAATGAGCCATTTACATTTGCTTGCTTTGTGATGGTTATATCCTGTTCGATGTTGTATGAAAAATAGTTTACAAATTTATTTGACAAATCATCGAATGTTCTGATATCAGGTGGTAGACGAGAGAACTAGTCTATAGCGGGTCCACCGAGACTTTATGGGAAGAATATCATTAGATAAGTATCATTTCATTGTAAGTCCATGTAAGATACTTAAATTTCACGTACATGCTCTATTGGATCTCCTCTTTCCCTATACTTGTCAAATTTTGATATTTCAAAGCCTTTGGGGAAGGGTACCATAGATAGGTTTTGATCAAAAGGATATGGACACATATCCTATAGAGAATAGCTCTTTTTCGGATTTCCAATTTGTATGTCCGATATCCTTTGGTTGATGGTTTGTAGTTGTACATTTATGTCATTGGTTGGTGCACTTGCTTGAAGATTTTGTACATTGTAGCTCTATTGTCCCTGATATTTGTTGGGCCATAAATGGGATATTGTGTATTTATGGGACTTTGAGAACCATCTTGTGTATAAGGTAGGTTGGGTCCTTGTTATGGGTTATACATATGTTGATTCTGTTGTGTACCTTGGTATTGATTTTGAAGTATCCCTTGGTATTGATTTTGAGGGATACTTTGTTGTTGTGAATGTTGTTGAAGGGTACCTTGCTATTGCGTTGATGGTACACCTTGTTGTGGTGGATTTTTTTGAAGGGTACCTTGGTATTGTGTTGATGGTACACCTTGTTGTTGAGGATTGTGTTGAAGGGTACCTTGGTAGTTCGTTGATGGTACACCTTGTTGTGGTTGATTGTGTTGAAGGGTACCTTGGTAGTTCATTGATGGTACACCTTGTTGTGGTTGATTTTGTTGAAGGGTACCTTGGTATTGCGTTGATGGTACACCTTGTTGTGGTTGATTTTTTTGAAGGGTACCTTGGTAGTTCATTGATGGTACACCTTCGTATTGCATTGATGGTACACCTTGTTGTGGTTTATTTAGTTGAAGGTTACCTTGGTGTTGCGTTGATGGTACACCTTGTTGTGGTTTATTTTGTTGAAGGGTACCTTGGTATTGCATTGATGGTACACCTTGTTGTGGTTGATTTTTTTGAAGGGTACCTTGGTATTGCATTGACGACACACCTTGTTGTGGTTGAATTTGTGGAAGGGTACCTTGGTATTGCATTGATGATACACCTTGTTGTGGTTGATTTTGTGATGATTTCCCTTGTTGATATTGTGAGTTGTTGGAAGGGTCAATGTATGATGTGTGTTGTGGCATGTAATGTCCTTGTGATGGGTTTCTACCTTGTTGGTCTATTGGAAGGTTTTCCTTGTTTTGCATAGTGTTATGTTGTGGCATGTTTTGGGTTGCATTTCCTTGATACTATTGTGCCACAACTACTTGTTCAATTTGGGATAGTGGTCTAAACAATGGGTTGTCCATAGGTTGCATTTGAGGTTGATCATTGTTTTGTGAAAATAATGGTGGTATGTTGGGATTCATTGTTGGTTTTGGTACTTGTTTAACTATTGTTTGATCTCCTAGTGGAATAAGATTATGATCTTTTAGAATGCCCGCATTGAAGTCTATGGGTAGTTTAGCACCACTTTGTGCTAATGTGAGGAAATATGAGTTTTCATTCTTCCCAAGCATCTTATCCATAAGCTTTTGCATCTTAGGATCTTGGGAGTATTCTAATAGTTTCTCATCAGTAAGTTCCTCATCACCATCGTATTCTTCTATGATCATGTCCTTGGGATTTGGAGGTTGGTTTTGACTATCAATCATGTTTTGGTGTCTAAGGAGTACTTCCTCATCACTTGGTGGTTGGTTTTGTATTGCCTAGAATGAGGGTTCTCTTTGAGGAGTTGTAAGGTCATTTATATGGTAGCCCCATGGTTGGGTTTCCTCATTAGTTATGTTTGTTTTTGATGCACTTGAGCCACTCTTGTTGGCCTCCATCTTCTTTTTGTGTTGAGATCTCGTGGTTGTCATAAACAAGTCCAAGACCTAGGGGAATATTTTGTGACCATTGACTATGGAATGGAATGATGTTTTGTTTTTGGGATTTTCTATTTAAAATGAATGATGTAAAAAGAAACCTTTTGGACAAATGTGTTGATGATATGCTATGAATTTTTGATACTCAAGACCCTAAAGTATGAGTGATGTTTGAGTGAATGTTTTTTTTGAGATGATGCTAATTTTGGGACTCAAAGTGTAGAAAACTTGGACCAATATTTTACTTTATTTTTCTAGAGGATATGTTGATGATCTACTTGAACTAACCTTGAGGTTGCAATTAATTATTAATATCTTAGAAATTGAGAGCAAGGGAATAATCTAAGTTGTGTTTGATTTGAATCCTAGTTAGGTTGATTGTTTCAATGTGAAAATGGATACAAAGAGATACAAATATGAATTGTTTGGAGGTATGACTATTTTTGTTTTCAAAAAGATGGATGATTAACCAGTTTTGGATTAGTTTTTGATTTGCACTAGAAAATAGGATAATAGCAACAATCTTTAGAATAGTATCGGTTGTAATTTAGGACAACATAGGTCAAACTTAGAGAAATATTGGTATTTGTTTCAAGTTGTGATTGGTAACAAAGAAAAAAAATAGTGGTAATTTTGACAGAAGCAACCTTGTTTAGGTCAATAGTGGCTGGAACTTTAGGACAACTGCGACAGGTTTATCAAAAGCAGTCTCTATTACAATTTTTTTGATTGGTGAAAAAGTGAAGGAAATAGTGGCAAAGTTGTCAAAAGTGGCAATATTTAGGTCAATAGCGGTTGAAACTTAGGTCAATTGCGGCCAAAACTCAAGACAGTAGCAACAAAGTTCAGGACAAAAGCGACAAAAATATCAATAGTGGCCCTATTTCCAAATTTTCCAATTTTTCATTTTAGCAACAATTTGGACAAGTTTGCAATTTTGATGTTTTGGTTGATCTGATTATTTTTGAGAATTTTATTTGAGATTTGGAAAGTGATAAAATACATCAATCAAAGAGCATAGAACTGACCGTAATGTTTTAATGATAAGGGGCCAAAATCAACCCATGTTTAAACTGGTTACAACATCAAACCATATCAAGCAATATTATCCCTAAGGTCAAACTGGCCAATGGTGACACTTTTAGGCCCAAAACTTGGAGGCTCCTTTGGAGTAGGGTAGGGAAACCCTTCCGAGTGTATACACTTAAGCCTTTCAAGAATGGACAGATAGGGGCCTCCAAGAATGGAAGGATGAACCAATCACCCTCTCCCCGAAAAGTTACAAGTAGCAAGCTACAAGTAACTTTTACAAGTTGGATATTTATGTCTCAATTCAAGGGATTTCATATGGTGGCTAAAGTTCTTCAGAGTACAGTGCACATCTCTTACACTAAACTGTGTCGCCAAGTAGAATATCTCAAGCAAAGGCTGGCTTTCTACAATAAAGTTCTTAGTCACTTCTCAAGGGACACATCACTTGGCTATCATCTAGAAAGCCACTAAAGGCTTTAACCACTCTTGCTAGGGGCTCTATATACCTGAAGGTACCTCCTCATTCTGAATGACACTGTCGACCAAGTAATCGCCTATTAGATCTTGGTGTTTAGCCTTGATTGATTTATATAGCGGCCTGAGGGAAATATCGCTTTGAGTCACCTTGAGTTCTCCAGTGTGGGATGTATCTCAAGGCAGGATCAATCTAAAGGTAATGCTTGTAAAGTAAAAAAATGTGAAACCCAAAGTTCTTTTTGTCACCCAAAAGACGCGAGGGGAGAGGATACACACTTGGTTTTCCAAGCATGGTGAACATGTTATACAATCCATATAAATTTCATTTTAAGTCCCAAAATTTTGAAATGTGTAAAGATATCAATTCAATTTTTAAGTACACAAATTTCAAAGTGTTTTAGACTTTCAAGAAGGATATAGCAACGTGCAAATCAAAATTGATTATTTCAATTTTATAACCCAAAATAAATGTTTCTAATCGCGTTGTTCATCTTAAAGGGTGAAAAAATGAAACTACACTTGCTTTAACAATGTTGAAATGGAAAACATCCAATTTTAGGAGCACTAAAAATAAAGTGTGGGATTTTCTTGTTTATTTATAGAAGCACCAATTGAAGTGTGAAAGTTACCTTGTTCAATTTTAAGAAGCACCAATTAAAGTGTGAAAGTGGTAGGTTTAGTTTTAAACACCAATTGAAATGTGAGAGTTGTGGGTTCAGTTTTAAACACTAATTGAAATGTGTCTTAACTAAGAAAGCTCTAAAAACTAAAATGGATTTGGACCGTTCGCCAACTCTGGAATCAAACCATTATTTTTTTCTCGTAAAATAAATGTGCCATAATCTTGCAAGGGCTGCACCAACAATGCTATAATCCCCCAAACACAACGAACAATCAAACATTAGGGTTAGGAAAATTGAAAAAAAAAAGAATATTACTTATAGATTTAAAACAAAAAAAGTAGAATAGTAGCGACAATCTTCAGAACATTAGCATAATCTCTATCTGGAGCAATAGCAACCCAGTTAGATGATAGTAGTCTTGAAAAGTGCAACCATAGATCTGTTTCAGACAATAGTGGTTAAAAAGTCAATAACATGCCTATTTAGTGTAGTAGTGGTTGAGAAAAGTGTAACTATGGTAAAAAACGTGGAAACAACCGCATGAAAATCCTGAAGCTTTCATGTGAAAATTATCAACAACCTTTCAAAAAAAGATCAGTGTTTTGGAACTTGCAATTTCTCAAATAAACTCATGAAAACATTAACGTTAATGACCTAAGTCCCACCAGGCATGCCAAATTTCATAAGGGGGAATAAAGCAATAGGAAAAATAACAATGAATCAAACTAAATCAATTCAAAACAAGATTAGATTCCAAACCCAATACTCATGAAATGAAGTTCTAAAATAGAAAAATCAACAAACAATATAATCCTAAAGATAAAATAAATTGAATCCAAAACCTTAAAACGTTAACATCCCATGTCGAAGTTGTGTTTGTATTGATATTTGGATGTCAGATTGCTCGATTCAATACAAAGCCTCCATTGTTGTTACCAAAGTTTCAATTTGCATAAATGGTGAACTAGAATGTGATAATAACTCTTAATATGCTCAAGAGATAATTGCTTAGCACTTCACGATGAAGATTCTAGATGATTTGTGAGAAGGTAAAGGATTGTTTTATAGATTTTTTTCTTTCGAGATGAACAATCAAGATTTCATAGTAAAAGACTCCGATCAATGGTTGAGAATTGTTGAGGAAAAATAGCTTGGAAAGATTAGTGGATTTAGATTGGAATGATTGGGGGGATTGAGAAATTAGGTTGAGTGGTTAGTGGAATTGAGGAAATAGATTGAGTGGTTAGTTGGATTGAAGAAATAGATTGGGTGGTTAGTGGGATTGAAGAATAGATGAGTTAGTCAACTGTTTAGAGTGAGAAATTAGTGGTCGTGATTTGCTCAATCTAAAGAGGAGGGTGAGGATAATTAATCAATTGAATAATTAATTAATATTTTGAGTTGAACGTGCAAGCCATGTTTGACTTTAACAAATAAAAATGTATTTTTTTGTTGACTATGTTGAATGATGTCAAATAATTAATTTAATTATTCAAGTTTAGAAAGGGGACATGGGTTTAATTAAATTATTAAGTAATAACAATTTAATTGATTTTGGAAAATAGGGTATATTAGTGACATAATTAAATAACTTGTGTTAATTTAACTAATCAAGTGGAATAAACGTTAGATTAATGATGATATAGTGAATTAATTAAATAATAAAAGATTATTCAATTAATAGAGGAAAATAAGGGTTTTGATGTAAATGATGTGAAATTCAGTGATATTAATGATAATGATGCAGATAAATGGAAAAATGTCATTTAGGATGTGTGATATGCATTAGGTCATTTTTACATGTCTACAAGAGTTCATGCACATATCCCTATAACAAGGTTTATTACCAACTAGACTCATCAAGAATCTTTCCATAATAAACAATTAAACATATTTCTAAAACAAGGTAACCAAAGACATAATATTTTCAAAAACATATAAAACATAAAAGAGTAGAAATAAGCATGC
This sequence comes from Sequoia sempervirens, assembly GCA_007258455.2. Classification (NCBI taxonomy): domain Eukaryota; kingdom Viridiplantae; phylum Streptophyta; class Pinopsida; order Cupressales; family Cupressaceae; genus Sequoia; species Sequoia sempervirens. Next base: position 222,216,249 of record VDFB02256132.1, on the reverse strand, counting down.
CTAGTTATGCAAAGCTCCAATTGAACAAACTGGTTTCCTAGCTTAACCTCCTCCAAAATCAGCATGCAATCTCTTCCTCTCTTTCAATAATCTCTATGAAATCTCTCACAAAGCCTCTCACAAAACCTCTCATAAACTCAAAAGAACAGAGTAACAAATTAGAAATTAAAAGCAAGAATGCAAATATGCATCTTATCGAGGTAGAAAGCACATCTGTTTATACACAAATGTGAGCAATTGAAGGGTAGAAACCAGCTCTTCAATTTTCCACATCTCAAACTAATGGTTCAACTTAGCCATAAGGTGGCAGATTTACAAGCTAAGACTCAACGAATCACACAACCAACCGCTTCTTTCAAGGACAACAAGAATATCATTTAGAAATGCAAGGTAACTATTCTCACTAGTCGACTCTCTTAAGCCAACTTTTATTTGACTAATTCTCTCATTCCTATTTGGCCTTCAACACTAGATAGAGCTCTTAGAACATACTTTTAAATGAATACAATAATTTAAATTGGTGCCACATAAACATCATGCATGTTATTTTCGTGTTTTCAATTCAAAGACCAAGTCAAAGCTTAATTATGCATTTCAATCCAGCTTCATAATATTTGACTATGTCTTGCAAATTATCCCCACATGCTTTTCATAGCACTGCATGTATTTATTACACATGTTAATACTTTCTACAATGCTCATAGCGCTGCCATGTTATGCACTATCCTTTATTGCTACGCTTTACATTATACATATATGATATACACTTTACATATGACATGCACTTTAATATATAATCAACACTATTTAAACATTATAAAATATATAATATACACACACACACACACACACACACACATATATATATATCAACTTACATGATTATAAAATGTATTATTCGATATTCAAATGCATATACTTATATTCATATATTCCCCAAAATAATAATGCACATGTATATATATACATATATGAATATTTATATATATTAATACACTTGTATGGATGTTTCCATTACGTTGATACATACATGTATATCAATATATATAACATTTCCTCCATACAATTAAAAACATACAACTGCAATAACATCGATTGACATATATACATGAAGTATATATATATATGTCATCTTGTCCATTTGATGTTCCCATGTGTATGGGTAATCCATCCATAAGTATGCGTAGGTATTTCTATCTACATATAATCATGTACACATTTACTCATGTGTATGAGTTCATCGTAGACATGTACATATATACATATATATGTATATATCTCATCGATTAAATGTAAACACATAAAGAAGAACTCACAAATGACAAGCAACTCAAACACTTAAACTAAATCAAGAATGCTTACAAATAAAACCATAAACTCTCTTAATTCACACACAAACAAGACTAAGGTAACTTACCTTTTTCTTGAAACTATTGAATCGACTTGACCAAACTAAAAGTGAGTGTGTGAAAGCTTGGTTAGGCTCATTAAAGGTTACTGGGCCAAACTATTCTCCTGGGTGATACTTCCCATCCATTTTGGAGGCGTGAACTGTATCTGCATCCAACTTAGCACATTTACAATAGTAGTTAGTCGATCACAAATAATTCATTAGTATCATAGATCATTTAAATTATCAAAGAATTCATATTTTAATACATATTCATTTATCACATTTCCACTAGTATATGAAACATAATCATTCCTTAAAAAATAATATCATAATATATATTTAGTTTTTCATTCACTTAAACATATCAAAGTCTTGATTAACATTTATCATCATATTTACTCATAGGGTAAAAGTAAAATGGTAACTAAGAGATGGGGTGTAACATCCATTTTATTTTGTCTAATGTATATAAAGTATTGAAAGAAGATATGCATTTTATGTTATCTAATGTGTATAAACTCATGGATTTGGAAAGAAAAAAATACTAGATGGAACTAGAAGAATTTAGAGATACACAAGATGAAGTTTTGGTTTCATGGGGTGAATTATGTCCTTGAAAAATGTGAATTTAACAATATTTTATGGTGGAATCTGTACACCCATGCTAATTTCTAGTTAGTTTTGGGCCCATTTTTATGGATTGAATTAATAATATTACATATTGACACATGGCATACTCTTCTGTTAAGTTTAGTTTATTTCCTGATTGTTATCTAGTCCCATTTTACATTCATTTATATTCATTTGGATTACTTCACCCCCTAGTTATCATTAGCCATTTATTGAACCCATTATTGCACCCATATCCATGCATTTGTTCCCCACATGGAGTCTACATTTGCTTGCCTCAAGTCAATATTAGGGCACTCATATTTTGATACTTAAGGGCTTAGGATTGACCCAAAACTTTCAAACTCAAAATTTTGGTTCTTTCCATTTCCTATTAGTTTGGAGTTGACTTGGTACATGTTTCATGACATGTTATGTCTTGGTATTTACAAGAATTTGATGTTCAATTAATTGATAGATAATTTATAATGGAGAAAATCATTCTAATAACACTTTAATTTGGATATTAAAAAGAAAACATCTCAAAGTACACATCTATGCCACTTGCATGCTTGAGAATGATATATTTGAATATTCATCCAAGAATATAAAAGTAGTCCATCAAGGGGGTTGACCTAAGATAACTTGACCCTAGCAATTCAAGAAATTCTCTAAAGGTTTTTTTAAATACCTTCATCCATATATTAGATGTTACAATGAATGAAGTTTGTAAAACTTATTGTCTACTAGTTCTGTTACCCAAAATTTTGCCTTAGTCTCTTTAAAATTTTAGTTACAATTATGTCTTGTGAAAAAATAATTAGGATGGGGTCTATGTGGATTTTTTTAAAAATATAAAATTATCAAGTCTTTTCCTACTTTTCAACATTTCTAAGCTTTTCTAAACTTTATAAAACTTTTTATTAGTACATGAATTTTGTGAAATTGTGACATGTTCTCTTTGTCAATAATTTGCGAGTTAGAGGACCTTCTAAAACTTTGACAAGTTTTTTTTTGGTGTTTTTGTGAGTTCTTTTCTTGATACCTGGTCTTTTCTCTGTTGTCACAAAGTTTTGAAGTTTCCAAACTTTTCAAAATACTAACAAGTTATGTTTGAAAGTGTTTGGATTCTCTATTTTGGTAAGTTCATGAGTTAATGAACTTCCTAAAGACTAAAAAAGTTGGAGGATTAATGAAATCATTCTTCAAAAAGTTTTCAATTTTTGGTTGGTTCTCAAGTTTGCAAAATACACAAAAAGCTGACAAAGTTCCAAAATTGTCAAATAAAATACTTGAAATGATAACATATTGTTATTCTAATATGTCTATTATCTTTATCTCCTTTATTGTCATTTTATTTTATTTCTATCCATCTGGTCGTCCATGGAGGTGGGAACACCTATGTAATGCTAGAGGAAGAAAATCACTCTCACAATCTCAACTTAACAAAACTCAATCAAATATTTCATGTCCTTTCAACTAAGAATCAAACATTCTTCACAAATCTTGTTTTCAAGGTACCAAATTGAGATAAAGGCACAAAACTTCTTGTTTCATCTTCAAGATACCTTAAGCAACATTGAAATAACTGACCCAAACACAATTCCCAACCTTAACACTTCAAATGTGAAATTCCTCAAGCCATATATCTTTAATAATGCCTCAAACAAATGTAAAATAACCTAGAAAACCATTTGAAAACATTTCCCACTCATTCCACATGACATTTTACCAAACACTAATACTGAACCTTTATTACTGACTTCAAAACATAACTATGGTAACTCTGTCCAAACAGGACAGTCAATAAGTGGTCTCCAAAAACTTATCAAATCACCAAACCAGATCAATTAATGGATTCATATACATCCTATCACCTTTTTAAAGCAATAAATCCATTGAAGGATACAAAAAAAACACATTCAAAACTCATTAAGTCACCAAAGAACACTGTTTTTTTTAGATTTTACCCAAAAACTAGACCAAGGGTATCTTTGCTTTGATAGAAAACTTAATTCTTTTTATCTGCAGCTTTGGAATATGAAAATATATGTTAAAATTAACCTTTTCACCAAGATTTAGAATTTTACCATGGTGGAATGGGAATTTATCACCAATTTAGTATCAAAACCCTTGTTTGCTGGAATTTTAGATCCACTTTTAGTAATTTGTTCATATCTCCCTTGATATTTGATGAAATGACCTCAAACCAATTCCAAAAGAAAGCTAACTCGTTCCTCTATCCAACCATATAAGATTTAGTTCATTTGGAGGCTGTACCTACACGTACAATTCGCTGCAACACGATTGTTATAGAGAAATATGGAAAGTTGTAATTAATAAAACCACCATAACTTACTCAAATTTGCATGAAATTGAGTGAGACAAAAAGGAGAATGTTTTAGACTCATATATTAATCATTCCAAATGATTTCCCCATGAAAATATGGCTGTACAGGGCCATACAAGAAGCTAAAACTCAGGAAAACAATCAAAATACAAAAAATTGAATATAAAAAGAGGCTCCATTAATGTTTCTTAATTATTTACACTCCTCTCCACCTTCCAATGATGGATTAAGGATATTTATGCCTTTTCAAAATTTTCCCTAAGTATTCCAACTAATTTTTCACCTACCCAACCAACTTGACCTTCCATCTTCCTTATTTTGCAATTTTCCAATTTTGCACTTTGACAACTTTTGTCAATTTCACCATTTTTGCACTTTTGAACCTCTAACCATTCTAAACACTTCTAAAATTACCCTATTTCTCATATTCCTTGGTTTGACTCACTAAACCCTTCATAAACCCCCTTATTACATATTTTTCTCTTTTGAGCATTATTGACAACATCTCATTTGTTTTTACAAATTGGACTCCTAATTACATACCAATGGTCCATTAGACCTTATTAAATGACTACTAATCTCTCATTGAACACTTATTTACAAATAGGCCTCATGGAGGTTTGAATTCCACTAGGTGCTCTTGCACTAACAGGAGTTTGACTAAGGAAAGCCCCTAAAACAACACCAACCATTTTATTACTTATGTGTGTATAGGTTTCAAAGTTGGGACTTTGCAGGAGGCTTCATTTATGGACCTCCCATGTCTCCTTTTTTCCTTTTCATTTCTGTCATTTCCTTTCCATCTAGTTTAGTTTGTGTTCATTTTTTCTATTTCATTCTTCTGTTATCATTCTGCTATTTTCTCAAGGTTTTAGTAATCAAATAGTTAGCTAGTTCTTTGTGTTCTTTTTGTGATAAAATCATTTTTTTGGTCTATACGAGACTACAATGTGTCATAGGGATGCCCATGCACCACACTGTTGTTCTTGGTTGAGAGCTTGTTGGTTTGTCTAAAGAACCTCTGCAACCTACTCTTTCAATTTTTGAAGCCATCTTATTTTTATTCCACATAAGTTATTAAATATAAAAAAACTCCCTTGTCTTTCCATCACATCACATGAGATTTGATCCTTGAGGTAGTCAAGGAACATTTGCCCCTTTGAGATCACATCATTCTAGGGTGTCAAATTTCCTCTATATTTTTGTGAACTTGACATGAAAGTGTCCTAGCCTTAATATTTTGTTGAAAATTTATTTTCTCTTGTTTGGATGTTTACATGACCACGTGTTGTGACACTTTTATGAGTTTCACAACCCAATCTACAACTTTCAAGCATGTAGTTAGAATAAGCTTTCAACACTTAGATATGGGTTCAATAAGACAATCTAGTCCAACCCGTTTAGGTCTCGAATTCGATCAATTCATCATGGGTTTTCCACCTAGTTATACCCCTCCTTTTGTCTTTGCTCATCCATCAAAAAAAGCTCAAAAAAATTCTCAACCAAGAACTCCTTTTGGGTCTTATTCTCCCATAGATCATGAGTCTGCTCTCAAGGTCCCCTTTGAGCAGGTTTAATCTTTGGAATAGGAACTTAAAGAGTTTGAAGATTTTCTAAACAAAGATGATACATACACTCAAGTTGCTCCTATCATTTGTGGTCTAAGGAACCTGCTTATCTCAAACCAAAAAGGTCTTGAGTTGCTATGAGGGATAGCTAACATAGTAGAGAATAATGTCCCCTCATACACTTCAATCTTGGGCCACCCCTAGGATATCCAATCGAAGATCATTGGTACACAGTTATATCTTCTGATGCTAGAGGTTTTCGTGCACATGGTAGAAACTAATTCTGTACCTTCTTTCACCTTTGTTGATAATACCAACACTATGCCCTTGGATGTTCCTAGAGTTAGAGTGAGTTGTGTTCCTTTAGGGTACGCGATCCTTATATCCAGAGCTTGAACCTTCACCACCATAACTAGTCAAAATCCGCTATTTGATCCCATCTTGAATACTTTATTACAAAACATGGGATAAATGCAATCATAATTGGCCAACCCAGTGCTTCTTCCCAATCTAAATTACAACCCTATTATTTCCATACTCCCTTATCTCTCAACATCTTGAATGTCCCCATCCCTCAAGGGGTAGAAATCCCTAAGTTCGATAAGTATAGTGGCAGAGGTGACCCACAAATCCACATCTCATCCTTTAATATCATGTGTATTGACTTCCTCTTCTAGGATGCTTTGTTAGCCAATCTATTCCTAGGATCCCTCAAGGATGTTGTGTTGGATTGGTTTTTCTCACTTCATAATAATTCTAACTTCTCCTTTGATCAACTAGTTAATCAATTCTTGTAGCAGTACCAAACAAACATTGGACCAAAGGTCACCTTTAGTGATCTCGTCCACTATAAGTAGGGGGCTCACGAGAAGGTGATTGGCTTTATTGCTCGATATCAATCTCTATTCTCTCAAATCTCTTATGCCCTGCCTGATTTTGATGTCCAACGTGTGTTCATAGGGAATTTGTAGTCAACATTGATAGAAAAATACCACTTGATGAAATACCCTTCTTTCACCCATCTGTGTATTGCATTAAGAGATTACCAACATATGGTGACATAGTACAGGGGTTCCTCCTCATCCTTTTGTCCTGATAATCAATTAATCATGTCTATTTTTGGGAGCCTAAAATAAATAAGACAACAACGAACGTGGTTTCCATTCCTACCGAAAAGAACTTCATAGGACGTAATAGAATTATCACAAAACTATCCGAGTCCTATGCTAATGTTCTTCAAAAACTATTAAAAGATGATTTAATCACTCTCCGAAAAATTAGACCATTGCCCAAACCTTATGCCAACTGGTATGATGCACAAAATTTTTGCCACTACCACCGAGTCCCTAGTCATGATAACAAACACTATGTGCGTCTTCGACATGTGGTACAAGGCCACATATATAATGATACCATTTGAATCAATGGTAGGAAATAAAACTCAAAAAAATCTATATCCAAGCCTAACAACCAATTATAGATCTACATAGATCCCTTTCCTTCTCATTCTACTAATCTAATAACATCTACTTCTTCATCTTCCGATCCTAATCCTTCTAAGTACGTGAACATTGTCTAGTTCACTCCTATTCCTCCTCCAAGCCATGTGGAAAAGATTCCTGATATAATCTTCACATCACATGACTTGCCTTTTAACAGGGAACCTTCTTTCCTTTACATCCCGAATCAAGTCAATGGTAACATTGTAACTGATGTTATGGTTGACCTAGCTAGTCAAGTCAATGTTTACATGAAGGAGACCCTCTTTATCAATAATTTTCATAAGAAGTATGAGGAGTCAAAGACCATAATTCACACTCATGATGGATTCTCTATACCACTCATTGGTTCCATTTCTTTGTTGGTCCTTGTTGGGCCTAAAAATGTTGATGTTCCATTTGTCGTGATTCTTGAATCTGACCTATTTAGGGTAAGACTAGGAATTCCATTAGTAGTCTCCATAAATTTGGTCACTTACGTAATCCAAAAATGTTTAAAATTCCCCCGTGATGGTGCAATCCATACTCTTCATGATACTAGATATAAACCGCTTGTGTCGCATGGGGGCTTCTCCTTGAATCATTTTTGGCTTGCCCCTATTGGACCTTTACCACCCTATGGAGACTTATTATATAGGGCCTATTATAGGTATAAGATGGGATTCACGGCCCCTAATGCTACCTTTCTTCCTTCTTCTCATGCAATTTCCATGAAATCCTCTATGTGCATACAACAATGTGCTTTTTCCTCTATGATTTCTTCCTCGAAGATTGTAGACAAGAAGGCTCCCACACATAGAACTCCTTTTACAATTTTACAACCCCCATCAATGTCCTCAATTCCTTCTATTGTTCCCAACACATGAAAAGGAAAGGTGCCTATGTTGATGAAGTCTAAGCCTCAAGTATTCCAACTCCTGATCTTTCCCACAATTCCTTGACCCACCCTCTATAGTAAGGGAAAATAGGCAACTAGAGTTGGCTCCTCTTCTATTGTTCCTACATCTTGGCCTTTGAGGCCTCCTACCATTCCTCCACCTACTCCTAAGGAATCAAAAGGAAAGGAGCCCATAGTCGAGATCCCCATCTATGTTTTTGTAGCTCCTTCTATTCCTCCTCAGGTGCATACTTTTCCACCAAAAATGGCTATGAAAACTACTCCTCTGGTGGAATAGGACACCCTGTAGTCTTATTAGGCTGCTATCCCTAGTGTTCATAGTCATCATGACCAACTTGCGCATGAGTATAAATGTCGTCGATGGACATTGTCCTGAGAACGTTACGCCTTGTAAAATACCAGGGATGAACCTTCTATCTCTACTTCCACTTTTGTCTTTGTTCCCACTTTTGTTTCCATTTCCATTCTTATTTTCATTCCCAACAACTCTATCTTGTTTCTAGATTTCCTACCATTCCTCCACCTACTCCTAAGGAATCAAAAGGAAAGGAGCCCATAGTCGAGATCCCCATCTATGTTTCTGTAGCTCCTCCTGTTCCTCCTCAAGAGCATACTTTTCCACCGAAATGGCTATGAAAACTACTCCTCTGGTGGAATAGGACACCCTGGAGTCTTATCAGGCTGCTATCCCTAGTGTTCATAGTCATCATGACCGACCTACGCATGAGTATAAACATCGTCGATGGACATTGTCCTGAGAACGTTAAGCCTTGTAAAATACCAGGGATGAACCTTCTATCTCTTCTTCCACTTTTGTCTCTGTTCGCACTTTTGTTTCCATTTCCATTCTTATTTTCATTCCCAACACCTCTATCTTGTTTCTGGATTTCTCGACAGATCCCAATGAACCTCACCCTAAGCAAGTGAAAGTGTTCATCTACTTCTTCAGAGCCTCCCTTGATCACTTCTTTACTAGATCTTCCTCCTTTTCTTGAGCCTATAGACATGCCTCATACAAAGGTTGTATCTACCACGGGTCCTTCTCCTTCTTCCACTTTTGATGCGAGGATTCCACATCCTCCTCTCAAGCGCAAATTAGAGAATGTCTTCTCTTCGAGGGAAAATCATAAGAAATATTATTCCTCTTCTTCTTCATCTTGATATACTCTATTTTGTTTCATTCTTATGATGGAAAAATCTCTTTCTTCATCAGAGTTTGTCATTTCCCCTCTTCCGAAGGTCAAAAATGATCTACCCTTACACTTATTCTTTTGGTTCTAGTTAGAGAATCCTTAAACAACCAATTCTTCCATGGTGGATTTGGTAGTCCTTTGAGAGAAGTAACCATGTGTAGAGGAGGAAATTGGCTCCCTTCAGGTCTTAGAATAAATAGATTCTCCAAGGAACAAAATATCCTCAACTACCTCAAGGAATGAAGCTTAGGTGACAAGATAAAATGGCGAGAGTTCCAAAAATAGGAGTAGGTCATAGAGGTTTTCTAGATAGACTGGAAAGCTCTTAGCCAAGGATGACAATGCAACCCATCAACGACAACGCGACACACTAACATCTGAATGATGTGCTAGCATATTATACAGATTGAAACTCAAGACTATCACAAAAAATAATAAAATGACTACTTTTATTCTGATTGATAAGAACTCTTGAAATATAGGAAAATAATTGAGAATAAAATAAAGTAAACCAAGTGAAATGTAAATGATGAAATGAGAGAATAAGAGAAAGAAAATTCTCACAAAAAACCAAGAAATGAAGCCTCCAGAAAAGAAATATCTCCAATACCTACACACATAATATTGAGGGAAAATGTTGGGGTTGTTTAGGGGCTTTCCTTAGTCAAACCCCCGTTTTGGTGTTTCCACCTCAACAAACAACCAAATAGATAGATAGATAGAAAGATAAATAGACGAGATATAAAAATTCATAGACAAGGGATGTGATAAATCTCAAGATGGTCAAAGACATAAGACAAGAGATAGGTATCACCTACAAGGCTTGAGGAAGCCAAAGAAAGAGAGAAACAAAGAGATAGTTGTGAGAGCCAAGAGAGTTGTAGAGAATGTTGTGAGAGCTTGAGACCACTGTAACAAAGAAGAGAGTTGTGCAAGCTTGAGAGAAAGAGAGAAAGGGATATTTTGAGAGGAAGAAAAGAGAGTTTTTAAGAGAGAGACCAAGAAGACCAAATGAATTGAAAAGATGAATTTTAAGGAGAATAGGAGGGAAAAGAAGGTTCCTGAGCCGTTACAAGGCGTCCCAAGATGTTTCCACCAAAAAAGGTAGGTGACAAGTGGAAACATGCTTAGAAACGACCATTTGAACATTCAAATGTTGTGGGATGCTACGTGGCATGCTAATGTCCATCCAAATCACGCTAAAAAATGATGGGAATGAGGAAAATGCAAGGTTTAATGCAAAGCTAACGTATAAAGGTAGCTATTGAAAAGGGGTGAACTAGGAATCTTGAGAGGGGAAAAGGATGATGCAAGGGCTAAAATGAGCCTACAAAAATACTAAGGGAGTGCATACTAAAGTGGATACAAAAGTGTAGGTGAAATTACTACGATGTGCAATTTTATGACACTACATTTTTCCCCCACTTTAGTGGGCTTATGAATTTACATGAATATGCACGCTAAATGAAATATACTAAAAAAATAATATCATGGTGCCAAAAGGATATTGTAGAGGAAGAAAATATCTCTTCAAACCAAGGAAGCATGCCCCCAAGATAAAGACCTACAAGACAAACATATTAGATAAGATAAATCTGCACATGACAAGAAGGTTAGAAAATAAAAAGATACCAAATCATAAGGTTAGAGCATATGGATATTTAGAAATAAAAAAAATGGATAACACATACATAAAGATACACAAAAAAACTAAAGAGATTTGATTCAACAAAGTAGAAGAGACCTTGATGCGAGAGGTTGTCTTAGTACTATGTGTCATTCCTAAAATAACAAGAAGTAACACATAGAAGAATTCTTAAATGAAGAGAAAAATGTAAGGATTGATCACTTCAAGAGAGGTATGCATCCAAAAGATAGGGAATCAACCAATGTCGAAGAGAAAAAAAGAGAGAAATAAGTATATACTTTGGATGAAGAAGATGCAGGTCTTTGATCTGGTATATACAATTGTAAAGCTAAGCTAGGACATGAAGAGGACATGGGTCTTCTATCCTGCAAAGCTAACTACAAATTCACCACAAACATGTTTGCTACAGACAAACACGTTGGGTGAAAAAGTGAAAAATAGACATGATAAATCTTATTAGATAAAAAGACATCATTAATAAGTATGGCTAGCAAGGCTATAGACCATACGACAAGTGAATAAATATGAAACTGATAAGTATGGATAGCAAGCTAGATACCATACGACAAGTGCATATGCCTATGGCTGTTGCAAACTATGTTGCAGGATAGTCACACAAAAGACAAGAAAATTGTAGTTAGGTTTCCCCCAAGCTAGATGATGAGACAAGACATTAAGGGACATTTTTGAGACAAACTTCTAAAAATAAGAAGATATGATGGCCCCCCTTTGAATGATGTGTGCTACACAGAGGAGCACATGTCATTCTAAGGAGAAGAAGAGGGGAAGAAAGAAGAGAGGGGGTCCTCAAGAAGGACACACACCTTGGGAACAAGTTATCCCTACCCCCAATGTATAGGGGAGGATAACTTTTGTCACAAGAAATTGCACCCTATTGAACATGAAGTTCAACATTCCAATGACACAATGGAAATGACCTCAAGGTGTGGGACCTTTACGTGAATGAGGTCGAGTCTCTAAAGAAGTCCAACTTCTTCTTTTGATCCAAGTGCAGTATGTTGGTCCAACCCAACACATGAAAACCTACCACTATCCTACTCTAACAACTTGCAAGGAAAAGGGGAGAAGAAAAGCGTGAAAGGGGAAAATGGAGGTGGTACACCAAGATTGAAAGTTGTTTCTTCCTGGATAAGATTGCACAAAAAAACATTGAAGAGGGACCAGAGGACTCATAGATCTCTATTTGGTCAATTCCCAAGGGCAAGCATGGAGGTTAGGGTTTGATGGGGTGCTAGAAGGAAGGGATATTCTCAAGCAACAACTGTAAACAATTTAACTCAAACATGCATGCATGAAAAATATAAACAAACACTCATATATGAAGGTAATGAACTTACTCAAACATAAAATATTTGAGAAGAGGAAAGCTTAGTCAATTTCATTGATATAAAGGAAAAATCCAATCTTTACAATTGCAGAGATGCAAAATACATGGTTTGCCAAAGAAAAACCTTGGAGGAGCAAGATGAAGAACCCTTAGAATGAATACAATTATTTCCTTTGTAGATCGGGCATAACTTAGAAGCACAAACCAAACCCTAACCATAACTAGGGTTAGCAATGAAGTTTGTGCGTGAAAGGATGGAGCCATCCTATGAAAATCATGATTAGGGCATGGATCCATTAGGAAAATCAACAAATAGCAATAAATGAGTATGGAAACCCATAAAATCCACTTGTAGAAGTTAGGGGAGCAATAAATTCCATCCTTGAAGCCCTAAAATCGAAATAGGCTACTCAAAAAGTGATTCAAACATTAATGTTATCGCCTAGAAAACACGTCAAATCCACGGGAAGGTCGGGGCGTCAGGCCTAAAAGGAAACCTTTGCTTATGCATTAAATGGTCCAAACCCCTAAAAAGAGCACATTGTTGAGAATCAAGCATCGAGCTTACCTCATACCGCATGCTTAGAAGAAAGGATGAGCAAAAGTTAGAATCTGAAAATTAGAGCATTAGTAGAATTTGGCAAATAAATGACTATGTGACTAAAACTTTTAGTCCTGACAACTAAAAATGACTAAATTCTAGTCATTTTTGCAACACAACTATAAATGTCTAAATAAATGACTAATTTGATCGTTGGGTAAATAATTTGTCATGCATTTAGTCACAAATAAAAATGACTAAATAATTAGTCATTTATTTAGTCACACAAATAAAAATGACTAAATAATTAGTCACACAAATATTTTAGTCCTACAATCATGTCAGATAACATATAATTCTACCAATGATTCAATAAGAGTTATGGTACATATAATACATATATATTATCAATCATTTCAATCCATTTGAATAGATCATTTAAGCAATCAAGAATCAGTAGTGCTATTCCCATAGTCCACCATGATGGGGTTAGAGAGGAAGAATGTTAGGGAGCCCTAACTTCAACACATACTCTAACATATTAACATACATATAGTTTTCTATCGGTGCAATCCTTGAACCTCCTTTAGGTGCAAGTGTTAGTATATATTCCTCTCTCTATATAGAATTGTCTCCCCCTCTATCTCTCTTTCTTTTTCCCAATCTCTCCAAAGATCAATTAAACTATCAATTTTTTTATATATTAATTTAATTTATTCTATATAAGAACATATTAATTATTAATTATAATAATTTTATATTTATATTTAATGATTTTTATTATAGAATACAATATATAATAATAATATAACCTATATATACTATTAAATATAATAATAAATATAATTATATTATATATAATTTAATCTGTATTACTATTATATTAAATATATATAATATATTAATTACATTTTGTAATATATTTATGTATTAGTTTTTTGTATTATATAGAAAAATATTTGGCAAATAAATGATATTTTAAGGTAAAAATTATAAAACGGTATTTTTATCCTTTAATGGCCTTTTTTCATCAAATTCACATGAAGTTGAGCAAGTGATAAAGTTAAATTTTTTATTTTTGCAAGAAAGGAGGAAAACTTGTGCGGGTTTCCATGTATGCAAGGAGTTATCTCTTTTTTTTTTTTGGAAAAAGGACTAAAACAACATGAGCTCATGAGGAAAGTTTCAACTTTGAGAGGAAAACCCTTACTTGTTACTTTTACCATTCCAAGATGGATTCCTTCTCTACTATTTGTTGCTTTGAAGAGGAAGGTTGCAGTGTTTCTGGGCAGTTATCTGAGTTTCATTCAGCTAAGATCATGGGGCAGCTTCATGGAAACATTTTTGAGCATTTTTAATCTTCATTTACATGGTTGGTTGTTTCCTTTGCCTCTTTTTTGTGTTTTTCCATCTTCCTAGGGTTGCTTTATTTGATTTCCAAGTTGTAAAAGGAAAATAAGGGAGTGTTCTTTCTTGTTCTTGCATATCAATTTCTTCTCATCCATTTGAAGGCTCTTTCCCTTATTCCCACAGGTTAGGGTTTTATTTTGTGTTTGATATGCATTTTCAGTTTGAAATGTTGCTTTGTAGAGCTCTGTTTTATGTATTATGGAGGCAACATTATGCAATAGAACTTTTCAGATTCAAAACCCTTGCAATCTAGCCTTTGGACAGTGTTTCAAATCATTATGCTTTGGGATTGGGATCTAAGGTTTCAAGAGTGCAACACAGAGACAATGGTTTTGTTTCAGGGATATTGGCTTGTTGCATTGCCATTAAATCCATTGTGTTAGGTTCATTAAGGAGGCAACCGTCATAAAAATGGAGATCAATCTAACTGCGCATCAAAATGAGGATCTAGTCTCTTTGACAAGGAATGGGAATCAATTCATAGTGAGGGTTGGTGATTTTGTAGTGGTTGTGTGCATTAATGAGGTTATTTTGTTTGAGAATATTGTACGCACCAATTTTTGAAACTGTACCTCTCCATTGATAGTCAACTATAAAGTTGAAGATAGGCACCTTGGTTTGAATAACAAGGTTTCTAGCCTTCAAAAATGGTGTAGTTAAACAGTCATTTCAGTTACCTACCAGAAAATCTCTTAATGATAATGAGGGTACTTTATGTGCTTTCTCTATCATTCCAAATTTCAAGAATAAATCAATAGCAACCATAGTTGGAGCAGTAAGGAACATTTTTAATGAAAACCTCATGTTTTTTTATGAAATATTCCCACTACTAGGGTTTAGTTGATACAAAAAATTGTATTCTAAAATTGATGAAGTCCCCTAGGGTTTGGAACTCTAAATTTTCCCTACTTTCACAAAGGGTATCAAATTCAAGTATTCAAGTCAACAAGTTGGATTGGTGAAGTCTCATGGCACTTTGGGGTTTCAATTCTTCAAAGGATCCATCAAGTTTTAAAGCAAGGAAATTTATCAAAATCATAGAGACCATTCATGCATAAAGTTGCTACTTTTAATATTTTACCAATGCCTATTTTGGTCATGATCTATTTTGGCTGATAAGGAGATCCTATATTAGGCTGCTTTATTTTATTTATTGTTGAAAATAGTTTTACTTCAAAGTATTTGTCTTTCCTATTTTTCTATAAATTTTATGTGTAGCTTTAAAACTATAATTTTTGGGATAAATAATTATTTTAAATCCTTAAAATTAAGTATTCTTTGTAACCTATAAATAAGTGCTTTGGGCATAAGAGATGGTTAATGATAGTTGAAGTTATGCTTATGTTGCAAACATTGTCATTCAAATGTTGGGTCTAGATTTTATGTGCATTTAGTGTGTTTAGATTGCATTGGTTGAATTGAAAGTAAAGAACAATGTTAGGCTTTGTATTAGCACTATGATTCATTTTAGTTGTAGTTGTGCATGCATCTAAGTTATTCGATCTATGAAATCTTGCATTGTTTGTGTGTGTCAGAGGTTGTTCACTTACCCTATTTTTGTGAATGCAGATTTATTGGTCTCTTATTTTAGCTAGTAAATAAGTATTTGTTGTGTCCGTGTTTCATTCAATTGCAAGGATTAAAATATAAAATATTTCTTGTGAGAGAAGAACCATTTTGACTCTTGTGTTTATTTCCAAGACAAAAAAAGATAGGCCAAGATTTATTTCAGTTATTTCATTTATGTAGGCCCCCTAGAGAATATTGTAAAGTGTACATAGTTGTGTATTTTATTCATGGCTTAGAGTCTCAGGTTGGTTTATTTTTTCTGGAAGCTTCCCCCTAGAATTTGAAGAGAGGTTCATCCTTGAATACTATTTTTTTTTGCATTGTCTTGAAAGAGATCAATTAAAACATGAACAAGACCCAAATCAGCAATTAAGGGCAACGACAAGAAGTAGTAGGAAGAAAATATTTAGATTTTGCACATAGTAACTAATGCATATACAACTCATTTAGTACCAAAGTTGAAGTTAGTTGCAAGGAAGAGAACAATATATTCTTCTCGTCATCAACTACGTTCAAAGAACTTGCGATCACATCATCTATTTCAGCTTCAACGTCTATTTCACCTTTCTCTTCCTCTTTTATGAATCCTATTTGTTCCTCTCAACCCAAACTTTTGGATGTTACCCTAACATCCAAACCTATGACACCTCTATTTCACCTCCTACTTCTTCCCCATTCATTTAAAGGATCTTTCAACTCCCATTTTTTACAATCCCATCATCACAATTCCTTCCCCTAGTCCTCTAGAAGACAAGAGCAGGAAAAAGGAGCACCGTACTGGGTAAAATTTGCAGCTACTAAAAAATAAAATTTCTTATCATGTTGATTTCATCACACTTGCTTCTATTCTATCAAAGCCAAAACCTAAGAAACTAAAGAAGCAATATAAGGTGAAGAAGAATGTGGATGGTAACCTAATTTTATCTCTGGGATCCACAATTTAAGAAAGGCTCAATATTGTCAATTGATAAATCATTATCTGTGCCCTAAACTTACTATTAAAAGCATGTTCACATGTATGTTGTGGAAATTTTTTTAGATATAAAATAGATTAAGGTTTGTGTGCAAGATGTTCAAGGAACCAGTAAAGAAGTGCCCCACATGGCTTTTTTGTAGCCTCAAATAGTTGAATAAGTATTTTTTTGCTCATCTGGCTTGCTGTTGGCCATTTTGTGGGTTAGGAATTCTAGTTCATTTTCTCTAATTTTTTTGAATTGGAAAATACACTGACATAGATATGCATTGTAACTTGAGGCAATGAACAAAATAAAATGGTTAAAAAAAATATTCTTCAAAACTTAAAGATGAATGCACTAATAAGGTGTTTAGCCTCTAGCCAGTTCTCTATGTTTACTCTAAATTGAAGGACATTTATTACTTACAATTTTTTAGCTGCCACTATTCATGACTCCTCACTTGCTATCTTTGTGTTGGGAACACAAGACTTGTGCATGATTTCCCAAATTTTATTGTGTTTTTCTTGCAGGTAAGCATTAGCAATCATGTATACTACTAGGAGGAAAATTCAAAAGGAGAATGGTGCAGAGCCTAATGACTTTGAGGAGTCTGTGGCTCACATGAGGATTAAATCTTGTTATGCATACTTATCTTTGATGCAATATGTATTAGGTTTCTTTCAGGTTGTTGTAACTACCCTTCACTCTATACTGCAAGCCTTATTTGATTTGGAGAACACCAATTAGGAGCTAAAGAGTGAACTCAAAGATTTGTATATCAACTTGGCCAAGTAAGTTGTTTTTTTTATCAATAGTTGGATTCCCATATGTTATTTGTGACCTGTGATGACTCAAATCTTTACTGCTCTCCAAAACTTAAACGCATGGATGGTTATTAACATGTATTGTAGTTTTACTTAGACGATTTCACTCCTAGAATAATATTTAAGCAAAGTTTAAAAATTCTTAGATTCTAATTGTCATTTTTAAAATCTTTTGGTCTTGTACAGGAAAGTTGATATATCTGGCAACTGTAAGGAAATTTTCGTTCATGTTTCATATCACTTGAGGAAGGATTTTCAAAAGATTCGCGTGAGGCTTGTGCGAGGGCTAGAAAATAAGTTTAGTGGAAAGGTTAACATCTTAACAAGTTGTCTGTGTGTTTTCTTTTTCAAATGTTTTCTTTCTTGTTTCCTCTTATTATTTTGTAGTAATATGTGGTAACCAATTCTTTTTGAAAAATAGAATGTTGTTATGATTGCACCAGAAGGAGAATATTGAGGCCATCGAAGAAAGGCTCAACTACAGTTTGACCCCGCAGTCGAACATTGACTGTTGTCCATGAGGCCACCTTGGAAGATGTTGTCTATCCTTCGAAGATTGTTGGCAAGTGAGTTAGATACCGTGTTGATGGCTCCAAGATAATAAAGGTAAGATAATTGGTGATAAAGAAACCTGTATATCTATTTCTTTGAACTTGTTTTAGGCTATATTTGTGCATCTTACAATTTGATTAGCTAAGTGATTTCCCATTTTTTAGGTCTATCTAGATCCTAAGGAGCGTAATAACATAGAATACAAGTTGGAAACCTTTACTGGGGTTTACAGAAAAATTTGTGTGAAGGATGTCATTTTTGAGTACCCTTTGTCAGAGGCTAGTTAAATTATACCTTTAAAGTCTTCTCTCCTTTGATGGATGGTATTTAATTGATGTTGAGCTTATTTTTTTTTATTAGGGTATGTATCAAAATATTGTTTGGTTGGTATTAGAAATTTTTCCGATCAAACATTTCAAGCTATGAAGTATCAATGATTCTTGTTGAATTCATCTTATTGTCCTATTCTCTTTAGATGAGTTAAATTTTGTTTAGCTGAAAAGAGCCTTGCTATACACACAAATGAATTTGAGAATAATTTATCACTTATTCATATTTTTATCATTAATTTATATGGTGGATGGAAAATAGAAGTTAAATCTTGGGGATATGGTTGAGAAATTCACTAGTACTGAAAACTATTTTAGGCCTATGTTGAACACTCTATTTAAGGCATTTGTTGAGCCTATTTTTTTGATTAGGCTATGTATCAAAATATTGTTTGGTTGGTATTATAATGGAGTGACCAAGATATATTTCTTCAAATTTATATAGAGCCTTTAAAGATGATACATGGTGGAAGATAACTCCAGGTATCTTTTCCCTTGTCCTATGTTGTACTTGTTGTCTTGTCAAAGCAGTTGCTTCCAAGTATTATTTATCAAAGAGAGGTTAAATTGAAGCTTTCCAAGGTTTGGTTTCCAGTGGTTATTGCATGAGAAAAGGAAAAAACAACAACCATTATGGTTATGTCGCCTCAAAGTTATTGACAAAGTTTTTGAGCAATAAAAGGTAATCTGCAGATGATTGTCATAAGAAAAGAAAAGGCAGTTGCAAAAGAACACATGAGACTATCATAGAAGAAAATGATTGAAATTTATGAAATAGAAACCAAATGACAACCACATTTAAATGTCTAGTGGGTAGTTTCATTAGTGGCCTAAATGACATACAGTGCATGAAGGTGAATAACATGACAAGTGCATACACAAGGAAACGAGATTTCCCAAGTGTTACCAAGTGGTATCAGATGTGATAGAGGTATATTGCAGGACAATAATTAATATGACAGTCAATGATATACATCAGATCACAATGTGACAGAGGTATATTGTAGGACAATAATTAAATTGACAGTCAATGATATACAATATATCACAATATGCCTCCACTTGGTATTTGAAATAACTTAGTGTTTGCTTTAGTGTAAACAATACTTCTATGTTTCTTATCTATAGGATTATGTATGTATTTTGATGAGATGCCCTTATGGGAGGATCAATGGACAAAGTTGAGAGGAAGGTAATGCTAGGAAAAAAATAACAAGGTAGAAGTTTCTAATGTGACATTTCTAATTGACCCAAGCCATAGGAACATACAAAACACCAGTATGACAGGATGTTGTAGTAAAAATGGGATTCTTGCAAATATACAAACTTGTAGGATGATTTTAAATTGAATATTGAGTGCAATCATGTAACCTTAATAGGGCACAATTGTCAATATGAGCTGGAAATTGCACTAAATTTTGCAATATCAAGCTAAAAAAATGGTGTTTTTTATTGATAGTCATGAGGACACTGTCATGTTAAGGATAGTGTAATGTGATGACAAAGGAAGGGGATAGGACATGGGCTTAGATATTTCTTTGCAAGGAAGAGTTTGTTTCCGGACCTCAAAGTTGATGATTCACTGTTGGCTTTAATTGAAGATGTAGGGTTTTGTCATGTGGATGCTAGTCATCAAAGGTAGGGTATAAGAACTTCTAAGCAGTGGCACATGAAGTGAATCTCAAATTTTTGTTTCACACATTCAATTAATATTAGTCTTGTCTTGATAGCTGCACAGTGGATTCATTGTTCACTATCAAGTATTAGAAGACAATGGGTTGATTCTTAGCCCACTGTCAAAGAGTAAATGAAGGACTAAAAGTGTCAAGCAAAGAGAGTAGTTCATAGCAAAAGCAGTGAACATGAGAATTTAGGCACAAGTTGATGATATTCAGAAGGTCTGTACCAAAATTAAAGCTAATAGAAAGTAAAGACAATGGACAGTATAGGAACCAGATAGAGAATCACATAGTAAAGGGAAGAGGCAACCTACAAGTAGAATGATAGTTCCAAGGGACTACATGGACTCGTTGAGGTAGTGAACAATCAATTTCAAGGAGAGCACTGTCATAGGTGTGAAGATCAAGAGATATCTTATGACTAGATTCACATTTTATTGAAACAAAATTTTATTTTATTTCTTCACCACTACACTGCACTATTCTTAGGGTTTATTGCTTAGTTCTTCATGGGAATGTGGGAGAAGAATGTGAGTTACTGCAATACCACACCATGTTTGGGGATTTTTTCTTGGTCATTGTAGTGAGGTGGGAAATACCTTCCCATTGTCTTCTCCACCATTTTTATATAGCTCACCACCACAAAGGTTGCATTTTGATGATTTGCAGCTTCCCGCGAAGAACCATTTTTGGAATGGGAGAAGTGGATGAGATTGAGGGGCATGCAGGAGATTGAAAAGGAAACAATTAAATTTAATATTTCTTGATTCCTTTTCATAGTCATTGAGGATTTGGAATGATGCAACAAAGGAAGGGTGGTGGTTTGAGAGAGAAGACAAGTTAGAGGAATTCAATGAAGTGAAGGGAAGGATCAACTAAAATCAGGAGGACATTTTCCAAGTGAAGAATAGAAGAGAAAACCAATAGAAGAAAGGAAGTCAGAGAGAGAAGTATCCTATAGAGTGCATTGATCAATGTTTGAACCAGAGGAGATTATTTTTTAGAAGATTTCATTTCATTTGATGGAAACTCATGCAATGTGGGCCCTACTTTTCTCCTTATCTGGCTTAACTCCATGTAAATTTAATGAATAAAAATTAGTATCTTTTATTTTCAAGTGTTCATCTTTCGAAAAAGGAACAATTCAAAACTTCAAGAGTAGCTTCAGTATCCAACCACAAGAGACAACAAAGGTTTGAATATGATTGACTTGAAAAATTGAAGTTTATTTTAATCTGCATTAAGTTAGTTCTTAATGCTAGCAAATGATCAGGAGGAAGGTTGCCAGCTTGCAAAATTCACCTTTGGATTAGCTGACATTTTACCCTTTAAAATAAAATTTTAAATTTTATTTTTAACTCCTCACAACCTTTGTATTCAGAGTTCATTTATCTTAACTATTTATACTTAGCCTTGAGTTTCATTTTAGCTGTGTTCCTTGATCAGTTACTTTTAGGCTTTAACTTTATCACTGTTTATTCTTCATCAACTTGTTTGTTGTACATAGCTATTTTTAGCTCTAGTATCTGATGTGTATCACATATTTTTATTTTAACAGGTGGACATTCCTTCTACAATTTTCCATTTGCATATGAGAAATCTCATCCTATCTTCACTTCTTCATCCTTGTTCAACATGCCATTCTCTAAGGTGACTATTCATTGTACAAAATACTATACTTAGAAATTTTGTGTTATGAAAAAAGAGAAATTTGACAGTAAGAAAGCTCTCTCATTGGTTTTCATTTAATTGTTTGAGGGTCTGTCTTCACTCAGTCTTAATTTGACAACACCACAACTACCTTCTGGTGGCATAAAAAGAGATATAGAATTCAAAGGTTGTTGTTATGGGTCTCCATAAAGATAGATATTGAATGATTTTCGAGTTGGATCACCCAACAACAAAACTGGTGCATTGTGGTATTCTTTCAATGGAGAGGGAGCTGTGATGAATATGGCTTTGAAAAATGTGGTTACTAATTCATGCAAATGCAAGAATAGAATGTGCCAGACTCCCAATGAAGGTCTTAGTTTGCACAAAGAGAGCATCTTAGAGTCAATCTGCCTGCAAATCTCATCCCATCAATCCATCCTCTCTAGAGACTCAATATGTTCAAGGAGAAGATGAAGAACAAGATGATAAACTTCAAACTCTTAAATTATTCCCATTATCTCCTAAGGGCTCTCTTGAATCAAAATGACATAGCAATGAAAAACCAATGCCATTTCCTATTTCTTCATTTGTGGAGTCTCCAACACATTCCAGTCTAGTTGAGTTTCTTCCCAAGTCTTCTTTATTCTCCATTTGAGCTTCATGCTTGTCCTCAATGATCATTTCTATATCAATTTATGTACTAGTTCATTTCATGGTTTGTACATGTTACATTAAGGCCATAAGCAGACATTGCTCTTTTTGTAAATCCAATTCCACAAATTTTGTGATGTATAGCAAACCATTGTTTCATGATTGTTCTCAGTGAGCCTAAAATTTTATCAGTGTAATATGGATTTCTAGTTTTGTATGCATTAATATTTACAGAAACTTACCCCAAAAAGGTACCAGAAAGTAGAAATGATTGCAATGCAATCATTTACATGCACCATATAGAAGTGAGGACAAGTTTTACATAATCCAGTAATAGACGAAAATAATAAAAATGTATTGTATCTTGTATCTTGTATCTTGATAGGAAAAAGTAGTTTGGAAACTCTCAATGAGGGAATTCCTTTGGCGTAAAAATTAAAATGACTAAATTTACTACCAATTAATGGAAATCAGTCAATTAAAATGACTAAATATGTACTACTAAATGTACTACCAATTGATAGAAATCAGTGATTAAATATATGACCAGTTGACGGTAAAATATTGATTAAAATGACTAAATCAATGACTAAATTAACAACTAAATATACTACCAATTGACAAAAATCAGTGACTAAATATATGACTAGTTGACGAAAAAATAATGATTAAAATGACTAAATCAATGACAAAATTAACGACTAAATATACTACCAAATTGATCAATCAAAACAACCGATAAATGACTAAAAATGGTTTAGTCATAAATTTGGTTGCGTTATATGTAACGCCCCGCCAAGGAACCCAAAAGGATAACTCAAAATATGACACGATAATGGAACATTTTTTTTAAAGAAATAACAATGGAATGTATAACATAATATGACATACAAACTAAGCCTAGGTCCTCTAAGGTTCCATGACCGTGCTACTTGCATACTACTAATCTAGATAACTAGAACCATTTCATTAACTACCAAGATATCATGAGTTATCTAACAAGCAAGGTTTATTCTAAAATCACCACATTGAATGATTCCACATAGCATATCAACTGATAGCCAACATTAAGTTCATTTCTAGCTAACTATATATACAAGATGCATTACATTATAATATTCATTGCAAGAGGAATACATCAATATCAGTACATCATTATAAGCTTTACAACAAGGCTTCCTTGAGTACATGTGGGAAGAATACATCTGATTATAATAAGAGATACACTGGTATACAATCCAATACATATACAAGAAAGATAGTCGTCTCGAACTAGAACATGAGTTGGAATTTGCTACACAAGATACCACCTCCACGCACACAAACATGCAACAAGGATACCCAATGGAGGAAAAAACACCAACCTCCCGACCATGTGGAACCCCTAGGTCCACCCTCCATGCTAGGAGATAACACAAGGTCCCACTACAACATATAGTCATGAAAGCAACATGCTAACACAAACAAGGGAAATACATGACTCCAACACAACATTGCTAACAACACATCACTTACAATATTGAATTCACTTCCACAATAGGAATGCTAGACCACAATAGGGACAAGTTTCATCACATGGTCCTAACATGGGTTGTCTTGATAGTATTTCACTAGACGCTGGCCCCCATCTATGGTTGTCCTGGTAAACCTCTCACTAGGTCCCGACCGCATAGGGTGACACATGCGGAACTGACATTCCTTTCATGAGGACAAGGAAGTTGATCTTTCCAACCAGGCCTTCTCAACCCATCCTTAGCCTAAACAAGCACTACAGGCATGGGTGAGGCATCCATTATCTTGTTTAATGTGAAATCTACCCATCCCTTTGTATAGGCGTAAAATTGTACCCCTTACAATTTCGCATACATTCTTGTACCTGCTTTAGTGTCCACTCCTTTAGTATTTGTGTAGGCTCATTTTAACCCTTGCATCAGCCTTTTTCCCTCTCAAGATGCTCCAGCACCCCATTTCAGTAACTACCCTCGCGTGTAAGCTTTTCATTGAACCTTGCACTTTTCCCATTCATGTTGTTTTGTAGCGTGACGTGTCTAGACACTAGCACACCACACAGACGTCTGTGCACTGTGCTAGCGTCCTGTGACATTTCAACGTTCAAATGACCATTTTTCTTGCATGTTTGCCACCTATCACCTCCTTTGGTCGGTGGTAACGGCTCGAGATGCCCTGAAACGACCTGGGAAGCTTCTTCTCCCTCCTTAAAAGTAGTCTTTTCAATTCATTTGGTCTCTTTCTCCATCTCTAGCTCCATTCTTCCAACTTCTAGCTTCATTTCTTATACCATCATTCCCTTCCTTGCACAACTCAACATAGCTTGTTATAGCAACTTCAAGCTCTCTTAGCTTCTCTTCTTGCAACTTCATCTCCCTTATTTCATGCTTATGAGCATTTTGGGACTCCATATCCCTTTATTATTGCATCCATACTTCATGATATAGGTTTTCCTCCTTGAGCGGGGATTTCTTTTATCACCTCTTTTGTGATATAGGTTCTCCACCTTGAGCGAGGTTTTCTTTTATTACTCATACTTGGTGGTGCGGGTTCTACTCCTGAGCGGGTTTTTCTTTCACCACATGCTTTTTTCCATTTCGGTTCTCTTCTCTCTCTTTCTATTTGGTTGTCCATAGAGGTGGGAACACCAAAACGGGGGTTTTACTGAGGAAAATCCCTATACAACCCCAACATTCTCTCCAGATATCATGCATGCAGGTTTTGAAGGCATTCATCTTGTTGGAGGCTTCATCACTTGTGTGGTTGTGAGCACTTTATTTCTCCTCTTTATCTTTATCATTTACCTTGCCTTATTTTCATTTCTATCACTTTCTATTATTTTATCACATTCTATAATTTCTCAATAATCAGAGTAGAAGCAGCTACTTAGCTATTTTCTATGACAAACTTGCTTTCTGGTCCATACGAGACACCAACGCGCCATGTTGTCATCCTTATTTTGCATTGACGTCCTTTGGCCGAGAGCCCGTTAGTTTTTCCCAAAAATCTTCGTGACCTGCTCTTTCTGACTTTAGAGCTTTCTCTCTATTCGTTGAGATAGTTTAGGGCAGTTCACCCCATGAGGCTCTCTGAATGAAGAGAAATCATGAGTAGCGAATCCCCCTTCTCTACACCCTTAATTCATTTTTAGGCTATCACTGAATTAAGAAACTCTCCAATGGGTTGTCTTGATCACCACTTTGGGCTCCAACCCCCATTGAGAGCCACTCCCCTTGCAACTAGTAAACCCTACACATCAAGCAAGACATTTACCATCTTGCACACATAACATAATCACAAGAATCTATACACAGTGCAAGGCATTAACCCTCTCTCACACAACCCAAAACATTACCAACCACCACAAAAATGAGACAATCATAAAACCATTCACACTAAAATACTCCCTCCTAGCCTTTGGAAACCGACCTTAACAATTTTGCACCAATGACTCCCTCTTGTAAACAATTATCAAAATCACCCCAATTTCCAATAATTAATCACAATATTCAAACAAGCAATCACTCAAACAATCCAATCATGAAATACATTATTTTCACATTTCCTATTACTCATTATCTTAACCACTTAATTCGCCTAATAAACCATTTATCACAATAACAATTGTAGTCAATAACTAATTACATGGTAAGTATACAATTCAACTATTAAATAATTATAGCAAAAACCAACATTCTTTAATTAACAAAAAGATAATCTAATTCATTTATTTACACAAATCTTTCAATTATCTAAACATAAGTAAATCAAAATTTTCCCTATTTTATTTCCTAACATATTCAATCGATTCTCATAGGCATAAATATTCTCACTATAATCATAATACATATTTATATACATGTCTCTCTCTCTCTATATATATATATTTATAACTACATATATATATACATACATATATAAATATTGTTGGTGTAATTAAAAGTGTTGTACCTTGTCCTAGGTCATTATTACACCTTAGTTAAGTTTACTTAGGGACCACATAGGAGGTAGTTGGAGAATTTCCACTTTTGGTGGACTTATCGTGTTATTACTTTATCACACCCACCTTTTGTAGACACATCATCTGATTACCTCTCCACCTTTTGTGGGTGATCCACCATTTGTGGTGATTATCACATTATCTTTTTTCCACTTTAGGTGGAGTGATAGCTTTTCACAGTTGTCTCATGTCATAAGATTATGACACTTTTCATAATCTTATGCCCTTCTATGTACTCACCTTGGCTATATAACGAAGGGGTATCCTATGTACTTTTGCACATTCTATTTGCATCATTGGCAGAATACAGTCTATTCTTGTCATATTGTTTCTATCTCTCTTATGCTTGTGCTTTCTATTAGGCCTCTAGATCTTGGGTGGCTACCTTCATAGCCAATTCTTACATGGTATCAGAGCTATTGGAGTGCCTTTGGATTGTCATTTTGGAGAGATTCTGGGAGGGTTCCTTTTTTGTCCTTGTATTGTAGATGCATTTTGGGAGCTTTTTGCATCAAATATGAGCTCACCATTGCATCTAGAGTGTCCGAGATAGTTAAATTTTCCTTTTGTTTCATCCCAGTTGGAAATTGGAGGCTAAATCTACAAAGGTTTGAAGATTGGAGGTGGTTGCCAGATCCAGGACCTAGCTACTATTTTAGAGCTTTTTCAGCCAAAGAGGACATCGTCATTGCGTTCAGAAGGGCCAAAAACCCCTAAATCGACTACCAAATCATCAAATTTGGACAAAGTTGTTCATCGAGGAAATTTTTTTTTGCTGGCCAAGCCATACGGTCCAACCATCATTACAGTCAGTATGATTTTTTTTATTTTTGCGAAAAAAATTTATTTTCTACGAAAAAAAATATTTCTAAAAAAAATCAAAAAATATATATTGTATTTCACAGTTTTTGATTTATTTGTATAAAATTTTAACTAAAAAAAATATATATTTTTAATTTGGTACTGTGAGTTCCCGTGGACAGTCCGCAGAGTACCCACGTACCATCTGTAGGGTACTTCTGTACCCACTGACTCCCAACATAGCACCGCGTGGCGAGGGCTGCAGGCCCCACTAGCAGAATTGGCAGGTGGCCAAAATTTTTATAATCGACAGCCGATAAATGCAAATTCAACAACAAAAAAGAATATTTCAGGCAATGGGAGAATATTCTGGTGGAGAGAATATACTGACAGCACCTTTGATATTCCGTTCAGTTGGAATATTCCGACAAAATATTTCGGTGCAAGTGGCGATGACCTTTGATGGGCATCAGGCTGTCAAATTTAAACCTGAACTGCGCTTGTGACGGTCATACGACCATCAAATTTAATGTCGTAGTTTGATGATGTCAGCACTGCGTCAACACCTTTTTGAAAATTGGCAGACCCCTCTCCATTTGACTTTTTGATTTTGCAGTTCATCTTCATAGGCTCATATCTTGGTCATTTTGAGGCCTTTTTTGGTGCAATTTTTTTTATTTGAGCTAATTTTTCGTGTACTTTGTAGTGGTGTAATTATTTTCTGATTTTAGTGGACAAATTTTCCAAAAAAATCAATTTTTCCAAACTGTGACTATCTAATCCTTGTTTCTACAACTTTCGGGGCTCCGTTTAGGCTCATACAAACTCCTTTTCAGGTGCCATTTTTTTTAAAGTGCATGATTTTTTTTGAACTTCATAGTGATGCTATCCATTTGTAGTGATTGTGATAAAAAAATGTACTTTCAACATATGGTCTATTTTGGCCTATTTTGACATTTATAAAGCTAAGATCTCAGTTTGGTCTTTTGCATCAATCATTTGAGTCTACTGTAGCCTACTTAAGGCTATTGTAAAATATTGAAAATCAAAAGCCCACTTTTCTTGGCTTGCAAGTGACCATTGTACATGCACTAAGTATAAAGTGCCAAATCATCTTTTTTGGGGGGGTTCTTTGATTGAGTGAATTTGGGGGGGTGTCTTGTGTGATTGTGCCTCTCTCTCTCTATCTTGTTCTCTTTCATTTTGTTGCTATGGGTTCTGCTAAGTTTCCTTTGTTAACTCCACATAACTATGCTTCTTGGAAAATTGATGCTTGGAGTAAGTTAATGGAAAAGGATTAACTCATAATATTGATGGAACTATTGTTGCACCATCTGATCCTAAAGCTGATCCTATTGCTCATAAGGATTGGCTCACTAAAAATACTATGGTTCTTGGAACTTTGAGGAAATATGTATCAAAAGATCGCATCTTTCAAATTGAAAAGTGTAAAACAATTAAAGAGGCTTGGGAAAAGTTTGTTCAATTGTATGGCCAAGTTGATGAGATTAGAGGTTATCAGCTTGAAAATGATCTCACAATGTTAGATCCCAAGAATTTTGATACAATCCAAGACTATGTCACTAAGGAAAATGAGCTAAGAGCACAACTTAAGGATTGTGGCATTAACAAGAAGGATGCATAGTTGGTCTACAATTTTTTGGTAAAGCTTCCATTAGAATATGCAACATTTGTTTCTAGCTTCCAAACCCATCGCTTGACAGTGGGTAGTTCTTTCACTATGCCTCCGTTTGATGCATTTACAAAAATGTTGATGTTAGAGCAAGCAAAATTGATAAGCATGGGGGTTCTCTAGTCTTCAAATTCCAAAGCTTTGGTGGCTAATCAAGGGAATCAAGGGACTAAAGGAAAGGTTTCCAACAATAAGCAGAAGCAGTCTAAACCAAAGAACAAGATAAAGCACAATCATCCTGTCCACAACAAGGGAATTCTTCATCTTCTCCCAACAAGGGAAATTCAAGCAAGAAGGAGAGACCAACTTGTTCATATTGCAAGAGAGTTGGTCATGATGAGCATCATTGCCACAGTAAGAAAGTTGATGAGTTGACAAACATCATCAAGAAGAACAACATCAATTTTCCATCTGCCTACAAGAAGAAGAATTCATCTCCTTCCACTTCCTCACAATCAAAAGGAAAAGGGAAAGAATTTGTGGCTACTTTAGGTTCTTCACAACAATGGATACTTGACTTGGGTGCCACTCATCACATGGGTTCTACAAGGGAGCAGTTTTCTTCTTTGGAGCCATCTAAGGTACCTCACATCTTCATAGGAGATGATACTCAAGTGGAAGTTGAAGGCGAAGGTTCAATTCTAATGGATAATGGACCATTTGAGAATGTTTTGTATGTTCCTAACTTGAGTGCTAATCTTCTTTCAATCTACCAAATCACTCACTTTGGAGATGGAAAGAAAGTTGAGTTTCTACCAGATTCAATTGTGGTCAAAGAACTTAAGGATGATGCCTTGGTTGCAGTGGGACAAGAAATTTAAACACACGACTTTACTCATTCTCCCACTTTGTGCCTAAGTATCCTTCTACAGCCTTGCTCACTCATTCAAATTTAGAAAGTAAGCTATGGCATGAGTGGTTTGGAGATCTCAATTACTGCTATCTTCAACAACTTAGCTCCAAGGATATGGTTACAGGACTCCCTCAAATCAGCTTTTCTGAAGGTGTATGTTTAGGTTGTTCCTTGGGTAAGCATCAAGAAGAGAAGTTTGACAAAGGGAAGTCTTAGAGAGCTTTGGGTGTTCTTCAATTGTTTCATAGTGATGTAGCAGGCCCATTTCTAGTGCCATCATTTAGCAAGGCCCGCTATGTCCTGACCTTCATTGATGACTACTCCCACTTCACATGGGTCTATTTTCTTGTTCACAAGAGTGAAGTGTTTGACAGATTTCTAGCCTTCAAGGCTCATGTTGAGAAGCAATCAGGGAAGCAAGTCAAAATTCTTCGCACTGACAATAGAAGGGAATATGTGAATAATAGACTTGAGGAATTTTGTACTCTTGAGGGGATTGATCTTCAACATTCAGTTGCCTACACTCCATAGCATAACGGTGTTGCTAAAAGGAAGAATAGGACCCTTAAGGAGATGGATAGTTGCATGATTCATGTTCGTTCTCTTGGTCCTCAATTTTGGGCAGAAGCTATTAGTTATGCCACACACATCAAAAATTGAGTTCCCCATAAGGCTTTGAAGGGTATGAATCCTTTTGAGGCTTGGTGTGGTAGAAAACTGGTTGTGAGACACTTTAGAGTTTTTGGTTGTCCAGCTTGGGCACGCATACCTCCACAGAAGCGCAAGGCATTGGAACCTCAGAGTAGCCTTGCATCTTTGTTGGATATCCTAAAGGTGTTAAGGAATATAGACTTTTGGATCTAGAGACACATGAGCTATTCATTGAGAGGAGTGCTCACTTTGAGGAAAACTCTCCTAGCTTGGCCTCTAATCCTCCTTTTCCTTCCTCCATAGTGGAAAGTGATGATAATGAATTAGATGATGATTCTCCCTCAACTTCGACTCGCAGGATCACACCTTCGCATGGTCCACTTGTAGTTGAGGAACCTCATCCTTCATCTCCTAATAGACCTCGTTGGGATCGACAAACTCTTGAGTCAGTAGGTTCTCTTGTTGGGGATCCTTCAAATACTCGAAGGAATCGGTCACAACACCAAAATTTTCCACATGCTTTTATTTCTAATGCTTTCGATCCATAGTCTTTGAAGGAAGCATCAGGAATTCCAAAGTGGGATTCAACAATGGAGGAAGATTATAGTTCCTTGATGAGGAACCACACATGGGATTTAGTTCCACTTCCTAAGGGGAGAAAGATGGTTCGATATAAGTGGATCTATCAAACCAAGTATGCAACAAATGGAAGTGTGGATAAATATAAGGCTCAACTTGTGGCAAAAGGTTTCTCACAGGTTCCAGGTGTTCATTATACAAAGACCTTTGCACCCGTTGCTAAGATGAACTCCATTCGCTTGACACTTGCTATTGTTGCAGCTCATGGTTGGGCTGTACATCAGATGGATGTGAAGAGTGAATTTCTTCATGAGGATCTTCATGAGGAGATTTACATGGAGCAGTCGCAGGGATTCATATAGGATTCTTCATTGGTTTGCAGATTGAGGAAGTCTATCTATGGCCTCAAACAGGCCCCTAGGGCTTGGTATGCCAAGATGGATTCCTTTCTTCTCTCAACAGAATTCACCATGTGTTATTCAGATCCAAATGTCTACATTTTGTGACATAATGACTCTCATTTGCTACTTGTGCTCTATGTTGATGACTTGATCATTACAGGGAGTACCTCATCCATCATTGGCAATGTCAAATCTGCTTTGCAGGATAGATTTGCTATGACTGACTTGGGCCTTTTACACTATTTTCTTGGGATTGAGATCAACCAGTCATCTTTTGGGATCTCTCTTTCTCAGCCCAAGTATGCTCTTGATCTTCTAGCTCGGTTTCACATGGATGATTGTAAGCCTACTCCGACTCCCTTTCTTTTAGGAGTCAAGCTTGAGGCTAAGTGTTCTACTCCACTTGTTGATGCCACTTTGTATCATCAACTTGTTGGAAGTCTCATCTACTTGACTCACACATGCCTTGATATCTCCTTTGTAGTTGGCATGATTTCACACTTTATGCAGGAACCACATGAGCTTCATTGGAAAGCAGTCAAACACATCTTGCATTACATACAGGGTACACATCATCATGGGATTCACTATGCAATAGGTACAAGACTTACCTTGGTGGGATATATAGATTTTGATTGGGTTGGCGATCTTGATGATTGTAAGTCCACTTCTAGCTACAACTTTCATCTTGGTTCTGGCCCCATTTGTTGGCAGAGTAAGAAGCGGCATGTTATTGCTCTTTCTTTGACTAAGGCTGAGTATCAAGGGGTTGTTAATGCTGCTACTGAGGCTATTTGGCTTCAGAATATTCTCATTGAGTTTGGATTCACTATTCCACATCCTACAGTTATTCATTGTGACAATCATAGTTCCATCTAGATCTCGAAGAATCTGGTTCACCATTAGAGGACCAAACACATCGAGATTCATATGCACTACATTTGGGAGTTGATACAGGAGCAGGTCATTGATTTGTAGTATTGTCCTACCACTGAGTAGGTTGCAGATATCTTCACCAAACCCTTCATTGAGAGTATATATCATCATTTGCGAGCTCTCTTGGGGGTGCATGATGTTTCATCTAAGGAGGTCACTTGACCTTCTTCATTCTATCTTTTGGGGGGGCTTTTTCCTCACTCGAGGTTTTACCCTTCTCATCTTTTTGAGTGCAGTTTTTGTTTTGTTTCATCTCTCTTTTGGGGGGGAGTTTTGTCCCACTGGGTTTTCTCCTTTTCTCCACTTTACGAGAGATTGCATTGCATTTCTACATGTGTACCTAACATGGCCTAGTAGCCGAGACCCATCTTGTATTGTTTTCTTTTGTGTACATTCTCCCTAAGTTGCACTTAAGGGGGGTGTTGGTGTAATTAAAAGTGTTGTACGTTGTCCTAGGTCATTATTACACCTTAGTTAAGTTTACTTAGGGACCACATAGGAGGTAGTTGGAGAATTTCCACTTTTAATGGACTTATCATGTTATTACTTTATCACATCCACCTTTCATGGACACATCATGTGATTACCTCTCCACCTTTTGTGGGTGATCCACCATTTGTGGTGATTATCAAATTATCTTTTTTCCAGTTTAGGTGGAGTGATCATAGATTTTCATAGTTGTTTCATGTCATAAGATTACAACACTTGTCATAATATTATGCCATTCTATGTACTCACCTTGACTATCTAACCAAGGGGTCTCCTATGTACTTTTGCACATTCTATTTGTATCATTGACAAAATATAGTCTATTCTTGTCATATTGTTTCTATCTCTCTTATGCTTGTGCTTTCTATTAAGCCTCTAGATCTTGGGTGGCTACCTTCATAGCCAATTCTTACAAATATGTATATATTATAACCAAAAAGTAGTTTATAGTACAATATATATCCAAATATATTCTAACAAACTTATATCAACATACATATATAAACCTACATATATAAATATTTGAATGCCAAACACAATTTATAATCATTGAATTATATAAAAAGAAAATGTTAAGCACAATTCATATTCATCGAATACTAAATATAGTATACCAAATGTAAATCCAAACATAATGCAATATATAGGGAGGAATTCACATTACCTAGCATCCAGTATACAATGCATGAGAAGAAATTGCAACATAAAAGAAACACAGGGTAAAAGCACAATAGTGTGTCACACTTTTGGCCAAATAAATGGTTTCAAGTGAACAATTTTTGGCTGGAAGACATTAGGCCGAGTCACTTTTGGCCGAAACCTTATGGCGGTGACATGGCAAGCACATTTTCGACTGAGAGGGTTTTAGCTGAAACCCTCTTTGCAGAATACGACTGACCAAAAACATGGAAAAAGTGAGCGTATTAGGTATTTATGGCTTGGAAATATCAAGACATTTTCGACCGAGAGAGTTTCGGCCAAAACTTGCTCGGTTGAAACCTTCTTAACTGAGAATGTCTAGTTGGCATCCTACATGGCAGCCAACTCATCATTTTTTAGAATTTTCTGAAACATTCAACTTTGGCAGAGTATTTATCTAGTCAGAATGATTTTTCTACAAAAAATAAAAATACCCTTTTATAGAGCTTGGAGTGGAGAATCCAAATATATATTTGTTAATATTTTAATTAGTTTTAATATATTTTATTTTAAAAATAATGCAAGTAGGTTTTAAAAATAAAAAAGAGGCTGATTACAAATTAAAAAAAAAGATAGTAAAACTTATTAAAAAAATTTAAATATTATATGGGGCACAAGAGGAGAGAGTCTTCTTCAAAAGGGTATATTTTGTTTTTTGAAAATGATTAAAAAAATTGAAAATAGTTGACGGTCCATGAAAACTATCAAATTCTGGCATGTTTGAATTTAAAATGTTATTACGAGAAAAATATACATCAAAATTTGATTTTTTGTTTCCATGCACAAGATATTGAAGTTACCTTTTGGAGAAAAAAAAGAAGGGAGAAATGAAGTTTTTTTCAATTTGTTTCTTGACGATCCATGAAGTCACTCTTTTATGAAATTTTTAGCATTCCAAAATTTGTCCTTATATTCATAAAAACATAATGAAACCATAATAAGAAACTTGGCTCATACTTTACAAGGTAGGTGCGGGGAAAAGATTGCAGTGCACTGCAACGACTTATACATAGACTAAGCCCTAAATCGCTATAACCAACGAGCACATAGGGAAATGAAGGGGCATTCGGCCTAATGTAAAGGGTTGGTTTTGCCCATGCCATAGATGAGCAACTAGAGGATAGTAGGTGGGCGCCAATGTAAATAATGTGAATGCACAAATTGGATTTGTTGAAAAGGCCTCAGAAACTCTCAAGCAAATGCAATCGGTAGGAAAGAAGATAAATCGATAACATATAAAGACATATAATACTACAAAATGTGAGCTAAATATCGAAGGAAAGCAGTGAAAGAGAGGGCACACAACATGATTGTAGAGAATAGGCTTTAGAAACTTTCAAGCAAATGCATTTAGCAGGTGAAGATGGATTTTATCTCATCGAAAGCAATGGATGCAAGATATACACAAATTGGATTTATTAAAACATTCAAGAAAGCAATTGGCAGACGTAAATAAATGATTTCCCAGGAATGCGATGATTATAGGATATGCATAAGATATAATTGCACTAAGATTATAAACAGAATGACTAAATCATTAAACAATCAAACAATAGCAAAGAATGAAGACTCATCTGTAAAAATTCGTTTTCCCCAAATTGATTTGATATGATGCCTTCCTTCGCCTATCGTGCTACATTCCTTCCTTCCAAGAATCAATGATGGAATGAAATTCTTTTATAGAAAATTTCTTCCCAAAACCTCAAATCAATTTTCTCCAAGAATCCCCATTTCCCACAACCTCCAATAAAAATGAAATTTTTGCAGACCCATTACTTCCCTTCCCCGAAAACAAAATCAATCCCCCCAAAATCTCCCAAAAGGATAATTATTTACAAAAGGAAGGCTATTCATTTTTGAAACAAAAAATCCAATAAAATCTCACAAAATCCCCCAAAAACATCAAGTTTCTTTCTCAACAATCTGTCCAAAGTTATGCATGTGCAACATAAAAAACCTTTCTATCTTTTTATATTATTTTTACTATTTATTTATTATAACATTCCATTATAATTCTATTTTATTTTATTATTACATTATTACATTTAATTTATTATAACTATGATTATTAATAAATACATTTATATTTATTGATCTTAGCACCTTTTCATTTAATAACTTATTTTAAGGCATCAATCAACTAAAACAACATTTAGCAAACAATTTTAAATTAAACAAACCAAATGCCAAACCATAACTTGAACCCTAACTAGGGTCAAACAACAAGACCAACTGACCACATACATCACTTACACGATATCAAACCAGATACTCATCCTCTTTGAGGATGATGGATAGGGTAGGGAACCAAGTGTTATCTCCGATCAACTGTTCCATTGGGTTGAAGGCACGCTCAGACCTGCCAATTCAAGTGGAGTCGATGCCTAGTACCTACAACCTACAACACACAAACGTCTTTGCACATATATATAATCATCACATACCTAGTGAAAGGAAATCAAAACATTGTAGGGTTCTCACAAGTGAGAAATACAACATCCTTCCCTCCACACCTAAATACAATTTAAAAGCATCATCTACCATAGTAACATAGTGAAAAAGTATCATTATAAAATGTTCTAACAACAAGCATCTGACATAAACATCATAACAAGGTGAATCATGGAGGGGAACTACATTATAAATGACTAAAAATAAACTACTAATGGTCACGTGACCAAACTTAGTCATTTATATGCAATTTTTAGTATTTTTTTTAGTCATTTATTGTTATTTTTCTACTAGTGGAGGTAAGAGAGAAGCCTTACCTCTGAAAGTTGGAGGTAAGAGAGAAGCCTTACCCTTGAAGTCAGAAGTAAGGGTGAAGGATTACCCCCAAAATCAAAAGTAAGGTTGAAGGCTTACCCTCGAAATTGGAAGTAAGGGTGAAGGCTTACCCCCAAAATTTAAAAAATTGATACAATCAATTTTTTAAAAGAAGCTATCGGGGATAAAGGGGGAGAAGAAAGGTTTACCTCCTAAAAGGGAAAGGCAAAAGGAAGATCAAAATCCCATAAGAAACAAACTTTCAATCAGCAAGAAGCCTTACCTCTTACTTAAAGAAGATAAGATGTAAGAGGGAAGCCCAAACCTTGAACCTTGAAATCAGAGGTAAGGGTCAAGGCTTACCCCCAAAATTCAAAAATTCACACAGTCAAATTTTTGAAAAAATATTTCAGGGGAAAAAGAAGGAAGGCGAGAGGCTTAAGAGGAGGAGTGGGAGGAATGAAGAAGGGAAATAAAGTGATGGAGAAGGCATGTAGAAAAGCAAGTAAGCAACAACCTGAAAGCTTGAAACCTCAAGACTTAGCCAATATTAGGGCCCTTCAAGGAGAATTAATGCAAGATGGCCCATGTAGGATATCCCAAATCAGTTATCAATGATGGGTCATCTAAGGGTGGCATGAAATGTCAACATTTTTGGTGACTTCTATAAGATGATTTCTTGCTAGTCATGGGATCCAAAGGCCTTATCAGTCCATTGGGCACAATGTCATGAAGGGGACTTACAAAACTGGGCCTCCCAAGGCAAAATAAAACATGTGCAGGCCTTCACTTGGAGAAAAGCATGAAAGCTAGAACATGTATTACCTTAAGAAAAATGCAGGATGTGCAAAGGAACTTCATGGAAAGCAAGATATTTACAATATATACATTAAACTAATAGGAAGAAAAAATGGAAAATTTCCTCTGTCAAAGATGAACCTTTTGAAGGAGTTGATCTCCCTCAAACTAGATAGTTGCAAACCTCACCTAGCTGCAACCATTGAAAACTGTTGCCAACATGCATGGAGCTACATAAGATGCTTGTAAGGTGAAGGATCACTTCACTATAAACTTTTCCATTGCAGGGGAACCATAGTTAGATTCATCTGATGTTGGTGTCTCAGGTAAACATACAGTAGCAGGGGTGAAATTTTTGGAAGATAAGACAACATCCAAGAAAAAACCTTCTGCAGAGGGAAGAGAACTCACCTCACAAAAGAATAGGCCAATATCATTACCGCTGACCTCCTCAATGCATGAACTGCAAGCAAATGAGAAAGTTTCCAACTCACATGGTGATGCAAAATATTCCAAACCTATTTGTTGATCTGCACAAAGAGTCTCTTCTTCATGCACCTAAAATAAAAAGATTTGAAGCTCAAGCATACTATGAAATTGAGCAACAAGAGCATCACTCTCCCAAGAAATGTGTAGCTGCTCAATAGAAACCAAACTACTTGCATTGATGCACACTTCATCAACACAAACATCAGATTTTTGAGACACTTCAAGTGAAGAACTGAATTCTTCATATTGCCTCTCTATGTTAATTCTTTCTTGGAAACTAGCTGCAACAAAAGCAAACTCTTGTCTTGTAATGGTTGCCACATCTTCTTTTGTTTCCTCACTCTTATGATGCTGCCCACAAAGCTCCTCTTTTGGAGGGGAAGGATTTACATCCAAGATTGAACAAAAAACTTCTAAATTATCCTAGAAGAGGTCCTCCACATAAGAACTATAGACCTCATTAGATTGGGGTTTTTCATCCACCATAGTAGGGGATAAACATGTTTGTTGCTGCTACTCCAAAACCATGGAGTTGTCTACATTTATCAAGCTGGGACCAAGCTGCTTAGAGGCTTTAGATGATGTAGGTATATGTGATCTATCCTCCTCATCTTCAATAAAACAAGGAAGGACATCAAAGGAGAGGATTGGTTCCTCCATTGTATTAATTTTCTCTACCTCTTTAATATCTTGTTGCTACAACTGATCATCTTTAGTTTCTTCTTGCAGCAAATCAAGGCACTCATTATTAAGAGCACATGAAGGCTCCTCAAAAATAGGGTGAAATCACAATACCGTGTCTCACTTTTTGCCCAAGATGGACATTTACATCAATATTTTTAACTGAATCTTCATCTTCTAAGACCTATAGCAGCTAAACCGTTAAGAATTTGAAGATGATGTGAACTAGTGATTTGTGGCAATTTGTGTGTATATATAATATATTTTTTTTCAAATTTTCCAAAATAAAGTATGAATCTTTCAACATCTCCTTTAATAACTAGTTTTAAACAAAAAACAATATTTTTAGAAAGTAACGTTTGTGTCGTACACCATAACTTTTTTTCTATAAAGGATTAAATTCTAATTTTTGAAATATAGATTCTCAACATCAATATCTAGGGAAAGGATATTTTTTCATAATTTTTTGTTGCATATGTTTTTTTTAAATTGATTTTTGAAGTCACTATAACTATAATTTTGACATATGAGTGTGTCATGCAATCTAACTTGTGTATATATCGAAATCCAATTTTATTTTTTTGGGTGAAACAAGGACATCAATACCTAGGGAAAGGGTATTTTTGAATTTTTTTTACAACGGTTTACTATTTTTCCACCTTTGCATAACAAAGAGCTTGAAGTTTGGAGAAAAACCTATGTTTAGTAAAAATTGAAAAGTAAATACATGATAAAATGAAAATATATCAAAAATATACTTGTTGGAAAGCTCATTTTGAGGGATACAATCTTGCAAAATATAATTTTTAAATTATGTTATTTAATCCCTCAAAAGGTAAATAAAAGGTTGTTTTTTCCAACATTTTGATAGGTACGAAGGAGGCTCCATTGTGGGTATGATTTAATACTAGAGGGGTTCTATCGAAGGGGGTTTGATCTAATGGGGTCTTATCTATCCCTCTTCAATTGAAACCCTTTAGATGGAGCCTCTCAAGACTTTAATCATTAGTTTTTCTAAAAACTGTGATTTCAGGAAAAAATCAGCACGTCCCAAAAGTGAGACACACTCTATGGCAACACCCAACAACCTCTTCACTCCTAGCCCATAACTAATCCCTCCTCCTTTCTTCTGACCAACTAGCTCACCAAACCATAGGTCCACCCTTAAAAAGTGAAATGGTATCAGGGCAAGCAAAATGGCTAGGAAGACATTGAAAATCTTGTTGAACCTTTGGAAGGGGCTTCTCACTAGGAGAAAAAAGTTGAGCCTCCTCAAGGATGGGTTCTTGTGAGGAATGAGGGCTCTCAAAACTTGGGATCTCCAACACAGGAGATCTACTTGATGGCACAAGGGGTTGATTAGGATTCTTGAAACTAAAAACTTTGTGCTTGCAAACCTCTTGCACAATAGGTTGTTCTAGAACAAAAGGAGGGCTAATAGAAGTTTTAAGAGGTTTGTTAAGGTTCTTGAAACTTACAAATTTATGCTTTATTAGCTCCTCCTTAGTAGGATGTTTTGGAACTGGTGGAGGTGTTTGTTTGAAACTAGGAACACAAGGGGCTGCATGAGTCTCAATAAATTGTGCAAGAGCAAGGGCAAGTCTGAGTTGCTCTTGCTTAGCAATAAGATCTTTTGCTATATACTCCTCTTGTTTTTGACTTCTTTGTGCCTCCAAATTTTTCTCATACCTCCACTGAGCTTCTATATTTTGCTATTGTGGATAGTAGACTTGATGGAAAAGCTCATTGTGCTATGGGAAATAACCTTGTTGCCCCTGATAGGCTTGATTTTCCCACTCTTCCTATGGTAGATCAAACTCTTGTTGTCTTTGAATCTCATCTAGTTGTCTATTGAAATCAAGCAAAATGCTTGTAATTTCACTTGCACTCAAATTATCAAAACTATAGGGTTGACTAGGAGAGAAATAAGGTTGATTTGAAAAATGACGAGTCTCTTGGGGTTGTTGATAGGGATATGTAGGTGTTGAAGAAGACTGAGTAGGTGGGGTGGGTGGCAAGAATTTTGAGAAGGTTGAGAACGCAGAACAATAGGGTTTTGTGGAATGAAAGGGGATGCATAAACAACTTGATATTGCTAATTGGAAGGTGCAAAGTTGGCACTATCATGAAATGGTGGGGTATACATATGGTTTCCATTAAAATATGACATTTTTAAGCATGGGAATGACATGAAACACTTTGAAAATTTGAAAGGAAGGCACATGACTACCCAACCAATGATTTTGGGTACATACCTGCAAAGTCACCCAAATTGAGTTATAGAGTCACCAAGTGCTTGAAGAATGCCTCCAAAGGTTGAAATAATGAAGAGCACCACTCCCTTAATAGAATGAAGTAAAATTGGGCTGCTTGAACCAACAAATTTATCTCAAATTTTCCATGGTGTTTGAAGATATTCCTCAAAAGGCAAGATGCATTGAAGAAAACACCAAATTCTTCAACGAAGAGAATTATTTCCCACTGGGTGTGCCAAAAACTATTGTCACATAAAACTGCACCCTACTGAACAAGATTTCAGTGTTCTAATGAAAGAATGGAAACAACCTCAAGGTGTGGGACCTTACACAAATGAGGTTGAATCTTCAAAGAAGGCCATATTCCTCTTCTAAACTAAGTGAAAATGTCTTAGTCTAACCCAACACATGAAAACCATATCACTACTCTACTCTAACAAATCACAGAGAAAAGGGAT
The DNA here is from genome assembly GCA_007258455.2 of Sequoia sempervirens. Lineage (NCBI taxonomy): Eukaryota > Viridiplantae > Streptophyta > Pinopsida > Cupressales > Cupressaceae > Sequoia > Sequoia sempervirens. The sequence goes on along the minus strand of VDFB02256132.1, from coordinate 222,175,021 downwards.
AGAAAGAGACATTAAATGTAAAAGAAGGTGATGCACCAAGATAGAATTTTGTTTCTTCCTGCTTCAGAACAACATAATACATCAATGAAACAAATAAAAAACTTACTCAGACATGACGGTAGATAGATTTTACTCAAACATGCAAGAGATTATAGTGATAATAGTTGAGCTTTATTAACATAAAGCTTAGAAGCAATCTTTACAATGGAAGAATGCAAAAAATGTAGTGTCTGTAATAGAAATACCCTAGAGAATCCAGAGGAAGAACCCTTAGAATGAATACAATTCTTTCCTTTATAGAACAGGCTTAACTTAGAACCAAAACCAAACCCTAACCCTAACTAGAGTTAGCAATGTAGTCTGTGCGTGAAAGGATGGGGCCATCCTATGAAAATCATGATTAGGGCATGGATCTATCAAGAAAGTAAACAAATAGAAAATACATGACCATGGGCGCCCATAAAATCCACTTGCAAAAGTCAAGGGGGCAATAGATTCCATCATTGAAGCCCTAAAGTTGAAACATACTACTCAGAAAGTGATTCAAACATTAATGTCGTCACCTACAAAACATGTCAAATCCACAGGAAGGTCGGGGTGTCAAGCTTGAAAAGAAACCCTTGCTTATGCATTAAATGGTCTAGATCCCCGAAAAGAGCACATTATCGAGAATCGAGCATCAGACTTACCTCATACCACATGCTTAGAAGAAAGGATGACCAAATTGTAGAATTTGAAAATTAGAGGTAAGAGGGAAGCCTTACATCTGAAAATTGGAGGTAAGAGAGAAGCCTTACCCTCAAAGTCAGAATTAAGGGTCAAGGATTACCCCTGAAATCTGAAGTAAGGGTGAAGGATTACCCCTAAAATTAGAAGCAAGGGTGAAGGATTACACCTGAAATTAAAAAATTTGACACTTAGTCAAATTTTTAAAAGAAGCTATCGGGGATAAAGGGGGGAGAAGAAAGGGTTACCTCCTAAAAGGGAAAGGAAAAAGGAAGACCGAAAGCCCATAAGAAATGAACTTTCAAAAATCAGGAAGAAGCCTTACCTTTTACTTAGAGAAGGTAAGATGTAAGAGGGAAGCCTAAACCTCAAACCCTAAAATTGAAGACCTAAGGGTCAAGGCTTACCCCTGAAATTCAAAAAAATCACACTTAGTCAAATTTTTGAAAAAATATTTAGGGGGAAAGGGAAGGAAGGTGAGAGGCTTAAGAGGAGAAGGAGTGGGAGGAATGAAGAAGGGAAATAGAGTGATGGAGAAGGCATGTAGAAAAGCAAGTAAGTGAAAACCCAAAAGCTTGAAACTTCAAGACATAGCCAATTTTATGACCCTTCAAGGATAATTCATGCAAGATGGTCCATGTAGGATCTCTTAGATTGGTTATCAATGATGGGTCATCTAAGGGTGGCATGAAATTTCAACAATAACCATGCTAGATACTATTGTGTCACTACCACGACAAGAGTATGGTTGTACACAATAGTGTACTACCATGAATGATAGTGAGAAATAAAAGCTATGAATGCCACATAGTGGGTAGTGACACAATAGAGGAGAGGTGTACGAGCCTCATGAGAAGATGCTTATAAATGAAATGATAGAGGTAGACCTTAATATCACATGTCATATGAAGAAAAGATAGATGCATCCATATATGGAATAGTGATGGCACCAAAGTCAAGGAGTTGTTGTATTTTATCCTTCAAGGCCTTATATTAACTAGTGGAATGGCTGGGAACTTGATGGTATGCACAAAAATAATTTTTTTCTTTATCATGTTTATGAAAATTCTTATGTGTAGGAGGAGGAAGAGTAATTAAGTGGGATTTGAGAAGCCTCAAAAATATATGTTCTTGCTTAGATAAAGAATGAGGAGCTCAGGAAGCAATCCTTTCTCTTGTGAAGAAAATCTTGAATGCTCACAAGAAGAAGACATAAAGATAGCAAAAAAGGGAGGAGGGGATGAAGAAAAATGAGAAGGCTTGTAACCTAAACCCCTTGCAAAAGAGTGAGATGTTCATTCCAAAGGGACCTTAACTCCTTGTTCCATGCGCCCAAGACCATTTCCTTTGTACCCATACTTAGAAAGAATATTAAATTTTAATCCATAATGTGATTGCAACTCCTTAAAAGGGTGAGGATAAACATTAAGGACATTACAATTGTTGTTCACATTATCATACGATACAAAAGAATAATCATCTTCGATAGCGGGTGAATGATATTTTTAGGATGTCTAATTGGATCAGGTTGACTTCATATTCCCCAATGAAGGATGCTATAAAGTCTAAGGAACCCCAATCATCACCAAGATATGCATTCAATTTAGGAGAAGTAGGAGTAGACTTAGGATTTCCTACTTCAGGAGGATCTTCTTCAGGGACATCTATCTCAAGAGTATCCTTTGTAACAAGTACTGCTGGAGTAGATGTCAACGCATCAGAAGATAATGAAGGGACAATATTTTTAAGAGTAGGTGTAGCTAAAGCTTGAACAAAAGCTGCCATCTCACATAAGTGTATAGCATTAGGGTCAACATTGATTGTGACTACTTGATTATTATGAATAAATTTGATGGATTTATGCAAGGTAGATGGGATTGCATCCATAGTGTGAATCCATGATCTTCTGAGAAAAAGATTATATGGTAAGTTTCCTATCATAACATATACCACGATGGGTACAGTAACTGGTCCAAGCTATAAAGGTAGTACAATTGTACCTAGAGCTTGTCGCTTGACATTATCAAACCCATGAATGATAAGAGAAGAAGTTGCAAGAGAAGCTGAATCAATTTTAATTTTAGGCAATAAATCAATGTTACATATGTTGAGTGTTGAAATGATGTCAACGAGAGAAAGTCTTATGCTGATATTAATGTTAACTATTATCATCAAAGGATCTGCTTGCTTCTTCCAAAGGTGGGAGTTCTCATGGATAGAACGTAATAGTCAACAAATCTATACGAATATGATCTATCAATGCATTAACATTTGTTGGCCTAGTGGAAGAAGGCAATGAAATATTTTGCAAGGTTTCTTGAAGCATACCAGGGTAAACTAGAGTAGTATGAAGAAAATCCCAAAGTGAGATCTTAGCGGGAGTAACACAAAGTTTCTCAACAAGATCATTCTCACTCGATTGCTTAGCTATAGGTCTAGGTGCTTGAGGAAGGATTGGTTGAGAAGTTGGTAAAAAACTAGGTTGATCAACATTTAGTTTATTCCTTCTAGTATTATAAGTGTGAGCTACTTATTATAAGAAGAAGATTTAAACTACATAAACTTTGAATAAACATCTAGAGAATCACTATTAAATGGAATGCCACAAATAAAATGAATCCTTTTAGGAGGACTAGTCAGAGTCACATAAATTAATGGTCTCTTAGGCCTTTGAGGAGTGACAGAGACTACGATTACATTTACTGATGCATCATGAATTTTAGAGGAATTGTTTGAAGAAATACACTACACATTGATCTATAGGGGATCAGATGTGGGATGAGATTATTCATTCACTAATGCATCATATCTAGAGGAGAGTGCATTGGAACTTAATCCAAGGATCAAGGTATGCACTTAATTTTGTTGATGATTATTCTAGAAGTTCACTTGGATATATTTTCTTCAAAGTAAGGATCAAGTTCTTGATATCTTTTCTAAATTTTCTAAATTTGTTGAAAGACAATCTGGTCTTAAAATCAAAATTTTTAAAACTAATAATGGTAAAGAATATGTGAATGATTCTTTTAATGGTTATTTAAAGTATTTCAGTATTAAACATCAGCTAATTATTCCCTATACACCTCAACAAAATGGTGTAACAAAAGGTAAGCATAGAACTATTTTTGAAATGGTTAGATGTTTATTATATGCAAAAAATATGTCTTATAAATTTTGGGTTGAAGTTATGTTTTGTACTACTTATATTATTAATAGTACTTCTACAAAGCTTTAAATTATATAGATCCTAAAGAGGATTGGTCTGGTAGGAAACCTAATCTTAAGCATTTAAGAATTTTTGGTTTATAAACCTAAAGAAAAAAAGGAAAAAATTAGATTCTAAATCTTCTTATCATATTTTTGCTAGGTATGATGAACATTCTAAAGCTTATAATAGAGTTTATAATCTTATCACTAAAAAATTTAAAGTTGCTAGAGATGTATGCATTGTTGAAAATGGTGTTCATTATTGTTCTAAAGTGCATAACAATGAATCTTCTCAAAATAAAGTTGTTGTTATTGAGGATAATCCTCCTATAATCCCTCCTAATGCATCTCTTAATCAAATTTATAGTGAATATGATCATGTTGAACCTTCTCATGTTGGTTCTTCTTCAAGTGATTATACTCCTACATCTAAAATAAAGCCTAAATGGTTTACAAATTTTATGCAAGAAAATGAGGTTATTTTAAACAGAATGAATCAATCTAAGGCTAGGAAAGAAAACCATTGCAATTGTGATTTGATGTCTAAAGTTATAAATACAAATGATCCTCAAAATTATGAACAAGACAAAAATTAAACTCATTGAGAAAAGGCTATGCAAGAAGAATATAACTCATTAATTATAAATCAAACTTGGGATTTAGTTCCTTTCCCTCAAGAAAAAAATCTTGTTTCATTTAAATGGTTGTATAAAACTAAGTTCAATGTGTTAAAGGATGTAGGACAACTAAGAGGGGGGGTGAATTATTTGTCACAAAAATTCAACTTTAAAACTTCAACACAAATCAATTCCACAAATCCACAGTTCTGTTATTAAGCATAAGCAAGAGATACAAAATAGAATGTAAGATAACACATTGAACACTAGATTTATGTGGAAAACCCAATGAGGGAAAAACCACGGTGAGGATTAACTCACAGTATAAATTTTGTTCTAGAATAGAAAAGATAAGGCTCACTCCCTAAATACAAAAGCTCATTGCTTACAGGGAGGCTCACTGCCTATAGAAATATTTATAGAACAAAAGAAGGCTTTATAGCCAAAATGAACTGACAAAAGTGCACCTAACAAGTGTTGATACAGTTACGGTGATGCTCAATATACATACTTAACACATTTCATTATATTTGCTCTTCTTCACATTCACTGCTACTTCATTAATCACACTCTGTCACACAACAACACCAATTTTCACACCTCTTCCCTCTCACTCTATTTAATCTTCAACCTTGTCCAATATATATACTTGATCTTCTTCGCAAACATCAATTAGGTCGACCTAATTAGATTCACATCATATTTACCAAAAATGCTAGTAGTCAGCTTCAAGCAATTCCAAAATCTTCCCAACATGCTTTATCAAGTCGGCATCGACCTAGGATAGGTCGCACATATATCCGCATAAACAAAAATTATTTCACCATTCATTAGGTCATCCAAGGATAAACCTAATAACACTTTTACAAACACCAACGAAACGTCAATATACCATACAAGCATCTGGATACATAAGATCTTGTAAGTACATGCTCCCAACACCTACCAACCATTTCCCAAAACCGCAAGTGATAATAGTTAATTGCAGAGGAGTGCAAACAAGAATACCAGAGAGAGCAACACGAGTACCGGTTCATACACTAAACCAAAATACTGGATCAGACACAGTCTTAGACTTGTAGTCACAACATGGTGACATCAATGACAACACAAAAACTGTAGAGATAGTCAATCTTCTTCGTGTTTCCAACAATCTCCCCCTTTATCATTGATGGAAACATGTAACAAAAAGCTTCTTCATCAAAATCTCCCAGCATATCAAAAAAAGACTCCAATTCCAATTTCTCCCCCTAACTCCAATCTCTCCCCCTTTGACATCAATGGCAAAGGGTGGCCAAAAAGACGCATGCAAAAATGGTGACATCAAGAGTCCAAAAACTTAACTTTTCTTTCCCTTCTCTTCTTCTATACTGCAAACACAACATAAATAAAACATTCAGGATTCAAGTAAAGATAACACTCTTCACTTGAAAAAAATTCTTATATCTTTTCTCAAGAACTAGACATAGTTTATTCTAGTTGAAAGTAGCAGACTCCATTCAAGTACAAATGCTTTCTAGTACGCCCAACAAAGTAAAATACGGTGAACAATGCGAACTCTGTCTTTCAATATCTTCAACATCAGCACGAATCTTGGATAGATGTTTTAACTGGACCTCAACAATTTCCTTAAGAAGCCAAAAGGTCTTCACTACATCATCTGTTTGCCTTTGCACAACAACCAACTCAATTTGTAGTTCACCAACTCTCAACCTCTGCTTTCCTTCTTTATCTTCAAAGATGTCAAAATTCTTTCCAACATTGTTTACTTCAGACTCAATTGCTTCAATTTTTCTCTTGAAATTGTCTATCGTAACAGGCTACTGGAGACAATACTTGTAAATATCAGATATCTCTTTAATACACTTCTTTGTTTCCACAATCAGTTCAACTAATCTCCCTTTAGTTTTATTACACCTTTTCTCAACCAAAGCTTCAAATTTGCATCCTTCTGGACCTTCAAGCAACATTCTTTCTTCAACAATCTCAACAATATTTTCTGGCAAGAAATTAGAAATAGCTGATACATCAATATCTTTTCAAAGTAGGTATTCTACCAATTCATCATCAATCTTCAATATATCAATAGGAGAGGTTGCACTCCATAATTCACCAAGCTTCTTCATCTTCCCCTTAATCAACATAGATTGGATATCATCAGAGGATATATTCTCCTTTTCATTTGAAATGTCAATGATATCTTCAGTTATAACTTTCTTCTTCTTCGATTCCGGAGGGGATTCAACAATGACAATATCTAATTCTCTTTTATCGGAGAAAGAGCCCACCTCAAATTGACTTGATATAGATATATCAAAGGATTTGATTTCAATGCTGTGAAATAAGACTTGCACAAATTTTCACTATTTGAAAATGTCTTCAGATACCTATAAATCTGTTTTCCAATCAGAATCCTAGATTTCCATACCACATCATCTCTTCCTGGCAGGGAATTTAAAAAGAAAAACACCAAACATACCAACAACGATCCGAAATGAAAGGGATAACCCCCAAATACAGAAATTTGAATGTTCTCAGAAAGATTTTCAAGTAACAAGCTACACAGATCAAATCTCTTATTCTCCTTAACCATCATGTGTGTAATATGAACAACAATAGCCAACGTGGAACCTTCACAGTTTCTAAAATAAATCTTGTAAGAAATGTCATACGCCACATACCTCACAACCAGATCTTCAAGAGTGTCTATCAATAAAGCTCATGGGTCTTTGCTAATACCTATTAATTCCTCCACATCCTTGTATTTAACAATCTTCTTTCCAGGAAGGTCACTGATATTGCATAAACCAGTGACTGCCTCGATCGCTTCCTTTGTAACCAAGTAGGGTTTTTCAAATACAATGCTTCCATTCTTAAAATTATTAAATAAGAACAACATGAATTCTTTATCGATAATCCATGGAAATTCACTCCACAAATCCACACCTAGGGTTTTGATGTTCTGCAATTCGACTTGGTTCAACCCTAGTTCCAATTCTTTCAGCTTCTTATGATCAAATTATTCTAGCTCAACTCCTTTCAGCTTCAGAGGGATGTCATCACTCAATTCTTTGTCCATTTCTACACTTTCTTCAATTCGTTATTCGAGACTTCTTCAATTTTCTACCCTTATCGCAAACAAAGAAACAAATTCTTGATTGCCTAAGTTAATTTCTTCAAATTCTTTCTAGAATTACTTCACACTCGCTTCAAAATCACTCCAAGATTGCTTAGGTTCTTCAAATTCTTGAATAACCAAGAAGATTCACAAGTTTTCAACTTATACACCATTAATTTTCCCTAACCACACATTAAATGAGGCAAACACCAAAAAGATGCTAAAAACATCCTTCTTAGCATAGGAAACCCTAAATCAGTTCGCAAACTTCTATGCCAAAATGTTTTCTTCTGGTTCTTTTTCCAAAACCTCTAAATACCCATTTTTCACATTCCATCCTCATGCTAGCCTCTGACACACCATACAACAAGGGGGTTTTATGATTTTTCTGATAATAATCCCCCTAAGGCCTTGCTAGACCTAATTCCTGAATAAGTCATCTATACCAAATGAGGGCACATACCCATTAGTACTTTTAGGTTTTACCTCTTCTTTGTCTTTCTTCTTCCATATCTTGTTCATCTCTTGTTTCATTTCTTCTTTGTCAATCTTCTTTACTGAATCATTCTTCTCTACCAGAGCATATTGCTTTCCATCCTTACTTCTGCAAAATTTTGAGATATGTTCAGGTTTATTACAGTTTTAGCAGACAACACCTTTCTAATTAGTCTGACTTCCAATACCTCTCGACCTACACTGATTTTCCCTATGTCCAAATTTGTTGCATGCATAGAAGTAGCCATTAAAGGGTTGATTCATTATGTCTCCATGAAATATGTTCATCATCACCTTGTTGACCATTCACACCTGAGATATACACTCAATAGCCTTATGTCCAAACTTCTTGCATGAAAAACATTGTCCAGAGAAAGAGCTAGAAAACTGATTCATTTTGCTTCTGCACTCTATTGCTTTATGACCATATCTATTACATGAAAAATAAGTACCATTAAAAGAAGGATACCTCTGTGCATTAGGTTGTCTCATAGGCTATCTTCTTGCAAAATTCCTCTTCTACTTCCCTTTGTCCTAAGTCATTTTATTTCCCTTTGAACTTTCACCTACATCATTTCCCAAACCAACTTTGTCTTTACTTGATTTTTGTCCTGCAAGAAATTCCTCAAGCTTATCAGAGCTAGATTTAAAATTGTTCTCACAAAGCTTCGCCTTCTCCAGTTCAATCCTCATATTCACCATTTCCTGTTCAAGTCTAGTGCATTCATTAGCTTTATTCTGCAACAATGTATTCAAACATTCTTCAATTCTTTTCTTCTCTTCTACCGACACCTTCAGTCCAATTATCTCTTGTTTTAGCTACTCACTTACTTCTCTATGTCTTTCCTTGAATTTATTCAGTTGTTCTTTCAACTTCCAGACATTCATTTGCATCATCAATATTTTCTTTTAGATCTCTATTTTCTCTTCCACTTTGTCAAGATCCTCAAGAGTAGTCTGAAGCTCTCCTTTATCATCCATCTAATCAACCTTCAGGATCTTCCTCAAGAAGTTGAGCTCTGATACCAATTGTTAAAGGATGTAGGAAAATTGAGAGGGGGGTGAATTAGTTGTCATAGAAATTCAACTTTAAAACTTCAACACAAATCAATTCCACAAATCCACAATTTTCTTATTAAGCATAAGCAAGAGATACAAAACATAATGTAAGATAACACACTAAACACCAGATTTACATGGAAAACCCAATGAGGGAAAAACCATGATGAGGATTAATGTTGAAGTTGAGAAATACAACCTCATAGAACCCAACGAACACCTGCAAGGAAATAACCTGTCACATAGAAGAGATACCAAAAACACAAGAATAGTGCTCTACTTGCCCGTGAAGCAAAAATGCATAAAACAAGAATTGAATAATTACAAAGAGATCAATCCTTATGAAAGGAGATCAAAACCCTAAAGGTTGGTAATTAATAATTAATTAATTATTAATGGGCCTAAGTTTAGCTTAAGTGAAAAATAAAGGTGACTTAATTAATTAATCAACATGATTAAATTAATTAAGTAATTAACCTATTACTCTAACACCCCCCCTTAAGATGAACTTAGGGAGAAGCTAAAAAAATAAGGACGAAATGCATGAAAGAAAAGATGGGTCCCGAAAACAAGGCCTGATGAGGTATCCATGTACAACATACTAATCTCTCATTAAAAGGAGAAAGGGAGAAAACCACATGGGAACAAAACTCTCCCCCAAAAGAGAGAAAAGAAAAGAATGCAATGCACTAATGAAAGAAGGATAGGAGGTGGATTACATGATATCCCCCATAGAAAAATTCTATCATATAAGTACATGTACAATGGTATCCATAGGAGAGATAGAAAGAGACAATAAGGCTCCCCCACAATGAAGAAACTCATGTCGCAATGGTAGATGCCTGATGTAGAATCCAAAAAGAGATCCTGAAGTGACAAATGATATTCCTCCCCTTGGGAAGAAATGGATCCAAATGATGATGTCGAAGAAACCCTGTGAAGATTGATGAACCAATTTGTCTCAAGATGTGTGCCATGATAGGATGCTGGAGAATCTCTCTGTTTGAACTGAAACATATGATGCCAAATCCAAACTGATGTGGAGAATCCTGAAATGCAACCTATGAATGCATGGATAATGGTGGGCGTACAATGATAACCTAACTGTCAAGGTAGAGGAGATGTATGTCCTCAAAATAATCCTCAAGATCTGCAGTGTGAGACTCAACAAACAAGAATGTGTCTGCAAGATAAGAATCCCATGATGTAGCAGATAATGAATGACCAAGATGGTCATGATGCTGAACTGAATCCATAGGGGCCAATGTGGTGATACTTATGTCATATGGAACAACAGATGATACATGTAGTAAGGTTAGTTTTATCATATTATTTAATTTGAAGAGTTATCATGGGTTTTTCTACTCACCCTTCAGTTGTAATCCTGGAATGGGGTAATTATGAGTCATGGGAAAAGGAGATACAAATATTAGGAAAGCATGACAAAAAAATATGCTAGAATAAATTGTATTTTATATATCAAATGAGAGTGCATGCATATAAAATATACAAAGAGCCATTGCTTTATATAGAGCGAGGCAAAGCATGAGGTAACTCAAGTTCTCACATAAAGCATGGAGTTTAACTAGAGTTAGCCTATGCAATAAAACAAAAAGTTTATTTAAGGATAAAATCTTATCCAAGAAAGTAGGAAACTTATCTCAAAAGAAAAGGAACATTTAAGGAAAAATCAGAGAGATTCCTTAGTTAGCTTACAGTCAAATAAAGCAACAATAGTTATCAATAGGAAGTTTCTTAGTATCCGCAAGAAACAACATTTATCCACATGAGTTGCTAATTTGCGCTAACACCCCCCCTTAAGTATAACTAAGGAGACAATAACCTGGATGCATGAAAACATGAATGGGTCCCGGCTACAAGGCCATGTTAGGTACCCAATTACAAAGAGGAAAGGAGAAACCTGGTGGGAAAAAATCCTAACAAGAAGACACAATATCAATATCCATCACAAATTCAATCAATCTCCATCCACACAAAGGATGACAGGCGAAGCCATACAACCCTTTGCATAATGAAATAATCTGCTGCAAAGAAGCACTAGAAGCACACTTGTGGAGTAACAATGGAATCCTTAATCCGACAAGCAAGGAAAGATACTCTGTTTGCTAGAAACCGTATTAGAGTCACTGAACGACTCAAGTTGGAATCATGATAAAGCAACAATAGACCCGATGCCAAGGAACACTTGAAAACTTGCAAGCTGGCACAACTTTGGAATCTATGAAACAAAAGTTGATTGAAAAATGATCTGTAACAAAAATGATGTGCAAAGATCAGAAAGAAAATGCAAACCTAATGCATGCAACAAAGAAATAGTGCATGCACAGATGAATGTTCACATCTACCTCTATGATTTACAATCCTACAATATAAGATGAATTTGCACTCAAACTAGCCTAAGCTCTAATACCATGTGAGAATTTTTGGGAATTCTAGAAGAGTTGCAAATTACACACTGAGAATAGTGCTTTGCTTGCCCATGAAGCAAAAATGCATAAAACAAGAATTGAATAATTACAAAGAGATCAATCCTTATGAAAGGAGATCAAAACCCTAAAGGTTGGTAATTAATAATTAATAATTAATTAATTATTAATGGGCCTGAGTTTAGCTTATGTGAAAAATAAAGTAAAGGCGACTTAATTAATTAATCAACATGATTAAATTAATTAAGTAATTAACCTATTACTCTAAAAATTAACTCACAGTATAAAGTTTGTTCTAGAACAGAAAAGATAAGGCTCACTACCCAAATACAAAAGCTCACTGCTTACAGGGAGGCTCATTTCCTACATAAAGATTTATAGAACAAAAGAAGGCTTTATAGCCAAAATGAACTGACAAAAGTGAACCTAACAAGTGTTGATATAGTTCCGGTCATGTTCAATATACATACTTAACACATTTCATTATATTCACTCTTCTTCACATTCGTTGCTGCTTCATTAATCACACTCTGTCGCACAACAACACCAATTCGCACACCTCTTCACTTTCACTCTATTTAATCTTCAACCTTGTCCAATATATATACTTGATCTTCTTCGCAAACATCAATTAGGTCAGCCTAATTAGATGTACATTATATTTACCAAAAATGCTAGTAGTCGGCTTTAAGAAATTCCAAAACCTTCCTAACATGCTTTATCAAGTTGGCATCGACTTAGGATAGGTCACACATATATCTGCATAAGAAAAAATTATTTCACCATTCATTAGGTCAGCCAAGGATAGACCTAATAACACTTTTGAAAACACCAAAGAAACGCCGATATACCATACGAGCATTTGGATATGTAAGATCTTGAAAGTACATGCTCCCAACACCTACGAACCATTTCCCAAAATCGCAAGTGATAATAGTTAACTGCGGAGGAGTGCGGATATGAATACTAGAGAGAGCAACACAAGTATCGGTTCAGACCCCAGACCAAAATACCAGATCAGACACAGTCTTATACTTGTAATCACAACATGGTGATATCAATGACAACACAAAAATTGTAGAGATAGTCAATCTTCTTTGTGTTTCCAACACAATGCAATAATGAGGTTAACAAATTTAAGGCTAGATTAGTTGCTAGAGGCTTCTCCCAAGTGGAAGGCCTAGATTATAATTAAACATTTTCTCCAGTAGCTAAGATGCCAACTATTAAATTAGTTCTTACTTTAGCTTCTCATATGTATTGTCCCATTCATCAAATGGATGTTAAAAGTGGATTCTTAAATGGTGATTTACATGAATAAATTTATATATGTCTCAATCTTTGGGATTTATTAAGGAAGGTAATGAACACCTTGTTTGCAAATTAAAGAAATCAATTTATGGTTTAAAATAATATCCTAGAGAATAGTATTCTAAAATTAATACTTTCTTTTACTCTCAAGGTTTCATTAGAAGTAAAAATGATCCAAATTTATATATTAAATATAATTCAAATGATATTATGATCATTACAATATATGTTGATGATTTGGTTATCACTTCTAATTCTAAAAATTTGATTTATGACATTAAGTCTAAACTCAATAATCATTTTCAAATGACTGGTTTAGGTTTATTACATTACTTTTTGGGTATACAAATTTGGCAAACACATAAAGGTATTTTTCCTTCTCAACATAAATATGCTCAAGATCTCTTAGATAAGTTTTAAATGGATGATGCAAATTGTGTTTCTACTCCTTGTGAATTAGGAACTAAATTAATATAACATAAGGAAACTTCTTGTGTTGATCCTACTTTATACAGGAAATTAGTTGGAAGTTTAAATTATTTAACTCTTACTAGACCTGATATTTCATATAGTTTTGGTTTAGTTTCTAGATACATTTTTGAACCACAACAAACTCATTTTAAAGTTACAAAAATAATTTTCAGATATGTTAAAGGTACTATTAATGCTAGTCTCTATATTATGCAAATTGTAAATTTTCTCTAAAAGGTTATATTGATTTAGATTTAGCAAGTGATCCAAATTATGGGAGATCCACTTGTGGGTAAATTGTTTCTTTGTTAGATCAATTGCAATCTCATGAAATAGTAAGAAGTGACAATCTACTTCTCTTTTCTCTATAGAAGTTGAATATAAAGATTGTAACAATGCATCCAAAGAAGCACTATGGTTGAGAATAAGACTTGAAGACTTGGGTCTACCTCAAAAGGATCCCACACTTATATATTGTGACAATCAAAGTGTTATTGCTTTGGAAAAAAATCTCATCTTTCATGGAAGAACCAAACACATTGCTCTTAAATATCACTTTATTAGAGAGCAAATTGAAGACACACAAATTTCTCTTTTATATTATAAATTTGAAGATCATGTTGTAGATATTGTCACCAAACCACTTGTAAAGATAAATTTATCCATCATTGTAAAAATATAGGATTACAATCCATTGAAGGGTTTGATGTAAACTCCCCAAGTAAAGCTTAAGGAGGGTCTCGGGGTGTTAGAATTTAGTATTTACTTAGGTTCAGATTATTTATTAATTTGTATTATTTAAATACTTGTATATATATTCTAAAGGAATCCCTAAAAGTATTTTGTTTGATTTCAGTATTCTCAGACATGTGGAAATGACTCATTTTTTATAATTCCTTTTTGGAGGAATATTAAAGCATAGGTGTAGCATCCTCCTTATGAGGATCTTCACACCTTGCAAAAACATAGGATGAAAGGTAGCATGAATAGACACAGGAGTTACTTATGCAACTCCTTTCTCACCTCTATTTGTTTGAGGTGCTTCTTTCATTCTTCATATGAAGCATTCTATGCTCTCTCTCTCTCTTTCATTCTATCTTAGTAATTTTTTTTAGGCTTTATACCATATTCATAATATTGGGGGTTTTTCTTTGTTTTTCTCCCTTTCAAATATCGTGTCTCCTCTTGGATATTTGGTGTTCTTGGTTTTCATGTTGATGGTAATATTTTATTTCAAACAATTTGTCTAGGATTAGTAATTTCCATCCATTTAATAATTGATAATGTTGATAAGCTAGTTAGTGATGGAAGAAAGACCCTCTTATCATCTATAAATTGATCTATTAGTATATGCATATGCCAAGAGAGGTAAGGTACCATCAGTGGAAGAGCCTTCTCATCAAGGGAAACCATTCTACAATAGCTGCCCCTCCTCAAGAGCATCCTATTGTTGCTATTGCTTCCTAGGATCAACCATAAAAGAAGAGAAAGCTTGATCAACCATCCTTGGTTGATTATCATTTAAGTGATGATGAGGCAGAGGAAGTAGAGGTCACTAAGGAGGAGGTGAATCAAGTAATGCCTTCTCCACCAAGAATGAATGTTGATGGCATACCAAAAGGTCAAATGGGAATCAATTTTGGTAATGGAAGAGATGAGTCCAATTATATGAGGGCCCTAACCTATTCTCAATTCATCTTTGATGATGAATTTGATAATTACAAGGAATTTAAGGAATTTGTGATAAGAATTAAGAGAAAGGAGTTCCATGAAATTCTAAGTAAAGCTAAGGGTGAAGTCCACCCCTCAAAATATGAAGAAGTTACATAGAGGGTGTTAAAGAAAATTGAATTTGATATAAAAAACATAACACCAAACGAGGGAAGAAAATTGGTGAAGGAAAGTGGACTACTCTTGCTATGAAAATTGATATTGCATTAGAAATAGCTTTGGACACTATTAGGAGAAAAAATGAAGACTTGTTTTCTTTTGAGGAGCAAGAAAAAAAGGAATACTTTGGATCAAGTTTTAATCTTAGCTATTTGGGTTCTAGCATCAAATACTAATAAGTATCAAGTTGTAGAGACTGTGTAGGAGATGAAGGGGATTTTAATTGTCAAACAAATATCAGATACCACAACCCCCCAAGCAACTTCACTAGTTTTTCATATAGTTATGTGTAGTGAAGCAACTACTAAAAGGTTACAAGAAGAATATGATAAATTATTGGCATATCATCTCAAACTTACTACAAAGTACAATAAGTTGAAGATTTAGGTATTATCAACATCATCACCACTAGTAAGAATTGAATTAGTACTTGCTTCTACTCCAAGTCTCCCAGGTATCCTAATGCAAGAAAAGAAAGCTATGGCTTCAAAGATAGATAAGTTAGAGGAGCAACTAAATAATTCCTATGGGGAGAAAAAAATATAATAAATGGCATAGTGTCCAAGATATAGACAAACAAAAATTGTAAAAAACTATTTTGGAAATTGGAAGATTCTCATTTGGCTTATTCTAATCTCAAGGATGCCCATACCAAATTAAAAAGGATCAAGATAACCTTTTCCCAATAATGAATAATTGGGTACCCAAGAGCGCTAGTCTACAAGAGGTATACAAATGTGTAATAGTTGAAGACAATATGCTAGATAACATTGTTCCTACTTAGGAAATGACAAAATTGATCTAAGGGAAGTGCATACATACATGATGAAATTAGTGCAAAAAATTAAGATTAAATTCAAATATTTTGAATGCATTAATTTATGAAGGTTATGACTAGCATTTTGGACATAAATGGAGAGTTAAAATCTTTAGATCAATAGAAAAAAAGTTTGGGTACAATGGTCCAAACCCTTGTAGCCTTCATCTATGCTAATGATGATGTGGACATAGATTTATTAAATTCCACTACAAATAAGATGGTTTCCTCAGAGGTGAGTTTGGATACTTTTTGCAAAGTTACTAGGGCACTCTTAGATGTAAAATAGCTTGAGTATAATTATAATGTTTATAAATCACAATCATTCCAATGTCCAAAAAAAGAAATTATGTGGAATGAGATGAGAAATATAATAAATTGTAATGTATAATTGTATTTACACGATGTCATTAAGTCCCTAATGCAACATCCAACTCAGATAATGGCATGGTATTTTGGAGTATCCAACCGTCTTTCAGACAAATTTGTAGTTTTTTTCTCTTTGTCCTTTGTGGTGCAATTACCATCATATTTAATAGTTTTCTAGAAGATATGTTATCAACATGGATGTATAAGTAAAACTATAGATCATTTACCTTCCCCATTTTGTTTCATTTTGAAAATCAAGAAATATCTTCTCTAACGACTTCTACAACTATTTTGTCTTTCAGTGGTGTACTTTTTGTCTTTTTCGACAGTTGTAGTTAGTTTGTTTAAAGAATAAGATTGTCAAATGAAAATATGACATTTTCCCATGGCTTAAAGCTTGTTGCTCCCTTGTATATATAAAAGGAAATTTTGAGCCATTTTCTAAGGATCTTGGATTTTTTTAAGCAAAGAGGTTTTGCCTTAGGTTTGTACTTGTCTCATCCAAGTTTTACAAGGAAGAGTTGGAAATACAATTGTAAAATTTGTACATCAATCCAAATTCCAAATATATGAATACATTGTGAAAAATTTACAATCAATTGTCTCCAAATGCACATCTTCTTACTCTTATGAATAAAATTGATCAATGATCATTTATGTTCATTATTGCTTTATTAAATGCAAATGATTGTTTCGCATATAGCTTCTACTAAAGTAATGGATTAAATTTTTGTATTTGAGATATTGAGAATTCTAATACATATGTTAAGGGTCTTGTTAAGAAGAATTGTTTATGAGTCTAATTTGAAAGAATATCATTATAAGGAAATGGTATATTAGCTTTTAGTGAATTCTTTTTCATTTTTTTGTTTAGAAGAAATTTACATTTTCTTTGCCTTTGTTACCCAAGTTTAAGGCACGGTCTAGGTATGAACATAGGCTACATATCCATGGTCATTCTTATTCAAATTAATTTAAATTCATATTTTAAATCATTCCTTAAGTTTTATATATGCTCTTAGAGCTAGTAATGCAAAAGTTTTCAAGAATCTAGTCCATTAAGTCAAATCTATTTGTAATTCCTGGTAGTTTTATGAGAGCATTTCTATTGAAATCATATATTATTATGAATGAAGTGTAATTTTATCTAATATTTTTAAGGATCACCCTCCTAGGTCTTGTAGATACTAAAGTACAGAGGAGAAAACCGTAGAATTAATCTCCTATTCATTGACCAACCTCTTGAAATATTTGAGCATAAGAATTGGCTATTCTTTAGATAATTTCAAGAATCAATTGGAATTTAAAAACATACCAACATAAATTCCATTAGTCAAAGCCTAAATAAATTGTGTGACTAATTTATAAATCAAAGAAATTGAAAATCTTACATAAAATTCATTAGTAGTATGTATTTACCAGTCTTCTTCCGGCGGTCACCAAGCTACACAAATTGATTAATTCTAAAAAATCATGCAAACATTAGGTTAGAAAAAATAAATTCATAGAATCAAAGGCACCACAATGTAAATCAAATGTACCAAAAATACTATCAAAAGTGTAACTTTACCTATCAGATGTGTCATTCTAGTTATCAAAAGTACCAAACCATAGTTAGATGCATCACTTCTCTGTTAAATACATTGTTATGTGTAAAATTGAGCCTACAAACAAAGAAAAAATAAAGATTATATGCATGTTTGTAACTATCAAATGTGTCAAAGTATTATCAAATGAAAAATTCTATAGATCAAATGTGTCTTTTTATTTTCAGAAGTGTTGTTTTGGGATCAGTTACATTGTTTTGCACTTGTAACCAAAAAAATCAAGAAAACTCAATGCAATGTTAAAATCAGGGACATGGGTCCCACAAGGAATCCTAGAATGTGAATAAGTTAGTAAATATGATCAATGAAATCAATAAAGGAAATGAAGCAAATAGAAAAAACCCAATTCAATTAATCAAATGACCTAATCTCAATGAAATGTGTGCAAATAAAAACATGAAAGCAAATGAAATCAATCTAATCTATTTTACCTCAACTAAAATGCTTAACCTTACTCTATTGTAGAATATAATTATGCTACTTTGATAGTATGTGGATTGCTCCTAAAACCTTAGCATAGTAATCTTGTTAGAAAAAAATGTAAAATGAGATGTGTTATGGATGCAAGAGTCGTCAAATCCATGGAGGAGTTTGAATGGCTAAATGATGGTGTACTCATAGCTTTCATTTTGATCAATGGTGTAGGATGTGAGATGAGATCAACAAATGAGAATTATTGTGAGATCATGTTAATTGTGCAAGTGACATGTGTCAAGATGAGAGGTTGTGATGAGGAGTTAAGTGATTGCATGGCTAAATGAAGTGGAAGTGAGTAGGAGTGATTAAGATTTACATTTTAGTCAATTCATTAAATTTAGAGATGGTCACTAATTTTAGAGGTGGAAAAATAAAAATAGAATGATATATTTAGGAAATAAATAAAATAATAATTTTATGTATTTTAGAGGAATGAAAAAGTCAAACAAAATAAATTAAATAATTTATTTAATTTTATAGGAATGTACAAAGTCAAACTAAATAAATTAAATATTTTGTTTAATTTTAGAGGAATAATTAGTTATTATTTAATTATGTTGGATGAGAGGAATGCATGATTTAATTAAATAATTAAAAAATATTTAATTATGTGGATGGAAGAATAATTAGAAATAATTAAATAGTTAAAAATTATTTAATTTTATAGGGAGCCTAGCTCGATTGGCTAAAGCATCCTGTTGTAGGTAAGAGGTCACGAGGTCTAATCTCCCCCCATTCCTATGGTACCAGAGGGTGTGTCATGCCAGTGTCACCGACCACATGAAAAAATTCTACCAAGCACACTACAATTTATAGGGGGGGTTACGTGATTCTTGCAGTCTAAAAATATATATTTAATTTTATGGATGAGGAAAAATTAGAAAATAATTAAATAATAAAAAATATTTAATTAAAAAAAGAAATGTGTTAACTTGATCAAATAATTTAAAATTATTTAATTTAAGTGATGAAGGGATTGATAAGGGATGATGACAAGAAATGGTGATGGATTTGGAAGAAATGAGTTAGTCATTTTTAAGTGCCTACAAAAGCACATAAGAGCAACACTAGGTTTCACTTTGGAAATCCTTGAGGGAAAAACCTTGGCAACAGTAACACCAATTTGATATATTATCATCTTGTTTCATAGCTAGCAACACCTTTAGAGAGAATATGGTTTGTTGTGGAAATTCCATCATTGGACTACCCGACTAATACTACATTTTCTCTTAGACTACTAATACCTCCCATACTACTCATTCTAACTTGGTGGGATGTAACCTTTCTCTCAAGTCCATTCACCAAGAAAAAAGATTATTACAATATATGAAGAAGATTTAGACATGAAAAATAATACATCTTCATCCACTATAAAATTTGGTAGCACAATCTTCATAAAGCCTCTATTGGATGCAAATCCACACGTAGAGAACATGTCCTCAATACACATGTGAGTTTCTCTTCAACTTATGATCAATTTAGTAGCACAACCTTGCTTTGGAACCTAACCTATCAGAAAATTGTACCAGTCACTAACACAAGTCTCTATATATAGATTGAGGCTAATTAGGAAATCATTCATGAGTAGTTTTTAAAACCGCCACCCAGAACCAAGGGTCCAACTTGGGTGCTCAAATCAATGCATTTAATTATTCTTATAAGACGCTCTTACACTTGACTGTTATAATTTGGTCAAAGATATATTTTCCAAGTTCATTTTGTGATAGGTCGAATGTGAGCGTTAAAAAACAAGCAACAAGTAAAAGAGTGCAAATAAACACCAAAACAACCTACACCTCAAGATTAGCCTAAGTTGGAAACAACACAAAGCAAAAGCAACAAAATGGAACTCTATACCTTGTATCGAATCGATCCTTTGGTTGGCCCTTTGATATTTGATGTGTATGCTCCTTGGATGGCACAAGATGTGAGATGTGAGATGCAAATGATGCTTGGAAACATGAAAATGGCTAAGTGTAGATTGAGAAACAAAACTGCAAGAGTTTGGCTAGCAAAAATGATCTTCCAAAATGAGAGAAAAGAGGGGGTATTTATAGGATTTTTGAGAATTCCTAGAAGAAATGGAGGGTCAAGATTGAGCCACCAAATATCAAGATGTAGGGCTAAGGTGAGTTGAGAACTCACAAGCCCTCACATCTTGACATGTGGCATGTGATTTAGCCCTAAAAGGTGAAGTGGACATGAGGTGGAAGGAGAAGGACATGACATGGAGAGGGGTACAAAGTACCTTGGGATTGGACAAGATCTCCTCATAAAGGAGGTCCTTGTCCCCATGTGGGTGAGAGGACATGTGAGGAATTAAAAATTCCTCAAATATTCTCATGGGATGAGAGAAGGAATTTAAAATTCCTTAAATGCATTGGGGATTAAAGGTGAATTAAAAAAATTCACATGGGGAAGTGGAGTGCCTTGTCCAAAAGGGAGGGCCTTTAATAAGGTTGACCAAGGACACATGTCATAAAGGACATGGGGAAGAGAAAAGGAATTTAATATTCCTTGGAAGGATAAAAGGAATTAAAAATTCCTTGAGAGGTTGATTAGGCTAGTTAGTGAAGGATTAGAGAATGGTTAGGTGGTTAAGAGAGATTAGAGGCCAACTTGCAAAAGTTGGAGGATGTGACACCTCCTAATCAAGGATTAGGCATGTGCACATCCTAATAATGAGATTAGATGATGGATTAGGATAAGATAAAAATGATGGAGGATGTGACATGAGGGGAGTTAAATAAATGGAATATTTATTTAATTCAATTAATGGAAGGAGGATTAAAGAGATAAGGTATTATTGATTAAATACCTTAATTAGGGATTTGGCAGAATTAAAGATATTAATTAAATAATAGCAGTATTACTTAATTAACGAAAATAAGACAAAAGGGGATGAATTTGGATAAATTAAGTGTCCAAATTTAGACGTCTACAGCTAGGAACGAATAAAATTCAGACTATACAAAACAGTTTATCCAAGTGACTGCTAGAAAGCTGAAGGAAAAGATTTAGTCTTCAAATTCTTTGAAAACTTCCCAGTCAAATAGTAGACCATGAGCATTCCACACATACCAATCAATTCTATGATTTTAAAGATTGAATATATGCATATTTTAAGCCATCTGTTATCTGTTCTTTGTATATGTCTAAACTTTTTTTGAATTCACTTGCAAGTTGCAATGATTGTGAAGCATTGTGTGTTCAAATGCTTTTAAATAAAGTTACACGAACATATGAACAATAATATAGTGTGGAATACAGTGGACGCCTATGCAAAGATGAAAATAGTCAGCTCTTCTGGTAATTTCTCAAGACTCTCTAAGTTAATACAGTTAGGCTAGGAATATGTGAGGTATAAAAATGATCATTGAAAAGAAGCTCTATCTGTAACAATATAAGGCAAAAAGGGAAATATTTTTTTTTTAATGATTTGTGTATTTTGATTCAATTTTTTTTAATATATGTGTTATTATCAGTCATGCATTTGAAAACAATGTTACTCCATATACAAATAAATTTAAGCAGAGGCATAGATCTCAAAACTCACAGCTTTTATTAATACAAAGGGGACATTTACAGTGACAGAGCAAAAGTTCCTGTGCTCATTGAATGAACACCAAGAGACAAGTTACTCAAGGTAACAAATTGCTACTTTTATTTATTAAATCCACGTCTTATCATGCTTAGATGAATGTATATATCCTGCTCTAAAGCTCCTATTTTATTAAAAGCAGGGAAAATGGTCAGAAAGATTGTGTATCTGTCAATGTGAATAGGCAAGATTGATTCAACTGATATGGAGGATAAAGATGACTAATAATTAAGTATGACTAACCACTCAACACAATTAATTCATCAGTCAATTAGCTTGATTGATCGCTGAATTAACTTGTTTGAAAGCTATCATGTTAAGCCAATTAGCTAATACGCCACATACAGTATGACATTTGAGATTCAAATAAGTCCCATGTACGCAAATATGCTATCATGTTAAAGCCACATAAACATTGATGTTCCAACTCCATGGGGTCATTGTATTTCCATTTTCCCAAGTTCATTTCATTCCATTATCTAGCACTAATTATTAAATGTTTAAACCAGCTACATGCAAACAGAAATCACAACCCATAGTATCCACATACACCTATGCACAAGTACATGTTATCCAACATATTAACACACACATGGTTTTCTAGTGCTAGTTTGTTAATTGCCTTTGATCAACAGTTCAAATGTACACAAGGATAATTGTAATTATTTCTTTGTTTTAATTATTATGTACTTAAAGACTAATTAGCAGCTGCCTAATTATTTAACTAATAGTATTGGCATGCAATTTTGTTCACAAGTCTTCAAAAACAACATTATTCACACACCAATAATGATTCTCATTTGTAACCTCCCCATCCAAATCATCTTGATTCAATAAGATGTTGTGACATACATTAATTCGATGTATCTCATCATCTTTGTTATCAAGATGCCAACAACCTTGAATAGTATTTGTCCTTGAGTGTATCTGGATGCCATGAATTATGAATTCTACTTGCATGTAGCTTGATTGCACAAGTAATAGTAAGTGCTACATAATGGTAAAAATCACAACTCATAGCATCCACATACACCTATGCACAAATACATGCTATCTAACACTTTAACACGCACATGGTTTTCCAGTGCTAGTTTGTTAATTTCCTTTGATTAATAGTTCAAATGTACACAAGGATAATTGTAATTGTTTCTTTCTATTAATTGCTATGTACTTAAAGACTAATTAGCAAAATTTGTATATTTTTTATTACTGCAAAGCGGTCCCATAAAGAGAGCTTTGGAACCAAAATTATGTTAACGTGTGCGATAATGAGAGCTTTGGAACAATGAGTCGACAGTGTGTTGCTTTGAGCTTTTCCGTTTTCATCAAAGCATAAAGGATAGAGGGATTTTGTTTAAAGTCGTGGTTATTGTCCTCGTAGGAATAAATGCAAACAATGGGAGCATACAGAAAATAGGTGAACTCTTTGAGAAAACTCGTCAAAGAAAAACTATTATATATGATTATTTGTTTATATATTCATTCATTTGTAGAAGGAAAAATGGGAAACTAATACAACAGTAGGTAGTTACAACCCCCAAAAAGAATCAAACCTAGAACATGAGCAACATCCAAAAAATTGTGCTTTAAAGTACCCAATGCACTAGAGAATTTACCATAGCAGAATACAAATTTTCATTTGCACAGAGATAGACAAAAGAATGCAGTAGAAACCTATTTTCTGCCAGCAAGCATTTATATTCTGTCAGAGGTAGTGGTGATTGTTCGCGTAGGCAAACATGTAAAATACAAAAGCATTTATAATCCAAGTGAATTGTTTTACAAAACTCCTCAGGAAAATGTGCTTCCAGGGAATGCAATGAGAAATATGAGACGGTACAAGGGTAAATGAGAAATATGAACTTGCCTAAATCAACATGAATGAAATGTGAGATAAAGCTATTGGGTAATATGCTACATATACTGTGACATTTAAGCTTCAAAGAAGTCTCATGGCTGTAAGCCTACTATCATGTAAAAGCCACATAAATATTCATTTTACAATTGGATGGGGTCATTCTATTTCCATTTACCTAAGTTAATTTCATTTGGCTGTCTAGCAGTAACTATCAACTGTTTCATCAAACTTCATTCAAGCAGAAATCACAACACATGGTATCCTTATAGAATTATGCACAAATACATATTGTCTACCATATTAACATGGACATAGTTTTCTATTGCTGCTTTGCTAATTGGCTTTGAGTTATAGGTGTAATGTGCACAAGGATAATTATAACTATTGCTTTGTTTTAAATGTTACGTATTTAAACACTAATTAACTATTACCTAATTAATTAGATATGAGATGATAGAAGAGTAAGTGAGAACTAGACACTAGATAAAAATGACAAAGTTAACATGTGAATATCAAGGTGCGCAGACTAAATATTCATTGCATTCCAGGGAACCACATTTCACCCAGAAATTTTGTCAAACAGTTCACTTGTGCTGTCTATGCCTCCATATTTTGCATGTGTGCCTAGGAGGAAAATAACCACGACATCTGATAATAGTAAAATTCCTCTATCCTTCATGCTTTGTTGAGAGTCTAAAAGCTCAAAGCAATTGCGAGTTTGGGTTCGCTTCTCTAAATTTGGTTTGCTTAATAGTTTCCAAAGCATTTTGAACACATTGTCCTTACATTCCTCCGAAGCTCTTACTATGTGACAAGTCCAAAGCACATTGGCTCCAAAGCTCTCACTATGGGAGAGCTCTGCACAATGGACAAAAGGGTTTCT
Organism: Sequoia sempervirens; assembly: GCA_007258455.2. Lineage (NCBI taxonomy): Eukaryota > Viridiplantae > Streptophyta > Pinopsida > Cupressales > Cupressaceae > Sequoia > Sequoia sempervirens. Next base: position 222,150,068 of record VDFB02256132.1, on the reverse strand, counting down.
ACATAATGCCTATGAAACCACATTTCATAACAAGTTCTACCTGTTGTTCAATGCCAAACTAGTTGCCAATGAATAGGAGAAGCTTTAAAACTCTCAGTTAACATGTAAAGGGTTGGATAAAATGTATACATAGACACATAGCTGCACACAAGCATTTAAAGCAGATGCAATAGTAATTTTTTATATACACACATACATACATGGTAACATAGATACATGCATACATATATACATAATTACATGCACACATATATACATGCATTCATGTATGCATGGATGCATAGAAAGACAATGTTTCATGGGATTGTTAAAGAGTTCACTTGCTTTCTATATGCTTCCATATTTTGCATCTGTGCCTATGAGGACTATAACCACAATATTTCACAATATTCCTCTATCCTTTATGACACCACATTGGTTACAAAGCTCTCTTTATGGGACAGCTGTGCATTGCCTCTGAGACTCAAATGAAAGATTTAAATGGATAACACTTATAATGACCTAAAGTATGATTTTATAATCAAAGTATCCAAATGCATTGCAGCAATGCGAAACCCAACTTCCATTTAAGATGTACAATGAAAGTAAACTAAAGGGAAAATGCATTTGCTTCAAAGTTTATAAAGCAATTTCAACACATTGTCTAGCCATTGTCCAGAATATGGTTTTCTACCAGCATACTCCTTGATCCTTCTTTACGTCTAACTGCTATTTTGTTAATTGACTTTGATTGAAAGGTGAAAATGTGAAATGTGGCCAAGGATAGTTATACTTATTTCTCTCTTTTAATTGTTATATATTCAAAGACTAATTAGCAATCCAAATAGCCTCCCCTTTAGTCAGATGCCATTCAATGCATTGATTTTGCACCAATGAATTATGTATCTTCAGCCATTAGTTTGAATCAAAGTATGCATTTGACTTCAGAATCAAACTCTAAAAATAAAAAAGGCTATGTTTAAATTATAAAGTACAATCAACCACCAAAGAAATTGATTGGACAGTAATTGCATTTCTGATATCATGTTATTGCAACAAAGATCTACTTTTGAACCCCAATCGCTTAATTTTTATGAACCATATAGCATATGCCATTCATAATACCCATTTGTAAAGATTGTCCTTGTAACAAAAAGCAACGGCATGACTACAAGTACAATCAATATAGTGAGAATCTTGAATCAACCTTTTTCTTTGTCTACTCTATGCAATTGTAAACAAAGGACAAGGTTCATTCTAGAAACTCACCTTGTACTCTTTTCTTGAAGAATTTGCTACAGTTGGACCGCTACACCACCTCTTCTCCTCCAATCAAAAGCATTGCACCATGTAATAAGCTTTGATTAGAAAAAAAGACCATTTGTTTGTTTTTCTAAAAGAATAGCAATAAAGCTCAAGGAAATGACCAAAATGAAACAACTCCCAAAATTACATTTGCAATATATAATACTCCTACTGCGATGGATACTAATAGCCAAAACCAATAAAACACTAGCGATCATTTTTTAGATTCAAGAGACACAAGTATAAATGTAAATCAGATTAACTAGACAAACTAGTTGCCATAGGTTCTTGTACCACAAATCTTCTAGCAATGAATTTAACTGCTCTTTTGCACGAAGTCTAAAATTATTTCATCAAGCAATATTACTTCACTGCTCTATGGCAACATTGCAATTTGAATTCTAAAACATATTTGGCATAGCTTTTTATAACCCCAAGATACAATTTTGTAACTTCCCAAGCATTCAGTCTAAGTTTTCCAATTACAAAATCTCAAATTGTTGTTTGCTTGGTATGTTTGTTCCTTGAATTTGATCACTAGGTGAAATGTGTACAAGGATAATTGTAATTTGTTCTTTCTCTTAATTACTATGCATTAACAGCTACCTAATTAATTAGTTATCTAATGATACAAGGATAAATGACAAATATGGAATTGACTACTTTGACATGAGTAAAATGTCACATGGACCTATTAGCTAACACACTACATATACTGTGACTTTTGAGTGCTTAATCCATCTACATGTAAGTACAAATCACAACCCATAATTAAAATGTCCCCAAGGATATTTATAATTATTTCTTTCTTTTTATTATTATGTATTTAAAGACTAATTAACAGCCACCTAATTAATTAGATATCAGATGAAATAAGAGTAAATGAGAGCTACCAACTCGATTAAAATGCCAAAGTTAACATGTGAATATCAAGGTGTCCAGATTTAATACTGATTGCATTCCCCAGAACCACATTTTCCTGAGGAGTTTTGTAAAACAATTCACTTGTCCTATAAATGCTTTCATATTTTACATGTCTACCTATGAGAACAATAACCACGACATCTGACAGAATTTAAATGCTTACTGGCACAAAATAGGTTTCTACTGCATTCTTTTGTCTATCTCTGTGCAAATCAAAATTTCTATTCTGCTATGGTAAATTCTCTAGTGCATTAGGTACTTTAAAGCGCAATTTTTTGGATGTTGCTCTTGTTCCAGGTTTGATTCTTTTTGGAGGTTATAACTACCTACTATTGTATTAGTTTTCCATTTTTTGTTCTAGAAATGAATGAAAATATAAACAAATAATCATATATAATAGTTTTTCTTTGAAAAATTTTGTTAAACAGTTCACCTATTTTTTGTATGCTCCCATTGTTTGCATTTATGCCTACGAGGACAATAACCATGACTTTTAACAAAACCCCTCTATCCTTTATGCTTTGATGACAACGAAAAAGCTCAAAGCAACACACTGTCGACTCATTGTTCGAAAGCTCTCATTATCGCACACGTTGACATTATTTTAGTTCCAAAGCTCTCTTTATGGGACCGCTTTCCGGTAATTAAAAATATACAAACTTTCCAAGGCTCACATGCATTAAGTAAAATGGACAAGAGGGTTTGTTTTCCATTTTTTGTTCTACAAATCAATGAATAGATAAACAAATAATCATATATAATAGTTTTTCTTTGACGAGTTTTGTCAAAGAGTTCACTTGTTTTTTGTATGCTCCCATTGTTTGCATTTATGCCTATGAGGACAATAACCACGACTTTAAACAAAATCCCTCTATCCTTTATGCTTTGATGACAACGGAAAATCTCAAAGCAACACACTATCGACTCATTGTTCCAAAGCTCTCATTATCGCACACGTTGACATAATTTTGGTTCCAAAGCTCTCTTTATGGGACCGCTTTGTAGTAATAAAAAATATACAAACTTTACAGGGCTCACATGCATGAAGTAAAATGGACAAGAGGGTTTCTACATAATTCCTATCAAACGCAGATGAAACCTTCACATTTCAACAAGAAATTCGAATAGATAATACTAAAAGTAGTTTAAAATATGAATTTATACTCAAAGTATAAGAATGCCTTAAAGCACTATGAAACCCTACTTTCATTTCTCGTATCAAATAGAAGAAAACAACGTAAAGTTACCTCTTCTGACCTCAAGCAATTCCTTTCTCACTGTCTAGTGCGCAATTCTGCAACTACAAAATCTCCTGCTCGATCTCTACAAACTCTTCCTCAGAACACACGCTTACAGGACACAGAAACAACACACGCAAAGTAATAGAGATGCATACCAAGTCGCTTAACTCTATATTGAATGACCAAAGTACCCTGGCCACACGTGGCCACCAAGCCATTCCAGCGCCTTCACCTCGAGCTTGATGCCATTTAATGCATTTAATTTGTATTCATGCATTACGTACGTCTACCTGCTAGTTTTATAAACTATGCCTTTGCTTAAATTTATTTAATCAATCTATGCACTTGCATTTTCCTGATATTTTAGTGCATTTAATCTGCATTCATGGATTACGCACCTCTAGCCGCCAGTTTTAAAACTATGCCTTTGCTTAAATTTATTTAATCAATTTATGCGTTCACATTTTCCTGAATTTTTAAAACAAAAATGATTTATAAAGCTACTCGGACGAATAGGAAATTAGATAAATGCTAATTTTCCAATATAAAAAATAGCTCTCCAAATTCAAACTATACAAAAAAAAAGTAATATGTTAAATGGCGAAATGTGATTGGCCGATACTACCGGTTAAAAGCATTCCGGGCGAATGCATAAATATTCCTGCCTTGACGGCAGGAACTAATAAAGAAAGAATTTTTTATAGTGTATTTGTATTTTTCAACTATTAATTAAGTAAGTAATTATTAAATTGTTTAATTAAAAATTAAAATGCATCAATTAATAATAGTTATTAAAATATTTTTTAATTATTTAATAATCAATAGATAATTAAAAATTAGATAGCTAATTAACTTTAAATTAGCTTAATAGTTAATTAGCTATTTCATTAATATAACCATATATTTATTTTCTTTTTATTTATTCATATTTATTTTTCTTTTTATTAACCATTTCTCTATAAATAATGCAAGTTTAGTTTTCTTTTCCTTTTTATCAACTATTTCTCCTTAAAGAAAGCATAAACAGTTATATTAAATAGTTATATTAGGAATTTGTTCTTACTTTCTCTATTTTACTAATGTATTATTTTTTGACAATTTTGTTTTAGTTTATAGTTTAGTTCTTCTTCTCCTTTTATTCATTCTTTTGCTTTCATTTTTTAACAAATATCTTTTTCTAATAGGAAATTGTTCTTGCTTTCTCTATTTAGTTATAAATATGCATTGAATTTTTAAAAGATAAAGAAATTGTTAATATATAGAGTTAATATAAATATAAAGAAAGGAGTATGATATATAGAAATATCAATAATGATATCTAATGGCTAAGGGTTTTTGTCAAATTTATGCTTTTTCTTTATGCATATTTAAATTCTTTTTTCTCATTTGCAAAGTTGCAATTTATATTGTAGTGTTTACTTTAAGCTTATAGCTATCTTGCATATAAGCTCAATTTATCTTAATTCTTATGGGCCTTTTTTTTTAATAAAAAAGGGGTAAAAAATTTATTGAAATTTAGAAAAGAACATTACAACAAAGCAAAGGCCTATGCCCACGGAGACCAAAAGAAACAACTAGAAAAAGCAAGAACCAACATCATTCATCCCCAATCTCATCTCCATCCTTCACAATAATCCTTTCCAAATCATGGCGGAGCTCCTGTGAAATCTGCTCCCACCCCTCAATCTTCCAACCATCGAGATGCTCAGAAGCCCATTTCGTCAAGCAATCAACAACCTTGTTCCACTCCCTCAGAATATGGACAAAAGAAACCACTTCCATCAAGGAACTAATCTGCAAAATCTGTTGTACCATCCTAGCCAACTGCCAACTGACATCAACCACCTTCTGAGCATTAAGCAAATTAACCAAAACCTGTGAGTCAGACTCACAAATAACCTTTCTCCACCCCAAAGTGTAGGCCCGTTCAAGGGTGGATAAGATTGCCAGACCTTCCATAAGGTTGACAGTCTACACCCCTTCATAAATAGAGAAGAATAGAACCACCATTCCCGAAAAATCCCTACCAACTCCCCCAATTCCAGCTAGCCTAGGATTTCCCCGTGAGGACCCATTAGTATTAATCTTCAGAATTCCAGCAAGAGGGGGAAGCCATTTACCTACTCTCATGACTTTCTTTTTCGCCCGCCTTCCCCTTCAAACACACGCATAAGCCAAAGATAGCTCCCGAAGTCCCAATCTCTCCACCTTCTCAGCATCCTCTTTCTCCAAGGGATACGCCACCTCACACTTCGCTTCCACCGTCTCCTGAACCATACCCATAATTCTTTGCCAAATCTGCTGAACAACCATCTTTTCACCTCGGAAGATTCTACGGTTCCGCTCTAGCCAAATTTTCCAGAGAATGAAGGTAGGCCCAACATACCACACATCTTGTAAGAAAGAGGCCATAGTGGGAGGTCTGCCCAGACTACTCCAGAAATCCACCAGGGAGGAAGCATGGACACAAGGATTTTTCTAGACCTCCCACCAAAAATGCCACAACCTTAGGGCAAAGGGGCATCAAAAAAACAAATGAGCAGAATCCTCCTCCCCAATCCTACACAAAACACACATGGATGGGCCCTGAAATCCCCTCTTCTGAATATTATCCCAAGTCAAGCATTTGTTCCAGGCCAAAGTCCACATGAAACAGTTACACTTTGGCCAAGAAAACTTATTCCACACTCTCTTCCACCATTGAACCTCCATCCCATCCAACTTGTCACATAAAAGCACCTGATAACCAGAGGAAACAGTAAAAACACCTTTAGGGTTGGGAGACCAAGATAAAACATCACCATCCAGGAGGGAGCTACAACTCCTGCTAGAAAGAATACTCTGCAATTCTGCACACTCCTCCTCCATACCGACCACAAGCCACTCCTCAGGATTCTTCCACCTAGCCACCATCAACTGACCATGAGAGGAAACAGACTTAAAGTCTCTCACCCTATTCCAACCAACCTCAATGAATCGATGACAAAGGGGCAACAAGTTAGGAAACTGGGAAACAAGGGAAGGAAAACCATCCCAAGAATCAGACCAAAAGTGAGCCTCCAACCCACTTTTTCAAATCCAAAATAAGCCATCCTTAATGAGAGCAGCGCCCTTCTTGAGCATACCCCAAATCACCGATCCTTTCCCAACCAGGGGATAGCGGGGAATATCCATCTGAGGAATCCCCGAGAAATATTTATGAGATAAGATCCTGGCCCAGGTATGATCCTGCTCCACGCACCATCTCCAGTACAATTTAACAGCAAGCGCAATCCCAGACAAAGATGACTGCCTTAATCCAAGACCGCCATATTACCACGGTCTACACACCAACTCCCATCTAACCAAACTCCATTTGGATGACAATAAATTACCTGCCCATAAAAACTATCTGGATACAACATCTAGTTCTTGAATAAAGCCAACCAGGGCCACCTGGAGCATACACCTATAGATGGGGAGAGCCTTAACCACATATTTGATCAGCTGAACCCAACCAGCAAAAGATAACCATCTATGGGTCCAATGGTTAACCTTTGTCCGAAACTTATCTAGAATATTCTGCCATGACTCCCTAGGCATCCTTTTGACAGAGGTAGGAATCCCGAGATAGGTCAAAGGAAGGGACCCAACCTGGAACCTCAAGATATTGGCTATCCTCCTCTAGATAGGACCAAGAGTATTGAAGAAAAAGATGGAGGACTTATCTCCATTAATCAACTGACCTAAGGCAATCAAGTAAACATCCAGCACTGCACGCAAGCTAGTAGCCTCCCTAATTGTAGCCATACCCATCAGCGCAGTATCATCCACAAACTACAAATGAGATTGTGGGGGAATATTACCTCCCCATTGCCATCCCTAAATGAGACCCCTCTCAACATTCCTTCTCAACAACCTTGCCAAACCTTCAACAAGAAGCAAAAATAGGTACAGAGACAACGGGTCTCCTTGACGCAATCCCCTAGAGGCACCAAAAAGCTTAGAGGGCTCACCATTAATTAAAATAGAAAAGGAGACTGAAGTAACACAACTCCTGACCCATTGAATCCACTCCTCCCCAAAACCAAAAGCACCAAGAATCTTCCAGAGGAAGGACCATCGAACTCTGTCATACACCTTTGCCATGTCCAACTTGATGAAAATTTCCTTATCATTGGAAATGTCCATAGAATGAATGGTCTTTGTGGCTATAACCACCCCATCCAGAATTTGTCTGCCCACCACAAAGCCACTCTGCTCCTTAGAAATCAACACTTTAAGCCATTTTTCCAGCCTATCTGCAATAATTTTAGAGATAATTTTATAAATCACATTACAAAGAGAAATAGGTCTAAATTGGCTTATCCTGTCCGCCCCATCACATTTGGGGATGAGAGCCAGGAAGGTAGAATTCAAAGCCCGTAACATTTGCTTATTCTTCTGAGATTCCTGGACAACCGCCAATAAGTCCAGTTTAATAATATCCCAAAATTCTTGAAAGAACTCCACTGGGAATCCATCAGGGCCAGGAGCTTTCCCTTTCTTCATCTGGGACACCGTGCTCTCTAGCTCTTCGATCGATATATCACCCATAAGATGCTCATTCATCTCCATAGTAACCAAAGAAGGGATGCAAGACAAAACTTGGGCCTCCTCATCAGCAACCCCCTGAGAATCCTCCCTGAATAGGGAAATAAAGTATTGCATAGCTTCACACGAAATATCCTTAAAAGAGGAAAGATGCTCACCAGTGTCATTAACAAGAATAGGGATGGAATTCCCATGGCGCTTGGCTTTGACCGAGTTGAAGAAGAAGGCCATATTTTTATCCCCCTCTTGAAGCCATTCAATTCGAGCCTTTTGTTTCCAATAGACTTCCTCCCGCAATTCACACTCCTCTAGCACTTTCAATGCCCTAGCCTCCTCTTGGAGAAGATTAGCAGTCACACCATCTTCCCTGATCACCCTCGTAATACTATCTAGCTCAGCCTGGGCAGCAACCTTAGCATGGAAAATGTTCCCAAAGCACTAACAATTCCAATGCTTAAGCTGATATTTGACAAATTGGAGAAGCTTAGATAAAATATACATTGTCGTACCAGAAACGGGTCTACCATGTCTCCACCATTCGTCCACATAGTCATGAAGAGAAGTCCCACAGAGCCACATAATCTGGAACTTGAAAGGGGGTGACCGGGGTACACGAACTGAAGAGACAACAAGCTTGATAGGCCAATGGTCAGATCCTCTCCAATCCAAGATTTCTGAGCTAGAAGACCACAAACCACCAACCCAAGAACAAGACACCATAAACTGGTCAAGTCTTTCAGAGATGCAATTATCCCCAATCCTACGGTTGTTCCAGGTGAAATGACCATTAGTAGGCTTTACATCAATAAGATTCAAAGTAGATATGTTATCCCAAAGAAGCAATGCAGAAGGCTCCAACCTTGCAATACACCCCGCTTCTCAGCCAACTCAGAAATAGCATTAAAGTCACCAGCCATAATCCATGGATGAAAAGGCACCATACTCCGAACAAATCTAATATGACTCCACAAAAGTTGCTTACCTTGAAACTCAATAGGCGCATAGATATTGGAGAGGAGAATAGACTCCCCAGTCTCAGAACAAGAGGCAACCATTGAGATAGAGGACTTGCTGGACATCCACCAAAGAGGGCAGATCTTCCAAGGATTCCAAAGAAAAGCCACTCCACCTGCAGACCCTTGAGCACCAATGCACTGACATTCGCCGCTTCTCCACAGCTTAGGAGATAAACCAAGCATACATTCCACAGATAACTTACTCTCCTACAGGAATAGAACATCAGGAGATTGACTTCTAACTAACTCACAAACAACCTTTTGTCGAGGGATATTGTTCAAGCCCCTTGCATTCCATGATATAACAATCATTTCAACGAGCTCGAGAAGTGTGAATCCAGAGTCTTAACCGACCCTGACTCCACCAAAGTTTCCCCAGCTAACTTAATCTTTTCCATATCATTTTTCCTTCCAAGCTTTGAAGATTTCTCCCCCAATCCTTTCTTGATATCCTTTTGATGGAGACCCAAAGTAGAAGGAGAAGACTTGATATTCTTTCCAGCCTCCATTCCTGCATGCAAAGCCAAAATAGTACCAACTCCCCCATTCTTCTTCATTTCTACAGTAGGAACTGACCCCACCTGGCCATCTATTTGAAGGTCGGTCACTATTTGCACATCTCCCATAACTTGTGTATCCAGAGAAGCCCCAAAGAGAGGATCTACCTATTTTGAACACACAATACCCTAATCCAAATTCACCAAGCCTAGATTCACTTCCTGTTGGCCAAGATCATCCAAAACCTCAAATCTGTTAAAAGAGTCTTCATCCTGTCTTTCCTTCAAGGTCCTTTTTTGACCTTAGTTTCTGTTATGATTCCTTACAGGGGTGAAGCCATCTGGACCAACCCCATCCCCTAGAATGGGATCCTTTCCCTTATCCTCCCTAGGTGGGTTGCAATCATTTTGAGAACTCGGATGCACCACAGGCCTAGCCTTTGGACATCTTCGTTGTAAGTGACCATATTCATGGCAGAGATGACATCGAAATGGAAGAGTTTCATAGTCCAGCGACTGCACCCAAGAGTGAGGACCCACAGACATATCCAAAGAATCTGGTAATGGCTTACTTAAGTCAATTTCCACACAAATACGAGCAAAAGTTATCACCTTTTTAAAATGAGTCTGCTGTGAAGAACCAACCGGCTTCCTGAGCAACGACCCCAACAAATGCAAAACGTCATCCCACCAACATTCTACTAGAAACTGTGGAAGCCGAACCCACATAGGGACTCGAGTCCAAAGCTCCTCAGCAGGGTTAAAACCAACATGCCATGGTTTAATAAACAAACCAACCTGGTTGTAAAAATTGGGCCCCCCTTCAAATACCTTATTGCGATCTGCCATGCAATCAAAGGTAACCATGAAATAATTATTTGCTAGGAGCTTTATATCCATCTCACCCTTCGGCATCCAAGTCCGTTGGGCCCAAGACTCCAAAAATTGCATCGATATCCACATACCCAAAAACTTGCAATAAAAAGAGTGCCTCGAGTAATATTTGATATCCTCTGCAACCATCTCCAATGGGATGACGAGTTTCAGCCTCTCCTTGCAGCGTTCCAAACATCCATTGATTTTCATGATCCGAGCCCCACTAGATGAACCCACTCCATCTAGCCTAGGTTCTGACAAATACAGATTATTATTGAAAACCTTCGAAGCATGCAGAGGAGACTTCGCACCAATAGCAGATCGAAAATCCATTTTGGGGCTAGTGCCCGAGGCCTCCCCGGACAACATTATACCCAGCCTACAATGGGCATGCAAGCATTCGAGAGATAAAACCAAAACAAGGGTTTTGAAAACCCCACACCACACTCACAACAAAATGCTGAAGACGCGCTAAGGAGGCACCTACGAGAAGAGGCCACACAAAAGGAAGAAAGCTAGGCACAAAGGCCCGTGCCACACCACACGGGAGCTTCCGGCCAACTCTCCACCGCGCCACCCAATTCCAAGAGGCAATCTCCCACCTGGGAAGAACAAAGAAAGCTGATCGAGAGAAAGGGAGAAGAAAATTCCACTATGCCCCCAAATATACACATAGACCCCCACCCAAAAGTGAATTTAAGGATCGAGAGATCAAAAACTGAGACGCGACATCCTAGCTTGGCACTGAACCCATCCCGAAGATACCATCATCATCATCTTGCTTAATTTCATTGGTCAAGTATTCAAGTCAAAGAGCTATAGTATTGTAAGTAATGCCTTGTAATCCTTTTATATATCACAATAATTGTCAATATAAAATAAAGCTCATATGTCTAGAACAATTCCCATTGTTGCAGTTTGGCTGTCATTGATGTCAAAATTTTTAAGGAGAGTGTTGCAGTCTGGTTGCTTGGTTGCTAGAGTCTCTGAGAAATGCTTTGTATTTCTCTGCTAATGTTGTTTTGCTCCTGTGGTTTGGAGGACAACTTCATGTTGTGTCAAGGCATGTGTTATCCAAGTTTCAAGACTTTTGTGTTAACAAAAAGGTGTTTTTAAGATTGGCAGATTGAAGTCTGTGTTGATTCTTTGTGAATGTTCTCAGAGGTGCAAAGGTTGGATTTGCATATCTTCGCATTCGTAGATATGGTTATGTGGTTCAAAAGTTAATTTCTTTGAGATGTGAAGGTGTTATATCCAAATTTTCATGTCAATAATCCTTCTACAAAGAAAGTTATAAGTGACAATGTATAGGACTGTGTTGTCTGGTGACTAGTTTTAATGTTTGTCTACTTGTGCCAGCAAAAGGTTGTGAATTTCAATTGTATGAGTTTGTGTGGACACTCCACGTGTCTCATAGTGTCTAAGGTTTGAATCCCATGAAGATCTTTCTTGTTTCCAATACTACATAAATTTTTCAATTCATTTTGTGAAAATATGCTTTTGTTGAGGTCGACTAAGGCATGTTGATGATGTGCGCCACAAGTTCAAGTGTGAGCGAAGCTTATGGAATGTTTGAAGGTGTTGTATAGGTCATGTTGACTCATTTGAAAGAGATGAAAATAATGATTTATCATTCTTATGTACTGCCATTGGATGTGAAGGAAAACATATTACAAGCTACATTTTTCTTGTTTATGGCCGACTAGGTTAAGCATGTGTTGGAATCTACAAGGCGTGTTCCTCTTCTTGGTGTTGTGTGTGGTATTTTGGTTCTTTCCCTCTACACATTTCATATTGTTTGTTTTTATCTTTGGTTTACTTACAGATGTAATACTCCTTGTTCTAGGTTGACATATGAAACGTAATCAATGTAATATCATGTATAAATTGTAAACCTAGTTGATATAGGGTGATGTAGTAGAGTGAAATGATGACAATTGTGTAAGCAACTGAAAGAGAAAGAGTAGTTGTGGAAGATCCTGTCTGGTTCATATTGATCATATCTTTGTGATAGAAGGAAAGTGAAGAAGTGTGCTTGATTGTTTGTTGGAGGTAGTGAGTCGAAGGCAAAGCTTCTTAATTGCTGAAAGCAGTGAGCTAGTAGGCAACTAAGAATACATTTTTAGAGGTTGAAAATCAGAATTGCAATCATCAAAAGGATTGAGCTTAATTGTTAGTTTTAGATAGTGGAAGGATTGCCATTTTGTAATCATTCCTAAGTGTGTGCTCAAATCAAGGAGTTGTAGCTTCCTTGGCAATGGCTCTAAAACTATAATCAGGGAGTTGTAGCTTCCTTGGATTGTATCCCTAAAATAAAGTTGTAAATGTTGCTCATATTATGAGGATGGATTATGATAATAGCTCCTAGCAACTTTTCTCACTATGACTTTTCCCCTGTGGGGTCTTCCACGTATATCTAGTGTTGTGTTGTGTTGTGTTGTGCTGTGTTGTTCTTTGACTTCACCTTTCATGTTCTTGCTTATCCAGTATAGGTTAAATTATCTGATTGTTCTAGAAGGTTTGAGATATGCTAGAATATTGATTCACCCCTCTCTCAATATTCTAGTGTGTTCAACACCCATCTGCATAAATGTTCCATTTAATAGGTATAAAGATAAATTTTAGGATTGAACCTAGGTCTCTTAGTCACACCATGTATGAATGAACTAACTTAGTCTAGTCATAATATGTATAAACGAATTAACTTAGATTTCTCACATCATACTAGAATAATTTTATTAACCTTGTAATTTCTAACTAACACTTTAATTCAAAATTAATGTAAGGTGATGGAACACAAAAATCACATAATTATATTTAATTCATATTAAACAAAATAATTCTCAATTGTAAAAGATAGAAAAAATTTCATTTTAAAATTAGCTAATATACCATTTAGCCTCCTTTGGGCCAAGTTGGTCCATAAGACCTGTGCATATATCTACTTGTTGAAAATTTATTTTTAATTGATAATTTTCATTTAAGATTATATATTAGGTTATGATTATAATTAATTTATTGTGATTATATTAATAAATAATGTTAAAAAGGTATAATGGTAAAAATTGCATACCCATGTCATTTTTTGTTATATTTTTGGCCTATCTCAATTAGAGTGATCTTTATGCACTAATAAGTGTATAAATAACACATTTTTTCAGTTGAGTGTGCATACAAACCAAGCTTTATGCACATTCCTATCTACACTCTTTTCTAAAGAATAATTTTAAAGTCCTTAGTTTTACCCCTTTCCTACTCTAGATCAAAGATGGTATTGTGAAAGTGATCTTGATCCATTCCACACTCACATACATGACCCCTTTGCTTCTAAAATTTAAATTCCAATGTGAGACTGTCATGCCTATTCTTATGACTATTGTGTGCCAACTCAAGGTGGGAAATAATTTTATTTGTGACTCATAATGTTATATTTATTTAGGTGTAGTCCTAGTTCATTTTAGATCATCATAGCATAACTATATTATTTGCATCCTAGAGCTATCATTTATTATTTGGACACATTATTAGGAGCATCTTATTAGAATATAGACATTGAGAAAAAAATTATGGCATTTTGCAATTTTGATTGTTGTTCTTAATCATTTATTTATTTGTTGAATTGGTATCATTAAATGGTTTGACATAAGATGAGACATTATTCATGCCATGTGCAACTAGCAAGCATAAGAGCCAATTCCCATGTGAAATAAATGAAGAACATCAAGGAAAACTAAATTTGGCATTATGAAAATTAGCAAAGATTTAATCTACAAGCACATATCAAATCCACACATTAGATCATATCCACAATTGCATGATTGAATCTATAGTCACAAAAGTGATCCAAAGCAATAACCATTCACTCATTTCAAAGCAATCATTTAGACATCGTGGATATTCCTACATATTAGTGAATCGTATTCTGGAAAGGATCCAAAGAAAATTGGCTGGGTGGAAAGGCTCCTTACTTAGCCATGCTGGTAAATTGCAGCTCCTGTCTGTTGTTCTTCAAGGTATCCCTGTCTATTTTCTATCCATTTTCAAGATGCCTAGATATATTGCTGAGAAATTTGAGAAAATTCAAAGGACTTTCCTCTGGTCGGGGATCAGGGAAAAAAAGAAATTTTCTTTGGTTAAATGGGACAAGGTTTGCCAACCTAAAAGTTGTGGTGGGCTTGGGATTAAGACTATTTCTAATACCAATAAAGCTTTAATGGCCAAAGTGGGTTGGGACCATCTAAGGGATAGGAAGGATTGGTGTAAGATCATGAATTGTAAGTACCTTTAGAAAAAACCTTTGATTGACTGCCTATCAGAGGCTCACCCTTCGGGGTCCTTGGTTTGGAGGTGTATATGTAGTCAGCAGGATCTTCTAAGAAGTGGGATCAAATGGAAGATTGGTAATGGTGATAAAATCAGATTCTGGGAGGGCACTTGGTTACTTGACACTCCCTTGGAAAACTCTGAATTCAAGAATCTTATGAGATTGGCTCAGTGATTCTTTGGTATTTATATTAGTGATTACCTCCTAGGACCTCTGGGTGTCAGAAAATGGAATGACATAGGTCTTTGCTACCCCTTTTCCCCTGATCTATGCCTCCTTGCCAAGACCTTGCAGGAATTGCTCTCCCTCACCAGACTTCCTGCTACTTGCAGGGGGATGAATTTTTGTAGACTCATGATAAACATGGTGATCTTTTAGTTAAATCGGCTTACAATATGCTGAAAAACCAGGGTGTTGTCCTCGATCTATGGAAGAAGGTCTAGAATCGACACATGATCCAAAAAGTTAACTTCTTTTGGTGGACAACCTACCATAACAAGATTCTTAGGACAATTTGAGGAAAAGGGGATTCCAGATCCCCAACAGATGTTTTTTATGCAAGTGCAATTAAGAATCGATGGATTACTTGTTGTTACACTACCCATTTGCTATGGAGGTATGGGAGCTAGTTTTAGGAAGATTGAGGATTCAATGGATTATGTGTAAGGATATCACATCCTTTATCTTGAGCTGGTCAGGACCCTTTATCCACCCTCTACTTGGTGAAATTTGGAACTAGGTCCCTCCTATTATATGTTGGTGTTTATAGAATGAGAGAAATAACGGGATCTTTAGGAACATGGAGATGAGTCTGAAAGAGGTGTTTGGTATTGGGTCTCGGCTCATTGCGGAAAATATCTCGCTTTTCAAAGGGAAAACCCTAGACAAAGGTTCGACTAAGGTGGAAATAAGTATGGCCAAAGCTTGGCATCAGAACCTAGATTCTAACTCTTATGACAACTCTAGATCCCTGGCTTAGAGCATCACTATTTGGAAACCTCCTGATAGAGGCTGGTATAAACTAAATTTTGATGGGGCTGCTAAAGGCAACTCGGGCAGAGCCAATATAGGAGGTGTGATCAGGGATTACAAAGGGAATTATGTGGTTGGTTACTCCAAGGGGATTGGTGTTCATTCTTCTATGATTGCGGAAGCTAGAGCGTTGTTGAAGGCCTTAGAGTTGGTTGTCTCCATGGGGATTGAGAACCATCATATTGAAGGAGACTCTAAGTCTATTATTGATGCTAATAAATTTGACAGATTGTTGGGGTGGAGTACTAAAGACATTCTTCTAGACATTAGGCTCTTCGTATCAAAGTTAAAATTCAAAGTTGCCACCCACATTTATAGGGAGGGAAACCAAGTGGCTGATACCTTAGCCAATTTTGGCACACATTGGAAATTATCCAAATGTTGGCATTCTTTAGGGAACCTACCTCCTGACATTCAGGGTTTAATATTGAAGGAACAAAGCCCTTATTTGACCCATGATGATAACTAATCAAGCGCCTTGCTGAATTTTCTGGGGGGTCCACATGCTTGTCTGTTGGGCTATGTGGACGAGCTTAATTGATGAGATGGATAACAAGTGGCATAATTCAAATTATGGAATGGAGCCTATTTTGAAAAGGGAAATCATGAGATGTTGCGATAAGTACTTGATGATTAAAACTAAGCTGGACCGTACCCTTCGTAATCTCCTTTTGGGGATCTTGTTAAGCTATCGTATTCCCAAGTTTTTTTATTTTGATTTTGATGTGACTAATAATTATGAGATTAAGCTCCTTATTGGCCCTATATTGTCTACTATTTTGTCTTTGTGTCTGAAAGCTAACCTTTTTGGTTTTACTAAATTTGGCCTGCCCCTGAAAGCTAACCTTCTTGGTGTTTCTAATTTTGGTCTCACGACTATCTTGCCTAGGTTTCTGTGCATCTTTACGTGGAAGGAAAACCTTCCTTTCCTTTCATGTCCTGCTTACTTAGTTGATTGTGTGTAGAGATCCTCCTTTAAGATTCCGCTAAGATTTCTTTTTGGAAATTACTTACTCATGCGTGCGACCTGTCCTTTGCCTTGATTATCAAAGACTGTCGTTTCTGGCTTAAAATCCTTAATGTGTGGGTGATTTTTCACCTTTCTATTATCTCTAACCTTTTATTTTCTCAGGGTTCCTGGTTATCCTATGTGTAGAATGACATTATGGGTGGTGATAGGGTGTGGACTGAGCTGGATAACTGCAACAAATTTTGCAAAGATTTGCTTGTTTGACACATTTGTGTCGAAGGTGGTCTTGCTCCTCTAATGGAGAGACTGGTGGGCCATGATCCTAATCTGTCTACTCAGTTTTTCAATTTGTGGAAAGACCGCCATGTGACTTTGGGAGGCATTTCCTTTACTATGGATGAGGAAGTGATTGCATAGGCTACGGGGCTCCAGTGTACTGGTATGAAGCATCCAAAACACACCAAAACTCAAGACAATGAAAGTATGAACAAGTTTTTTGTGGGGAATGAGGTGTTGGTGCGCAACCAGTCAGGTTTTGATCGAGAGGCTCTCCCTCAGCCGTGGAACCAGGTGTGTCTTGCTTTGATGAAGTATGTGAATTTGGAAGGTAGGTACAAAACCTATTACTTCTACCATATCCCACTGTTGAATCACCTCAAGCATAAAGTTTTGTTAAGCTTTCCCTTTTTCCTGCTTATGGACTTAGAAAGTTCGGTTGAAAAATGTGTTGAAGCTGCTAGTTAGAATCCTAATGACCCTACTCCCCTGCTGCTCCACCAGGGCCTCATTTTGAGGCTCTACCACTTCCATCTTGCTTTATGTCCACCAAAACCCATATTGATTGTCCGCATTGAAGAAATTGAGCCCCCCACTGTAACCAATTTATCTTTGGCTGAATCTAAAGGCCCTGCTAGGAAAAACCACTTGGTTCCTACTGACATGCATAAATCCAAACCCACTGCTAAAAAGCTTAAAGGGAATGAGGGAGCAACCCAGACTAGTGCGACGACTAGTCTTTGTGAACTCAAAGCAACCCTTGCCAAGACTACCAACAAGCCCGACCTGAAAAAGAAAGGAAAGGAGGAAGGTAAGAGCTTGAAGGAGCCTCCGAGCAAAGGAAAAAATGTGGTGAGCAAGGACTCTGTGGGGGATACGATGGTTACAGAGACGATGGTTATTGGTTGTGATGCCATCATTCAACGCTCTCGTAGGCTGGCCAAAAATAGGAAAAAAGTGCAGTTAAAGATTTCGATATGGAAGAGGAGTAGTCGGATAACAAAGATAGCAGGGTTGAAGAGGAGTCTGAGGGTGGGGAGGAGGAGCATGCTAGAGGTCCCAGCTCTATTCCTGACATGGGAAAAGTTTAGAAGGAGGTTTCAACCTCTCAGTCTTCGGAACCGCTGGATGTTGAGCATACTGATATTGACAAGACTATGGTTGGAGGGGAGGAGCTCTGTGTGCTGAAGGAAAGATTGGATAAATTAGAAAAAAAATTATGTGGTTTGACCCACTTCATGGTTAAGCTGGTTCACTGTGTCACTAGTACCCTGTTGGCGGTTATGAAGGATGAGATGGACATGAAAAATACTGAAGACCGTCAGGAATGGGTCAGATATGATGTTGTTAATCTCTTGTCTAAGAACTGGGAAGATGCCAGTTAGTCTGTTGCTGGTCCATTGTTTGTTCGTCTGTTGTTAGTCCATGGTGTCTATTTTTTGGCTTTGTGCTTTTTGATGCTTTTTTGATCTTGAACTCTATTGGCCCTTGTGGCTCTATGTGAAGGGTACAACACCCTGAAAAATGCTGCTTAACTAATAAAAAACATTTGACAACTCTCACAGTTTTCCAACTAAATACATTTACTGTTTTATTCATTTTTTTAATTTAGTGACATTTATCTAAATTTATAATTCCCAATTAGTACCAATATCAAGGTTAGATTCTAAATATTAATGATATGCATTCATTTACCCTAGATTTATGTAAAAGGGATTTCATCCTCCCTCCTAGATTATGATAGGATTGTTTATTTTCATCCTCCCTCCTAGATTAGGATAGGATTGTTTATTCTCATTTCATTTTGTTGAACCCCTTCTCTCCTACACCCTCTTATGGTTTTGTTTTCTAATTTTTATTTTATTTTAGAGATCTAAGAGTTATTTATATTGCTTTATCTTTGTTTCTTTGTTTGCATTACACTTTTGAGATTGTTTATGCCACAAGCTACTTATAACCCTAATCTTCCTTTACAAAGGAGTGCTCATATAAACCTTAATAAGACTAGCAAGTATAATGATAATGCAATATTTTCTAA